>LPNX010202202.1:6083-271678 GCA_001517045.1 Pseudotsuga menziesii
TAGGTAGAGCTTCTTCTTTTTCCCAAAGTTTGATGAAAGTAATCACTTCCTTCTAGAACACATTCGTTGAATGAATGAATTCCACGATCCTGGGAGGTCATTCAAGGTGGCCATCACCACTTCTGCATTCTTCACTGCTTCTTTTACCGCTTCAAGTTGTTCTTCCCTTCAAATAGCTTGAAATTCTGGAAGACCTTCAACAACTTTGCTTTGTAGTGCACATGTGCAAGTTTTCTATCCCAAAGCTCATTTGGCTCTACCGTATCATGGATCAAGGCTTGTTCTGGATGGCCCTTCAATTTGTACAATCCTCCTTTTTGTTCTTCAATCACTACCGCATCATCGATAGTCTTTCCTTTTGGTCAAATGATGACTTGACCATCTATGAATGCAGCCCGTATTCCTTTTGCATCAATGCTGAAATGGAGAGAAGGTTCTTGTTCAATCCTAGCACAAACAATACTTCTTTCATTGTTAGAGAATTACCAAAGTATAGCTTGTATGAATATTCCCCACTACCTTTTATTGGACATTGGTAGTCATAGTCTCACAAAAGATTCCTTGAATCCCGTCATATGTTTGGAAGCCCCACTGTCTATAAGCCAATCATCACTTCCATGAATAATGTTACCTGTGAGAGTTGACATCAGAACATATTCATCCTCGCTTGAAGAATCTTCACTTTCATGTCTGGATCTCTTTTTGGATGGTTCATCATCCTCTGCAGCATGAGCATGATGTCTTCTTTGGCCTCGTCTCCCTCTGAAACTGGAACCTCTATGCTCATGTAGGTGTCCAATCCAGAGAGATAAAATACTTCTATGCTTGGAAGTTGTCAACTTCACCAAGCTTATCATCAAGCTGATTACTTTGAAATGAGAACCTCAAATGGAAATAGCAAAGGATTAGATCTTACCGATTTGAGGTGTCTTCCCTTGTCCCGGAGTTTGCTGATCTAGGGTTTGTCGCAGAAACCCTAATTTTCAAAACTTGGAATCTTTCAGATCTGATTGGATGAACAGATAGATATCTTCAAATGGAGCTGTCCAATGTACTCCTTTTCTGAAAACAGTGGAGGGAAGCTCCCGGAACAGGAAGCCCTAATTTTCTGATTTCTTCTGCAGAAATGCCTGTTACTGTTTCTGTGATATCTCCGAAATTACTTCTCCTATGTGTCTGAAATTTCTCAATGAGGTAACCTCACATGTTTCTGATCCAACACCATAGGTTTCATTAGAATTGGTTTCACCATTTGGGATTTATGATCCTTTTCCAAAGGTGACCTGTTACAGGACTGTTCAGAATAGCGAAGTTGTACGGCCTTCCACGTGTCCCTGATTCATATTCTAAGTCTGATATTTGGATCATAGAAATTAAAGTCCGTGCCCTTTCTGGAACTTCTTTAGGAATTCCATTTGGACCTCTGTAGCCCAAGATATTGCAATTTTCCCCAGGTGTCCTATTTATGGATGATTTCTGGAAGAGGCTAGAACCCTAACTTTGAGAGATCATATCTCCCAGAATACAACGAGCTGAGGCTGAAATTTGGACACAGTGTTCATCAGGATTTTAAATTTGGCCCTGCAATTTTCAGCTTTTGAGACTTCTCCAATCTTGGAATATAGCGACTGTACCAAAACTTATAAGTTTTAGTATTTAGGGTTTCTCCTAGCTCAGGGTCAAACTAGGGTTTGACTTTCCTGGAGTTTCACCCAACCAAATTTCTTGATCCAAGTCTCTAAACTTCGGTTTTGATGAGGAGAATAACCCTATGCTAGTCTCACTCAAAAATTCCTCTTCTGTAGAAAGCCCTAATTTCCACATCGAAACTGAAAATGCTTGAAATTGAATTCCACATCGACAGAAAGATGCACCCTTCAATGGAGAGTCATCCTAGCATACTTTTGCTGAAAATCTGTGGAGGAAGATCCACAAAATAGGAAGCCCTAGTTCCTGTAGCTGCATAATGTCTTCTTCTCACGTTAGCTCTGATTCCATGTTAGTTTTTCAACATTTAAGCTAGCATTATGTTAGGATCTTTTCACTGAGAGAATAACAAGCACAGCAAAAACATAAGCACATCACATGAGACAAGAGACACAAAGAGTTTTGGTAGGGGAAACCATAAATGGAGAAAACCCCTCAACTTCCTCTAAGATAGTATCACCACAAGATGTGAAACCCAAAACAGTAAGATGACCTCCCAACATAACAGCAGCCTTCTGTCTTCTGTCAAGCCAAAGTATTTTCCTTCTCCAAAGGTGCGCCACACTTGAGAGAGCAAGTGATGTAATTCAGAAGTGATAAATAGAGAGACTCTCACTCTCTATTTATATTTTTCCGTTGAATTGAAGTGCACTCAACCTTGTAGGATTAACTTACAATTACTTACTCGAGCCTACACCTTAATCAGTGTATAATAACCCAAGTGCCCCGAAACTATGGGGACTTACCTAATGACTTGACAAGACTTGTTTACATTAATAATCCTCCCGATCGGAACATCGGGGTAAGACAATATGACTCAAATACATAATAGAAACATCCCGGAATAAACATCGGGTTACAATATATAAAATACATATAAGAATACATTCCGAAGTTACATATACATCAACAGTATCTGTGTGTTCTCAATCTGCACAGTGACAGGAGGGTTCCCATGGTCATCGTATTTGTCCAGGAGAGTTTTTTTCATTATCAATTCAGATAATTTCCCTAAGACATGGAAAGTGGGAGGATCTCTGGGTTTTCTACCTGGTTTTCTTACACACAAATCTTTGACTGTTTTGGCGTAAATAGGCACATCATGAAGGGCCTGCAATAGTGGAATTTTTACATAAATATTTTTCAACTCTCCTAAGAGGTTAAACTGAGGTTGTTCCACTACTTTCTATAGAGTCAGTCTTTTAGGATATGGTGCTTCTCAAATCAGTTGTCTAGGTTGTCTTTCAATAGTTATTTCTCCATGTGTTTCAGCTGGTGTCTTGGTAGGACCTTCAGCATCCTCGATAATGGGGACTGTTGTGTGGGATGAGTGTTGTTGGTTCATCATTTCTTAAGACACAGAGGATGGAACATCCTCAATGACTAGAAGTTACACTACTCTCTCTGATCATAAGCGTATGTCGTTATAGGGAACTGGAGTAATGGAGTAAGTTGGCATGTTGGAAGCCTCAAACTGGTGGACTGCTTTATTGTTTGGGTTGGGGTTAGGTTGAGCAAGAATTTGTGGTCGTATATGCATGTTAGGTGCAGCACTATTCTAGAGTTGCAGTTGTGGCTTATTCGGGTACACAAGGTACTCCCAAAAGACCGAACACCTAGAGCAACCACTTCACTCAAATAGATCACAGATCAATACATTGATGTTTGTCATGTGGTTAAAACCCTCGAGAGGAAAATAGTCCATGGCCCCAGCCAAATAGCTACTTGGAGCAATTTATTATGCAAAAGAAAGAAAGTTACATATGAGCTTCTCATAGTCGATCAACTAGCCAAGGACCCTCCATGCTTTTTAAATAGAGATCATGGACCAATCGGGTGTTAAGACACGGATCAATGGTAGGTATGATCTAAGAGAAGTCGAATTGTTGGATCACTTTATGTCTAGAACATATCGTGATCATCGGATAAGAATATTTACAAATGCATACTAATTCATACTAAAGAAACACACTTTACCTAATAGATATATTACACAAGTTGATCTTAACTAACTCCTAAGTGTCTAAATATCCTAACATCCCCCCTGAAGAACAACTTGGGATAGGATTGAAGGATTTACAAAAGTGACACTATTAGGATAAGGAAGGAGGAATTAGAGCCTATCCCCCCTTAAGGACACATTGTTAGCTGGAATATTTCACTTTTTGCGGACAGTAAGGTGTTCCACTGGTCTGAATGGTTCAGATCCAGAACAAATGAAGGACAGAGGTTGAATACCCTCCCTGGACGTCGTAGATACCTAGAATGTGATGCTTCAATAGTAACCCTGTGTACCTATAATTAGCTTAAACATGCAAACCCATCAAAGCTGCCAGAATATAATCTACTGATCCATGTTAATGACTAAGGAATCTAACAACATACATGTGAAATCAAACAACAACAATAATGTGGGATGGAAATCAACTTGCATTAAGATAAAAATGGAGAAGTTTACAACCAAGCCTTAGTGTTGACATGCATCTCCATGAAACCAAGCACTCTCATCCCCATAAGCTCTGACTCTAGCTCTTTATGGTCTCCAATGGCTTGGTCCAAGTGATAAATCCAACAACACAACAATACCTTAAGAGTTCTCCCCCTCAACCATGGATATGAGATTGTATTTATAAGGCTCAATGGATAGGGATGGTTGAGAGATTAGTGGATGAGGTGGCCTCTAAGATCCTAGGATGAGGGATCTCAAGCTCAACTGACCCACAATGATAGGCATAAGGGAGGAAATGAGACTCATCATCTAGAAGCCTAGAGAAAATTCTCTTTTTCCCTTTTTACCCACGATACCACGTTTCTCCTTCAATGACAGAGCGGTTCTGGTAAGAAACGTTTATGGAATAAGGGCCATAAGTGGTGGCACCACTTGTGGACAACAAGGGATAGGCGATGCGAACAAGGTAATGCTCCTAGACAACAAGGAAAGCGCAGTGATGGGAATTTTCATGAAAGATTGACAATTAGCATGGGTTTCCACTTCAACTGCTGGGATTAAGGGAAAATAGGTATGTCAAAGATCTTATCACATGATGATGACAGTATTTTGGTATAACAGGATGCCCCCCAAAGCATGAGTCTTAGAGGGATACGATAAATGAGAGTTTTGAGAGAATAATTCATCGCTAGGAGGTGAAAATGTCAGCTCGATCGGAGCATGTTGTCAAGTAGGCATCTGTAGTACATCAGTATGTTGAATCATAGACACAAGTAACCAAATCATGGATGCAAGCCAATACAAGGCAAATTCATGAGAGGAATAAACAAGCATGGCTACTAGAATATAGCATAGATCCATGTGATAGAGGACTCAAACTTGGACATAGCTACTAGACATACAATGTAGATCTATGTCATACAGATGAAAATTTGAGCATAGCCATGACCATAAAAATGTGGATCCATGCTAGATATACAAAACTCCATCGCAACCTGGGGAAAAGCAATGAGTGCTTTAAACAAATACCCAGGGTCTTCGTCTCATCTTCCACAAAGTATGATTCTATCCATGTGATTACAATGATCTGAAGTTGAACATGGTAGAAACCACTTGATTACCGGCCAGTGATGTGAACCGTTAACAAGTGCAAGGGAGATCACGATTAATGTCAATGATTCCCAAGGTACTCTAGTAAAATCTACTGAGTGTGAATAGATGTCCTGATGTCGAACACCCAGTCGATTCTATCAATCAAAGGTCAATGAGTTGAACCTGTCTCAAGAGCGAGAGAATATGTCATTAAGACATACAGATATCAAGGTACTAAATATTGTTTCTAATACTATTTCCCAGATGATGAGCTGATGTCGACGGGAAAAGTCTCATCGAAGGAGGGCCATGATGAGTCCCACATCTACGACATGAAACTTGGAACATAGTTCTGGAATGATGTGAATGTAGTAACCATAAGACTGAATCAAAGATATTGACACAAAGACTGTGCAGACTACAAAGGTAAAACTTCTTCAAATCCCCTTTGAACATCGGGCGGCACGACAAAAATACTTGGCAGCATGACTAGACGGGATAGACACACAATGTCACAGTGGACAATGCATTCTTTTGAAAGACTCAAAGGATTGACATGACTCATGAAAGTGGATCATCACGGAGATTTTCTGAATACCCAGTTGACTGACATGATGTGCAGACAAGTTCCATGTTCAAAGGTAACGACAAACAACTACCATTATTTACAAAATTATTCCCTTCCCATTTCCCCCTTCATGATCGATGAGTGCCTCTTTTCGGTTTTATGAGTTCAAAGAGGGTAACAAACACTCAATATAGCTTATCTAAAGACAATTCTAGACTCATATGTTTTATGAACCTAAGAGAGGAGGGGTTCATTCCAAAAATGGGTCTCTCAATGTTTAATTTAATGAGTCCACTAAAAGAAAACTTAGTATCCTTCATGTTTAGAGAGTCTGAACGAATACAGAAGAAGACTCCAAAGGGGTCCTTTTTCATATTATTTAGTCTATAAGGCCCAAAAAGTTGTAAAATCATACCTTAGACAACTCTTCCATTCATGATTGGTTGGAGTGTTCATTTTTCATAAATAGTCCTATATGAACCAAAAAAGAGATAACCTACCGTCGGACAGACAACTCTTCAAATACTTTAACGAGCGTGAAGAAGACAAGATCGCTCGATGATCTTTTCATATTTAGGGAGCCTAAAAAAGAGTTTAAATATAATTCCATGAGGTTTCTTTACACAATGTCATATTTTACGAGCCTAGAAAGAATCGAAAACGGACTCAACGATCTTTTCATGTTTAAGGATCCTAAAAGAGAGGTGAAAAGAAGACTCCATGACGCTTCTTTACACAATGTCAATTTTTTACGAGCCTGGAAATAAATTGAAATGGACTCAGACCTTTGATACTAAGTTTAAAGAGCGTGATCAAAGAGTCGTAATGAATTCTCATCGACCTTTTCCATTTTATGAAAGTGCAAAAAATCCATAAACAAACTTCCAAAGCTTCTTACTATATTTCTCTTATCCTGTAATCGACTCAAAAACAAGTGTTAAATGTATTTATAACTAGCATTAAGGGATTATGACAGATAAAATTTGACTAAAATATGATTTTATATCAAAACTATAGTATGTCAGACCCAAAAATGCCTATATAAGTCATGTAAATAGTAAAAAATCAAATCATTTCACTATTTACCCATAGCGGAGAGCACTTGGAGCATTTTCTTAGCCAGATCTTCTGCAGCTGATAGCAAAAGTTTCCATCATCTGTTTAAGCATCGCCAGTTGCAAGTAATAGCTAACACCCTATTATTTCATTTCATAGTGTTTATTTTGAGTTTTGGTGGGGTTTTGGGCTCATATGGCAAGCCCTAAAACCTTAAAAGCAGGGACCGCAGCTACCCCTTGCAGGATACACGATACCACCTGAGAACCGCGCCTATAACATAGTTGATAGGAAGTGGCACCTCCTATCTCCAACGGTGCACAGGTGGTGCCACTGCCTGTCTCCAACGGCGCACAGGCAGTGCCACCGCCTGTCTCCAATGGTGCACATGTGGTGCCGGTTGTGGAGACTTTAAACTCATAGCATGAGCAATAATAAGTCATTCTTTTGATTTTTAATGATTAGGAATTATTCTAATGCATACTATGATTGTTTTTGACAGGTCTTGGTTGCTCAAAACATGGTGATATGGAAAGAAAGAACACATGACAATGATGATGCATTTGCAGAGAGAAATGCAGGTTGTATTGCCGCATTATGGGACTATGGGCTCCTGAAGTTCTTCGGGACCCCAAGCATGGTGTCACATGAGCGATTACTGGAACACATACTATGGATGTGGAATCCAAAGCAGCAGTATTTCAAGGTGGGGACCCATATTCTTACAGTGGAAGTAGAGGATATCTACTTCTTGACTGGTCTCTCGAGACGGGGTGCCCCCATCTCACTGACAGGTTCCCGTGTAGGGGATATTACCACTCAAGAGCTTATAGATCATCACTATGCTCCAGGGACGAGCACATCGGGGAAGAAGATCCCCATTAGAGTAGTGATGGATGGGCCCCTACGGACCATCCTATTTACTATGCAGAGGGTGGTCAGGAGTTAGGGTGTGCACTAGGCTTCTAGGGCACACATGCTGTACGCCATAGAGGCCATGGCACCCACGGTGTTAAATGGGAGGAAGCCATGCTTCCAATATTAAAAGATCAGCTTACTAAGTGTCGACAGGGAGAGCTAAAGTAGTTTGGATTTGGCTCCATTTTATCCTGCTTTTTCTTCGAGCGGGTTCCACAGATGAGACCTCAGGTGGTCTTCCGGAGTCTGAGAGCACGGGACTCCCATATGCTGAGGTGGGTCCAATTCATGGCTCGTACAAGAGCAGGTAGGGGAAGGGTGAAGTTTGGTGATCTGTTCTTCAAATGTCTCCTAGATCAGATCCTCATGGTTGAGGATTATGCTTACATAGGTACGGACTTCACTGGAGATCTTGACCTACCACTCCAACCTGGCAGATAGTGGGAGCGACATCGGTAAGAAGCAAGAAACCCTAAAATGGATGAAACATTTTGATGTTTTTGATGTTTTATATTTTTTATGTTAAGTGACGATACCTGTATATTCTCATGCAAATGTTGGAGCAGTGCGACCTAGAGGAGCATCTCCATTGGATAGGCGAGATGGAGCCCGCTTTGTACCATGGGGTGATGATATCACTGGGGAGCTAGAGGAAAACCTGGAGAGGTTGACCTTGGATATCCCAGATGCTCAGATTGATGACCTCCCAATGAGATATTAGACATCCATAGCGGGAGTACCAGGTTGATTCAGTAGGCTGCTACATAGGGTAGCTCAAGCAGTGATGTGCTATCATGAACACCACTAGTGTATGAGATATGTACTGAAAGCTGACAGCTTCAAGATTTTGTATGATGATTTTGCTTGAAAGCCTGCATGCTTTAGATGAGGTCTCAGGACCTATTTTTTGTAAACTTTTTCATATATATATATATATATATATATATACAGAATTTTACACGGTGTTTATATGTTTCAAATGGCAAATGCATTTTCTATGATTTTTATGTGTCTTTGAATGTTTATTTACAATGTACCATGTTTGATTTTGATGTCATGAATGGGAAATATGCCAATATAGGATGTAATTATCTAATGAGTAAACAACTACATTATGTTCCCTAGGGATATTCCTATAGGTAATGGTTTTAAATGATCTCTCTAGAAAACGTACTCTCTGGAAGAGGTGGAGGAGCACCGAGTTTCTAATGGTGTAAACATGGTTTGAATGAAAAACCATGAGTTGTGAGTCCATCAAGACTACTAGATCATGAACATGCTGGGAGGCAGCTTCAGTTAGAAGACTGATGACTGCTTCATACTCGATGATGTTATTAGTAGTGGAACCTATACAAACCACTCCTATATTGACCAAATATTTAGCTGGGGAATAGAGGACCCAAGCAGCCGAGGCAAGATTCAAGGTGTGGCGGAAAGCACCATTAGCAAAGCCGTAGAAAGCCATCTACATGACCAAAACATGGTATAAACAGATGCAGACACTAAACTCAAAACCATATTGAAAATACTAAAAGCACACTGAAAGTCAATCAATATACATATATACAAGATATTATCCAAGAAAGACCTAGGCATAGTACCTTTTTAGGTACAACCCATTGCGAGGTTGCCCTAAAGGGATTCCATCATAATCAATGAGCTCGTAAGCTCCTTTCTCCAACACCTTAGAAATAACGAAAGGTCCATACCACATGGACTCGAACTTACCCTTCCCTAGTTTGTCATATCTCTAATCATAAGTCAAGACTAGGTCACCCTCGTTAAAGACACGAGGTTGGATGGATTTATCATACTGTGCCTTGACGCATTTCTTATGTGCCTCATTAGCCAAGCCAGCATCTCTCTGAGTCTCTTCAAGGTTACTCAAGTACAAAAATATTTCTTCCTTCGCGAAAGTGTCTAGGAGAAGTTCGACGACAAGTTGTAAGGATGGAATCTAACATTGAATTGGTAAGACAACTTTGAGTCCATAGACAAGCTGGAATGGTGTGAAACCAGTGGTTGTTTTCATAGAAGTCTGATAAGCCCACAGAGTGGAGAAAAGAACGTGGTGCTATTTGGATTTATGATCTCCAACCATCTGATGAAGCATAGTTTTCAAGACTTTGTTAATGGCCTCTACCTGACCATTAGCTTGTGGATAATACATCATAGAGTTTTCATGGAGAAAACCTGGCTTGGCACTCAGTTCCTCCATCATTCGATTACGAAAATGGGATCTGTGATCAGTAACAATGGACTACAGAACTCCAAATCTAACTATGATATGATTGAACAAGAAAGAGCAGTAGTCTTACCATCTTTTGCATATGTAGGCAATGCCGCAGCCCATTTTGTGAAATAATCAACGGCTACGATGATGTAACCATGCCCCCCGGCTAAGGTAGGCTTACAATGAATGAAGTCAATCCCAAATTTGGTGAATGGGCCAACGGTAACGATGGGGTGTAGTTGAGTAGGATGGGTGTTCTTTTTAGGATAAAAGTGTTGACAAGGCGGGAATTTCTTAATAGCCTCATGACAGTCTTTGAAGACAAAAGGCCAGAAATAGCTAGCGTGAAGGATTTTCTAGGTTGTAGCCATCCCAGATAAATGACCGCTACATGCTCCAGAGTGGCAATCATTTAACACATGTTTAGCCTCCTCATGGGTGAGGCATCACCGGAGAATTGAGTCAATCCCACGTCTATACAAGGTATCATTCAGGATGAGATAGTACTTCGCGTGGTGACAGATACGGTGGTGATCATTGTGGGATAAATGTGGCTGAAATAATTGTGTTTGGAGATAAATAAGAAAATATCCATACCAAGGATCGGTAGTGCTAATCAGGAACAAGAATTCATCTGGAAATGAATCACTAGGCTCAGATTCCGTCAAAGCATAGGGAAGATCACACATAAGCTTGGCAAAGACCAAGGATTTCTTTAATGTGGCTTTGGCAAATTCCAGATCAAACTCCTGAAGTATGACTATCCAACGGAAGTACTTTCCCCCGAGCACCTGACGAGTCAGGATGTAATACATCAGGTTCTGGTCTTCCAATATGGTGCTAGTACGGAGCAGAATGTAGTGACGAAACTTTCGTACAGCAATGACCAAGTCCAATGCTAACTTTTCCACATGTGAATAGCGAGTTTTGGAATCCATGAGATTCTTACTAGCATTGTAAATCATGTGCTCCTGACCATGGAGATTTTCCTACACTAAAACCATGGTGATGGTAGTAGCAGAGGAAACAATATACAAGAGAAAGTCCTTTGAATAATCCGGGGGGTGTATCACGGGTGAATGAGTCAGAGCATGCTTAATATTATCAAAGGCGTGTTGGGCTTGGTCATCCCAGAAGAATGGAGTGTTCTTCTTGAGGAGACTCATATAACTGTTTGTTTTCTCTACGAAATTGCACATGAAATGGCAGAGAAAGTTTTCCTTCACTTACAAAATTTGGAGTTCAAGGAGATTAGTTGGGGCTGGTAGATCTAAATTAGCGGCAATCTTCAAAGGATCGATCCAGATGCCATCCTTGGATACTACAAAGCCTAGCAGACGTCTCGTCTCAATGCAAAAAACATATTTATGGGGATTGAGCCGTATATTATAATGACGGCATCTTAGGAATGTGTCTCTAATATGACCAGGGTGGTCCTCCCGTCGTTGTGAATGAGCAGGGAGGTCATCAAGGTACAATTCAACAATATGTTTAATATCGTGAGATGCATAGGACATCACACGCTGGAATGTGGCTCCAACATTTTTCAAGCCAAAAGGTAACTTATTATATGCAAAGGTTCCCCATGGGAAAATGAATGCCATCTTATGCTGATCGGAGGGTAATATCTCAATCTGATTATAGCCAGAGAAGCCATCCATGAGTGAAAAGATGACACTTCGAGCACAGTTGTCGATAATCTGATCGATGTGCGAGGTAGGAAAGTTGTCCTTGGGACAAGCTTTATTTAAATCCCTAAAGTCGATATAGACTCTAATAGTGCCCTGCTTTTTATTGTTAGGGAAAATGTTTGATACCCATTCCATCAGGGGTACAGGATAAATAAACCCAGCTTTGAGAAATTTCTCAATTTCAGCTTTAATAGCTGCGACCTTCCGAGGATGGACTTGCCTTAGTTTTTTCCTGACAGGTTTAGCCGTGGGATAGGTTTTAATCTCATGGACCACAATGGATGGGTCAATCCCCAGCATCTCTTCATAGGACCAGGAAAAAATATCATAGAATTCTTTAAAAAGTGCCTTGTATGCTTCATATTCATCTGTCGAGTAGTTCTTCCCAACATGAACATGCTCAATAATATCAGGCTGGCTGATATGCCAATTAGATTCGTCTGAGTAATGTTGCAAAGGTTTCCTTCAGAATCTGTATCTTGAAACAATATAGGACTTTGGGGTACGTTGACAATATCAGTAGGAAACAAGGATGTAAAATCATGGCTAACCGAACTGGTGTTGGGGAGGAACATGGATCTATGATGGTGATCCTCCGAAATGGGCACATCTGTATTCATGATCTCCATAATGGACTCATCAGAAGGAAAAGTCTCAGAGAGATAATATAGAATAGGAAGAGAAGGTTCTAACCAGTACGGTAAATGGTAAGGATCCGAAGCCACTAAATGAAGATCATCCGTGTGATCATCAAAAAAGGTTTGAATGTTGTCATACATAGCTTTGTGTGGACTCAATGAGGTGGACTCAAAAACTTTTTTACCCTTAGGCTCATAATGAAATGAGGCAATCATATGGACTGTCGAGGTATTCATGCTAGGAGGAGTGGATGGAAAAATCTCTATAAGGGATGAATCCTTCAACATGCCTACCCCAATCGACTGGTAAGGACGAGGGGACTGACCTAACATGGGGATGTTATTAGCCATGGAGGTAGTAACATCTGGCGTACAAAAATCAAGCTGATCAATAGTAACAATTCTCCCTAGATGCAGAAATTGGACTGTTCGGAATATTGTTGAGGCGACAGCAGTCATGGCATAGAACCAATTTCTTCCTAGAAGGAGGTTGTAATCAAAAGGGGCATCTACCACTTCTACTTGGATGGAAATGGTTTTTCCCCCCAGCTCAACCACTAGGGATGATATGAGACCATGGGGTTGGAAACCTCATCCGTCAAAGGCCTTGAGGTCTGTAGGTGATATTACAAGCTCAGGAGAGCCGAGAGCCTTCCAACAAGTCAGAGACAAATCGAGGTCGAAGCTCCTTCATCTAGTACCATTCAAAAAACATTCTTTCCCACTACTTTCATAATGATCTGAAAAGAAATTATATGTGGTAATCTAGGCTTATAGTTCTCAACATTGAAATGAATCAAGTTAGTGTTATCCGGGTCTAAAGCTCCTAATGTCGTCAACAAGTTTTTACGCTGTGTAGGGCAACTATGGAGTACTTCTAAGGTAGACATCGCATAAGGTTCCTGAGTGAGATCTTCAACCACATTATAAAATTGAGCAACTCGGACATTGGGATTAAAGACAGCCTTCCAAAGAGTAGTCTTAGGTGGACGCAAAATCATGTTGAGAGTAGGCTTCTCGATAGATAAGGGGACAATAGACGAGGATTCGGGAGAACTAGTAGAGGGATTTTTCCCTGAAGAAGAATGATCTTCTTTCTTATCTGCAGGTTTATCATAATTCTGACTTCGATTTTGTAGATTGATGGTATCTGAGGACATCATACAAATTTCCTCTGATGAACTAGAGTTACTCTTATTAGACATGTGGTCTATAAGTTGTTGTTGAGAGGGAAAAGGATCCATAAGTATTGCAGGTGTGGGATTGGACTTCAGAAGCTGGGATATTTCATCCCAACGAGGACACTCCTTTGAAAAATGGTCACCCTCGCATAGTAGACAGGGATATGTTTCCTTTCTTTTCCCTTTATCATTATCACTGTTGGTTGGTCTTGGAGTCTCCTGTTGGTTTCCAAGTTTTTTATTTCTATTTTTACCTTTCTTTTTATTATTACTCGAGGTTTGAGTACTTTGAATAGAGTTGACCTCGGTGAAAACCTTAGGAGTCGAAGGAGTAGGGGTGGTAGTTTGGGGTTGCTTGGCAGGTTTTGCTGCAGACAAAGAATGGATTGAAGCAACAATCCCATCAACAAGTACTTCTGTTGGTGGCTTGGCGGGATCGGTGTTGGGGCGAGGAGCTTGAGGAATCAGGTCATAAAGAGTTCCAGACTAGGAATAAACCAGAGTCTAGGTACTGAGCCCAACTAATATCCTGCTCTTCAGTAATGGTACCACCCATAGCCACATCTCGGGCAATAGGAGGCAACAAGGATTTGGTAAACCAATAAGCTAATAACTAATCCGGAATAAGGGCCTTAATAAGCCTTCTCTGCCTTCTCCACTCATGAATGTGATCGAATATGTGGGTGGAGGTGTTCTTTCGGAGAGAAGTTAAAAGATCAGTGCCCATTTCATAACGAATAGGGATCTGAAAGTGTGTAAGAAACACGGTTGCCAACAAGCCAAAATCAACAAATGAATGTTGTGGGAGTTCAATGTACCACTTCGCGGCTATACCAATCAAAGTTCGCTAAAAGAGTCGTAACTGAACGGAGTCATCCATGAGGGAGTTTGAAGAACACCACAAATGGAATGTCATAACATGGTTCTTCGGATCGTCTCCCTGCTTCCCATTGAATTTTTAAATATCCAATGGTAACTTTACCGAAATGGAAAGACATGAGGGATTGTGTCGAATGGGGTCATTAATCAACTTGGACAAGTCAGGAAAGTCCAAAGTTTCTAGGAAAGGTAATTGTCGGTTGGGTTGCACATACTGGTAATATTGATATGGCATATAATTACCAGTAGGACCATAAGTTGACTGAAAAACAGGTTGTTGTGACAAAGAACTAATGGAAAATCCTCCCACAGGGGGTTGATTTCTGGGATCAGGACCACTAGGACCACTAGGGCCACCAAGACCACCGGGACCACTAGGACCACCAGGACCACCAGGAGGTGGACCACTAGACCCTCCAGAGCCACCAGGAGTTAAACCTCTAGAGCCTCCAGAACCACTAGGAGGAGGGCCACCAGATCCTCTAGAGCCTTAAGGAGGAAATCCACCAGGCCCCCCAGGACCACTAGGACCACTAGGACCAAAAGAAGGAAAGTTGCCAGATCCTCCGGGACCATTAGGCCCCCCATGGGGACAACCTCCATAAGGTGGTCCTCCGACACCTCCCGCAGTATGTATAGGTATCCCTCCCATAGCTGGCATGTAAGACCAGTTGGGTTTCCCCCATGGAGTAAAAGTGTTACTAGGTTATGGAATTCCAGCATAAGGCATTCCTGTAGGATTGGGTGGATGATTACCTATAGGTATTTGATAACAATAACCTCCAGAAGTTTGAACGGTTACACATTGTGCCCCCAAGGGCTAACCTAAACTGGATGGGGGATTAACCACATTAGTATGGGTGGGAGGGACATAAACTATAGATGGTTCTATGTTAGAGGTCTACCCTTGACTAGGTACAATTCCAATGCCAGATAATGTAGGTCATGATGGGGGTTTCCCCCCGGCACTAGAAGGTACTGACGAAATGGGAACTAAAGGTTGCACCTGGGAGGATTAGGAACAGACATAACATGAGACGTGATAGGGGTGGTAACTTGACCTAGGTTGTGTGGTGTCACTGCATGATCTATAATCGGTTCAATGGGTCTCATAGAATCGGCAAGTGAATAATATCCCACAAGAATAGATGTGGAACATGATGGTGTTGGGCCTAATAGTTCATCTATTTGCTTGTCAATCGCATGTGCACAGAGAATGGTAGCACGGTATTGCCTACATTCTTCTTCATCTTCAGAATAATTTAAATGGGTGCCAAATGAGGCAATGGCCTGTCCTATAGAGGTATCCCAAAATGGAGCATTGGGACCATAATCCGGATGGCTTGTGTCGTCAACATGACTTTCCGTGGGAGAATGGAACGAGGTATTTCCCCGAGAAGTTTGTTGCACCAAGGGAGGTGAGTGTGAAGAATATGGTACTCCACTTTCTGCAACCACATTATCTCCCACTTGGGAGGTGGTAGCAGCTCCTTGGTCGATAGCTTCCATTGGATTTTCTCCTGAACCAGGAGTAAAATCAGGTGGAAAGAGCCGTACTCTTATGGATTGTCTTAACTCAGCCAGTTTGTACAATTCCTATCTAACCTAGGGTCTGAAAATATGGAAAACACACCAAAAAAAAAATTTCCCTACACAAGCTATAGGTCAAAACAAGCACACTTAAAATGATAGGAGGAGTTCAAAAAGTCAGTTCTCTTACCAGGATTGTCAAGAAGGTGCCACTAACGATATACCTCGAGGGTACGTGCATAGTAATCTCCCTAAATGTTGTTTTCGGTGTATGGCTCCAAGCAAGACAGCCAAAGGGATTTTCTTAGATGGATAGGGTATCCTAGTGGGGTCTCCCGATATACTCAAGGTACGTGGGAGCTCGAATCGGTAGTAGTGCTATCTAATGCATAACCATACACAAGGGTCCTTTCGATATACAATTGAGTACATTAAGTACCTTTCTATATACCTGAAGGGTACGTGAAAGGTCATTCGATATACCAACAGTACATGGAAGAACCATGCGAGTCCCGAGATGTAATGAAAACAAAATAATGACAGCTCCTACGCTCAACGACGCCTGAACACGTCTCTAACCTATCACTCCAATTGCTACGTAAATTTTAACCTATAACTACCGTTAATTTTAAAGTGGATGGTTAGGTGAATGCATGATGTTTTGACAAAAAAGTAAAACCATGCAGTATGCTTGTGCAAATATTTCACTTTACCATTCAATATGCCTACTTACGGGAGGGAAAGAGAGTATTTTCTTTTGTTTCAAAAACATAAAAGACTTCCAAACAACAGTCTTGAACACAAAATCAAAGACAAGCAGTACTTTTCCAAATTGATTTCTCTTTTCTAAAAGCAATAAGAAGGGGAAAAATCTCTTTTCCTAAAAGAAAAACAAAAAGCACACTATATGAAAATGCACTCTATTTTTTCAATTTTCTCAAAACATAAGCAAATCTAACTTAAAACTACCATATTTTTTATTTTGGTTGAGATAGTTCTAAATGCATAAGAGACGAAAGAACATGAAGATCCTGAAAGCTTGTAAAGCCAATCAAAGAACCAATGTCCAATGCTCAATGATGATAACCTAGTCTCAGTCAAAAAATTTCCTTTTTAAAGGAAGGAAAAAGAAGTTTACTATGCAAACAAGAAATGAAACCTAGAAGCTAATCTAGTGTTCTTCTTGTAGTCTATATAACAAAAATGAAAAGAGATCTTACTAACACCCTAAGCTTTTTAGAAAACAAGAAATCCTTTCGCAAAAACAACCAACAAGCATAGAAGCAGATGAAAAATAAAAAAGCCTAATCTAGCTTTTGAATTTCTGAATCAAACCAATCTTAAACCATAAAATTTTCAAGCCACAAGCATCAAATTCTGTCACACAAGACTAACAGTGCAGGACTAAAAGCAACACAACTCAATTTTTTACAAAAAAATGAGGAAAAGGGACCTTGGAATGATGCCTACCTGGCACCGCACTTCTCAGGCATTGACAGGGTGGTTCTATCCCAGCACCGCTTCTCACCAACGGGATACAGGCGGTGGCACCGCGTGCTGCCCACTCTATTCAAGTGGTGGCACCACTCCTCGTACACTGCATAGGCGCAGTTCCCTATAGAAGACCAAAACACAAAGAGAACGATAGACCAAGTCAGAAAAGGACTAGATCAAGGAAAAAAATACTAGATTGAGTATGGAAACAAGGCATAAAAAGTCGAAATGACTCAGATCTGAATAGATCTAGAAGTTTCAAACCCAAATTGACTAAGTTAGAAAGTAGATCTAACTGAAGAGAGTTGGAGAAAGAGCTTGGATTCGAACAAGAGTTGATAACTAAGGAAGATCAGAATAGCTAATACATATATCTAATCCCCAGTGGAGTCGCAAGATTTGTTAGCTGTAATATTTCACCTTCTACGAATAGTAAGGTGTTCCACTGGTCTGAATGGTTCAGATCTAGAACAAATGAAGGACAGAGGTTGAAGACCCTCCCTGGACATCGTAGATACCTAGAATGTGATGCTTCGATGGTAACCCTGTGTACCTGCAATCAACTTAAACACGCAAACACATCAAAGATACCAGAATATAATCTACTAATCCATGTTAGTGACTAAGGAATCTAACAATATACATGTGAAATCAAACAACAATAATAATGTGGGACGAAAATCAACTTGCATTAAGATAAAAATGGAGAAGTTTACAACAAATCCTTAGTGTTGACATGCATCTCCATGAAACCAAGCACTCTCATCCCCATAAGCTCCGACTCTAGCTCTCTATGCTCTCTAATGGCTTGGGCCAAGTGATCAATCCAATAGCATAACAATACCTTAAGAGTTCTCCCCCTCAACCATGGATATGAGCTTGTATTTATAAGGCTCAATGGATAGGGATGGTTGAGAGATTAGTGGATGATATGGCCTCTAAGATCCTAGGATGAGGGATCTCAAGCTCAACTGACCCACAATGATACAAATACGGGAGGACATGAGGCTCATCATCTAGAAGCCTTGAGAAACTTCTCTTTTTCCTTTTTTACCCAGGGTACCACATTTTTTATTCAATGATGGAGCAGTTCTGGTAAGAAATACTTATGGACTAAGGGCCATAAGCACTGGAACCACTTGTGGACAACAAGGGATAAGTAGTGCAAACAAGGTACCGCTCCTCGACAACAGGGAAAGCGCGATGTTTTGAATTTTCATGAAAGAATGACAATTAGCATGGGTTTCCACTCCAAGTGCTGGGATTAAGGGAAAATAGGTATGTCAAAAGTCTTATCACATGATGATGACATGATTTTTGGTATAACACACATTCCTAAACTCCTAACATAGATCGAAGTTTAGAAAACTTCACTTCTGTAAGAGACTTGGTGAAGATGTCTACAACTTGATCATCTGTATGGCAATAGAGCATTTCAAGAATACGATCACGAACAAGATTTCTGATGAAGTGTATGTGTAGCTCAATGTGTTTGTTGTGTTGATGTAGAACTGGATCTTTGTCAAGCTTGATGGCACTTTGATTGTCGCACCAAAATGGAGTAGGCTATTGCTGCTCGAATCCAAACTCTGAAAGGATCTGTCGAACCCATCAAGTTTCCTAACTGGCACTAACTGTAGCTCGATATTCTACTTTTGCTGAAGAAAGAGAAAGATCTTGTTGTTTCTTACAAGCCCAAGTGATAGGTCCAGATCCCAGACTGAAAACATAACCTGCAGTAGACTTTCGATCATCGGGATCACCGGCCCAATCTGAATCAATGAAACCAACCAACAAAGGTGTCCCCCCTGTACTGTAATGAATCCCAAACTGAATTGTAGCTTGAATATATCAAAGTATTCTTTTTGCTGCTTTCCAATGACTTTCGTGAGGAGTTTGCATATAACGGGAAACATGACCAACGGCAAAGAAAAGGTCAGGATGGGAATGAGTTAAGTATAAAATACTACCAACAAGATGATGATACAAGGTGGCATCTACTTCCGGGGAAGTACAAGTGGCAGAAAGTTTGGAGTAGGGGCTGGTTTACAATCTTCCATGTGAAAGCGACGAAGAAGGTCACAAGCATACTTAGACTAGGAAATAAATATTCCTTCTTTGGTTTGCAAGACTTGGAGACCAAGAAAATAATGCAAATGTCCTAAGTCTGACATTTCAAAAAATTTCTTAAGATTGGATTTCACATGGGTTAAAAGTTTAGGGTCACTACCAGTAAGGATAAGATCATGAACATAAAGAACAAGTACGATGAGATGGTTTCCTACTTTCTTGGCATAGACATTGGGGTCAGAATGGCATCTAGAAAAACCAGTCTTAAGGAGAAATCTATCCATTTTGTCATACCAAGCTCTAGGAGCTTTCTTAAGGCCATATAAGGATTTCTTAAGGAGACAGACAAGGCTAGAGTTATCCTGAACATATCCAGGAGGTTGTTCCATGTAAATTTCCTACTGTAAATCACCATGTAAAAATGAAGACTTGGCATCCATTTGATGGACTTCCCAGTTATGTAAGGCTGGAAGGGAAAGAACAAGGCAAATGGAGTTTATTGTTGCGATAGGAGCAAAGGTTTCATTGTAGTCAATCCCTTCAACTTGGGAAAAACCTTTGGCAACTTACCTTGCCTTAAGTCTTTCAATACTTCCATATGATGCATACTTAGTTTTGTAGACCCATTTACATCTAACAAGTTTTCTTCCTTTTGGAAGAGGAACAAGATCCCAAGTATCGTTCACCATTAAGGAATGATATTCTTCATCCATAGCTGCATCCCAATCTATATTTCCTCAAGCTTCTGCAAAAGTTTCTGGATCATGATTCTCGGAAACTTGAGCCTATTAATCTATCACAGTAATATAGGGATTAAACACAAGTCTCATCAAAGATTAATAACAATAAGGCATGAAAATGGTGTAATTGTGCTACAAAATGAGTATTTGCTTTGTATATCACACAAAGAATGAGTAATACAATACAAGATCATGATGCAAGCATGAATGACAAAGCAATTCAAATTCCCAAGAAGTTCATTTGAATTGAATGAGTGAGTCTAGCTTAACTGAATGTAAGCCACAGTCAACACTTAAGTTAACCATTGATCAAAACCCTAATTGACTCAACTGAGCCCTAACTGAAGTTGGAGTGCAATAAATGACTGATTCTAACTGAAAGTAGCTCAGACACATGTCACTACAAGCCAACCAACAAGTGGTAGCACATCAATGACACCAATGAACCTCGATGAGGTTAACTGAAGTGTAACTGGCCATTAGAAGTGGTTGGAGGCACCCCTATTGACTCCAGTTCATTAAATAATCAATTTAATGGAGGAAGGCACCTTCACTACTCTGTTTAACTAATTGTAACCATCAGTTGGCAATATGGGGCATCAATGACACTTAGATCACCCCCAGAGTGCTCCAGTTAGCCTCCCCGAATGTAGGAGAAGGCTGAGTTAGCCTCCTTGACTAAAGGTAGGCATGGATGTGATCTAGCTGATGTCATCTAGTGCTCCTCTGATGTCAATTAAGTCAATAAAACATAGGATAATGGTTTAACTAGGCCAAATTGACCAAAATGAGTGTGTATGGTGGTAAATGTCTCAAACAGACCCAAAAGAGAAGAGGCTCACTGAAACTGAGAACGTGTTCGACATTGATATCTAGGATCACCGACAAGATCACTAGTTGCTTCACATGTTGAACGGACCAGTCAAGGAAGAATTGGTGCTGGTGTAATTGGAGGAACATGAGCAGGTGGAGGTGGATTTTCATCCTCACTGTCATCATTAGAAACTAGAGTTGGAAGCCTGTTAAGGAAGTTGGAAGAAGAAGAAGGCACAATCGTTGAATCAGGATCGCAGGCCAAAGATGGTGTAAGTTTTAAACCTGTGCAGAGAAGCAAAGCATATAGATTCTTTTAAGAAAAATAGATATCACAACACATCATTCACACATAAACACAGAGATTTACCTTGGAAACCCTTAACCAGGAAAACCAGAAAACCTTGGAGACACACTTCCTATTTTCTCTTCATTACATTACAAAATCCTCACAATACAAAATATAGGTATTCTACAACATCCAAATACCCTAATCCGTTAACCCGGATTAGAAAAATACTCCAATCCCTTAACTGAGATTAAGTTACATATTTTTAGACAAATTCTAAAAATAGACACAAACAACTATAAATAGCCATAAAATCTATAAATAGCCAAAAAAAATTATAGATTTTATGGATTAGAAGGTGCCTTTAGGATCGTCGATCTATAGCGTTGATGTGTGCACCTCCCCTCCATATGCACATACAAAGAATATAACATATACCCAACAAATGGCACACCCGCCAAGTCAGGATCACAGGCCAAGAGATTTTCATCAAATTTAACATCTCTTCTAGTGATTATATCATGAGAATGTGGCTGAAGAAGTCTATAACCTTTTACATCTTCTAAATATCCAACAAATATGCACTTTTCACTTTTAGGCTGCAATTATTTCCATTTTTCATTCGGAATGTGAGCCCATGCTTCACAACCAAACACACAGAAGTGACTTACATCTGGTTTAATTTTAATCCATGCTTCTTCCGATGTTATACCTTGTAGAACTTTAGTTGGTGTGAGATTAACTATGTAATTTGCATAATTTATGGCCTTAGCCCAATATTGAAGACTTAGTCCCTTAGATTGGATCATACAATTAGCCATTTCTTTTAAAGTGTGGTTCTTCCGTTTAGCTACACCATTTTGTTGTGGTGTATATGGAACATGTTAGTTTTTCAACATTAAGCTAGCATTATTAGGATCTTTAACTGAGAGAATAACAAGCACATCAATCAAACACAAGAGACAATGAACACAGTGTTTTTCCTCAAGGAAACCATAAATGGAGAAAACCCCGCAACTTCCTCAGAGATAGGATCAGCACAAAAATAGAAAAGCCCAAAACAGTAACTGATCTCTCGACAGGAGTAACCTTCTTCTTGTCTAGCCCTTTTGTCTTCTCCTTCCTCAACTATGTGCTACACTTGAGTGTGTATGTGATGTGTACTAAATAGAGGGTCTAGCTCTCTATTTATACTAATCCTGGCATGACTAAAACCTTACTAGGGCCGACCTCTCTAGGAGATTCTAATAACACTAATGCCCTGAAACTGCGGGGACTTTAACCCTTAGACAATAGGAGGGTTACGCACAATGACTTGACATGACTTGTTTACATTATATATCCTCTCGATCGGAACATCGGGGCATGACAGCATGACTCAATTACATAATAGATACATCCTGAAATAAACATCGGGTTACAGAACATTGGATACATAGATGAATACATTCCGAAGTTACAAATACATCAACACTCCCTCTTAACTAGGAAGGTATTCTTTCGACACAATTTTCAACACTGGTCTTCTTCTCTGCATCAACTGGATCATCTTGTCATCTTCATCTTCAATTCTTCTTAGTCTTCAAGTCTTCTTCATCTTTGATTCTTCTTCGTCTTCGAGTCTTCAAGTCATCTTCTTCTTCAATTCTTCTTCATCATGGGATCTGCATCATCATGACTATTGGCTCATCACTACTGGATCATCATCACATATTGATCATCACTTGATCTGGATCATCACTTGATCTGGATCATCACTTGATCTGGATCATCATCAAGTCTGGATCATCATCACATCTAGATCATCACTTGATCTGGATCATCATCGAGTCTGGATCATCATCACAATTGGATCGTCACTTGATCTAGATCATCATCAAGTATAGATCAACACATCTGGATCACTTGATCTGGATCATCATCAAGTCTATATCATCATCATATGCTATCTCATAATGGTGCTATCTCAATTCTTCTCATCATAGGAAGTTCTATAGAGTCAATCCTGTAGGCCTACCCTTCATGTAGGTATTCATCAGCGCTTATATCTGACACTTAAGTTAGAATGGCCCATCCATCTCTCATATTGTCAGAAAGGCACTCCCAGCATTCACATCTAATCTCATCTTGTCAGAAAGGCGCTCCCAGCACTCACATCTGACCTCATCCTGTTAGAAAGGCCCAGCACTCACATCTGACCATGTGTAAACACATCACACTAGAATGGCTCGGCACTTATATCTGACCATGTGCAAGCACACCGCATCGGAAAGGCTCTGCACTTACATCCAACCTCATCCTGTCAGAAAGGCACAACACTTACAGTCGACCATGCTCAAAAGCACCGCATCGAAAGGGCTCAGCACTTATAATCCGACCATGCACAAAGCACCGCATCGGAAAGGGCTCTACACTTACAATCCGACCATGCATGAAGCACCACATCAGAAAGGGAATGCACTCACATCTAATCATGGAGAAACTAATCCTACCATCGTATCAGAATGGCCCCTGGTCCCAAACTGAGCTACCAGGTAACTGACCAGGTGCCTCCATTCCCAAAATGGAAGTTGCCCTTACATCTGACCTACTCGTCAGAATGGCCAACACTCACATCTAACATGGGAGGAACTTAATCCTTTATCCATGATAGAATGGTTCCTCCCTTACATTTGATCAAGTGGGAACACATCCCTCTATCACATCAGAATGGATTCTCAGTCCTAGACTGAGTTTTCCTAGTAACTGACTAGGTGCCTCCATTCCCATAATGGAAGTTTCCCTTACATCTATCCTACTCGACAGAATGGCCAGCACTCATATCTGACATGGAAGGAACCTAAATCCTCTAACCATGACAGGATGGCTCAGCCCTTACATCTGACCATGGAAGGAACAGATCCTCTCACCATGTCATAATGGCTATGGGTCTCATTACTTTCCCTTGGAGGAAACCTCGATCTGGAGAACACCAAGCTTCTCCCTGAAGTACTCAAACTTCAGCCTAGCCAATGGCTTCATTAATACATCAGCCATCTATTCCTCTGTCACAACATATTGGAGCTTCACTGCTCCCCTCTGCACAATATCCCTGATATAGTGATACTTGATCTCGATATGCTTCGACTTGTCATGGAACACTGGATTCTCTGACAACTTCACACAACTCTGGTTGTCACAAGTATACAAGTAGCATCCAATTGGAGATCAAATATATCATACAGTAGCTTCCACATCCATACTGCCTCACAACTAGCTGAACAAGCTGCGACATACTCTGCTTCAGCTATACTCAGTTCCACATAGGATTGCTTCCTGCTAAACCAAGAGATCACACCCGATCCTATACTGAAGCAACATCCTGAAGTGCTCTTTCTATTGATGGCACTGCCTACCCAATCTGAATCAACATAACCCTCCAGGTTACTCTTCTGATTTGACTCATACTTTAGCCCATAATCAACTGTACCCCTCAGGTAGCTCAGAATATGTTTTGCAGCAATCAAGTGAACATTTCTTGGATCTGTCAAGAACTGGCTCAAGGTGTTCACAGCAATGAAAATGTCTGGTCTCATGTTCATCAGGTACATTAAGGACCCAATCATCTGACGATACATCATAGCATCAACCAACTCTAATGAAGCATCACTCAATAGCTTCGGGTTCGATGCCATAGGTGTGGCCATGGATTTGCAGTCCATCATCCCAAACCTTTTTAGGATCTCTACTGCATACTTCCCTTGTCCAAGAAAGATTCCATCTACACTCTGCCACACCTCCATGCCTAGGAAATAATGCATCATACCCAAGTCCTTCATCTCGAACTCGGTAGCAAGCTTTCTCTTCATATCAGCAATCAACCCATCCATACCTGTCACAAATAGATCATCTACATATAGTAGGAGCATTGATGGGTTGCCATCTTCAACCTTGTAGTAAAGGTTGGAATCTGCTTTACTTTTGGTAAAGCCCAAACTGGATAGAAAGCTGTCAATTCTGTCGTACCAAGTCCTGGGTGCCTATTTCAAACCGTACAGGGATTTCTTCAATCTGCATACAGGAGACTCTCTGTCATGTGTCTCAAAACTGAGTGGTTGTTCTACATACACTTCCTCTTCTACTACACCATTCAAGAAAGTAGTATTGACATCCATCTTATGTATCTTCCATTTCATCACTGCAGCCAGAGCTAGTACTGATCTGATGGAAGTGTATCTGGCTACAGGGGTAAAGGTTTCTTCATAATCTATTCCTTCTTTCTGAGAGAAACCCCGAGCCACAAATCTTACCTTATACTTTTCAATGCTACTGTCTGCAGCATGCTTGATCTTGTAGATCCATTTGGAAGTTACAACTGACTTCCCTTTTGGTCTTGGGACAACATCCCAAACATCATTCTTCATGATTGATTGGTACTCTTCGATCATAGCATCCTTCCATTATTTTCGTTCTGTCGCATCTTCATAACTGGAAGGTTCTTTATCAATGAAATCACATAGTAAAGCTACATACCCAGAGTAGGATCTTGTCCTCTTTCTTTCTCTGTGATTCTCTTCTAGAGCCCCATATCTTTCCACACCTTGGATAATTTCACGTACCCAAGCAGGTTTCCTCTTATGAGGATTCTTCTCCAGAGGTGGATCTACAGGTCTTTGTGGTTCTTCAAATTCTCGATCTTCTTCTTGAGTTTCTTCATTCATGGTTGTATCATCAATTTTGGGTGCTTCTGCTTCTTCAAGTTCTTCAGCAGGTCTCTTTCTGGATTTGTTGTAAGCTGTGTCTTCATCAAATGTCACAATCCTAGTGATTTCAATCTTCTTGTATCCTGGGAAATATATTATGTAAGCCTTCGATCTTTCAGAGTATCCCACAAATATACCCTTCTTTCTTGAAGGATCTAATTTTGTTCTCTTCTCTTTTGGAATGTGTATGTATACAGGACAGCCGAATATTCTGAGATGGCTGACTTCTGGTTTCTTGCCGGAGAAGACTTCTTCAGGAGTCTTGTTCTTGAGTACTCTATGTGAAGTACGGTTCTATACATACATCGTTGTTCTGGCAGCTTCCACCCAAAGATGCATTGGAAGATCTTGATCATGAAGCATAGCTCTTGCAGCTTCCATGATAGTTTTGTTCTTGCGTTCCGCAATTCCATTCTATTGTGGATTATAAGGAGTGGACAACTCCCTCTTAATCCTTCATTCTTTACATAGCTCTTTGAATTCATTTGAAGTGAATTCTCTGCCATTATCTAATCAAAAGGTCTTGATCTTATTTTTAGTGTGATTCTCGATCAAGGCTTTGAATTCCTTGAACTTGTTGAATACTTCATCTTTGTTCTTCATGAAGTAAACCCATGTCTTCCTAGAGAAGTCATCAATAAAAGAAACATAATATGCATATCCGCTTAGTGAGCTTGATGACATAGGACTGCATACATTGGAGTGGATGATTTCCAAGATTCCTTTTGCTTTTCTTTCGCTACTTGGAAAGGTCTTCTCTGTGTTCTTTCCTTTCGTACATCCTTCACAGACCCCATCATGTTTTGCCTATATTTATGGAAGACCTTCAATAGCTTTTCTTGCAAAAGGTAGTGCTCTATAATGCACATGTGCAAGCCTTCTATGCCAAAGTTCACTTGGCTCTACTATGTCATGGACCAAGGCTTGTTCTGGATGGCCTTTCAATTTGTACAAACCTCCTTCTTGTTCACCAATCACTATTGCATCATCAATAGTCTTTCCTTTTGGCCACATGATGACTTGACCATCTATGAATGCAACCCTCATTCCTTTTTCATCTAATGTTGATATGGAGAGAAGTTTATTCTTGAGTCCTGGCACAAACAAAACTTCCTTCATTGTTATAGACTTTCCAGAGTCTAGCTTATAGGAAGATTCCCCACTACCTTTTATTGGATATTGGTAGTCATCTCCTAGCTTCACCTTGTGAGGTGATTCATGTTCTGAAAGTTTCACAAAGGATTCCTTGAATCCAGTCATATGTTTGGAAGCCCCACTATCTATAAGCCAATCATCCCTTCCATGAGTAATGTTTCCAATGAGAGCGGAGATCAAAACATATTCATCCTTGCTTGAAGAATCTTCACTTTCATATCTGGTTCTCTTTGATGAAGGTTCATCATCCTCTGTAGCATGAGCATGATGTCTTCTTTTGTTTCCCTTCTTCTTGTGAGAGATACTTTTGTTCTTAGGACAATCTCTAGCAAAGTGTCCTTTTTCATCACATGTATAGCAAATGCACTTAGACCTATCTTTAGCATTTCTAGAGTTATTCCTATGATGAGAGTACATATTTCTTGGATTGTACTATGAGAGCTTGATCTTCACTTCCCATCTTCTCTTCTCGAGCTGCTATCTGAGCTTCTTCTTGAGAACATTCTTCCCACAGTTTGCTGAACTTGACTAACTTCTTTCTGGCACAGATCCCTTGAATGAAAGAGTTCCATGTCCTAGGGAGACCATTCAAGGTGGTCATCACAATTTCTGCATTCTCCACTTCTTCATCTAATGCTTCCAATTGTTCCTTGATCTGAGAAACCCTTGTGAAGTAAGACTGGATGGTCTCTGCATTCTAGATCTTCACATTCTTTAGTTTATTTCTTAGGGTCATCTTCCGGTTTATGTTCTTCCCTTAAAACAATTTGGTTAGGGAATCAAACATAGCTTTAGGTGTCTTGAGAGAGGGCACATGTGGGATAAGGTGATCCTTGTTAGAATCAGCAATGATCCTCTTTGCCATAACCAACTTCTTCTTATGTAAGGAATTAGCCTCATCTCCCTCTGGAACTGGAACCTCCTCATGGATGCAAGATTCCAACTAATTTTTTCCCAGGACCAGGGAGATCCTATACTTCCAGGCTCGAAAGTTATCAGCTCCCTCAAGCTTTTCATCAAGCTTGGTATGATGAGACATCTTAACTGAGAACCTCAAATGGAAATAAAAAAGATTTATATCTTATCAGGTCAAGATGTCGGATCTGGATTTGGAGCTGAAAATCCTGCAGTGCTGGATAAGGAGCAAATTATGGTTTTGCTTTTTCAGAGTTATGTCCAACCAATTGCTTTGAAATTGATTCCTAACTTTGATTTTGGGGAGGACATCAATCCAGGCCTGGGCTCACTGAAGCATTCCTCTTCGATGAAAATCCCTAATTTTTGGTAGTAGTGTCAGGTCCAAAACTGAAAAACCTCAGAATTGGATTTTTCTTTGACAGAAAGATGCGCCCTAAGGAGGAGTTATTCCACCTTTATTTTGCTGAAAATCTATGGAGGAAGATCCACAAACTAGGAAGCCCTAGTTCCCATAGCTGCACAGTGTCTTCTTCTTAGGTTAGCTCTGATACCATGTTAGTTTTTCAACATTAAGGTAGCATTATTAGGATCTTTAACTGAAAAAATAACAAGCACAGCAATCAAACACAAGAGACAATGAACACAGTGTTTTTCCTCGGGGAAACCATAAATGGAGAAAACCCCGTAACTTCCTCAAAGATAGAATCAGTACCAAAATAGAAAATCCCAAAACAGTAAGTGATCTCTTGACAGCAGTAACCTTCTTCCTGTCTAGCCCCAGTGTCTTCTCATTCCTTAACTATGCGCTACACTTGAGTGTGTATGTGATGTGTACTAAATAGAGAGTCCAGCTCTCTAATTATACTAATCCTGGCATGACTAAAACCCTGCTAGGGCCAACCTCTCTAGGAGATTCTAATAACCCTAGTGCCCTGGAACTGCGAGGACTTTAACCCTTAGACAATAGGAGGGTTACCCACAATGACTTGACATGACTTGTTTACATTATAGCTCCTCCTAATTGAAACATTGGGGCATGACAACATGACTCAATTACATAATAGATACATCCTGGAATAAACATCGGGTTACAAGACATAAGATACACAGATGAATACATTCTGAAGTTACAAATACATCAACAGAACAGTCTGTTGTTGTTGGATTCCTTGTTCAATGCATAAAGTAGTGAACTTTTTGTTAACATATTCTCCTCCATTGTCAGATCTTAACTTAATAATTTGATGACCAGATTATTTTTCAACAAGGGCCTTGTAGGCCAAGAACATGTTAAATACTTCGCTCCTAAGTTTTAGGAAGTAAATCCAAGTGTGTCTGGGGTAGTCATCAATGAAAGTTAAGAAATATTTGAAACCAAAAAAGGAAGCAGATGGAAGAGGACCACACAAGTCACTATGCACAAGCTCTAAGGGAACCGAGGCCTTCCAAGAGGCACATTTGTCAAAACTATCCCGGTGATGTTTTCTGAGTACCAACCAAAACAAACACCATCCTTGCAAGATACCATCGAAATACCAGTCACCATATTGTCTTTACATAGTTGTTGCAATGAGCGATAATTTAAGTGACCAAATCGCTCATGCCAAATTTTGCTCAAGTTATCACTATGAACAACAAAAACTGAAGGAAAAGGTGATGACCCAAATTTGTTAAATTTGTACAACATGGTAATATCATCAATAGTTCCAGTAGCAAGGACATTTTGAGGATTTTTAAAATCCTTGATTACAACTTGGTGAGGTGTAAACGTCACAATTTTACCTTCACCCGAATGAGTAATTTGATAGACTGATAACAAGTTGTAGGAAATTTTTGGAACACATAGTACATCGCTGAAATGAGCATTTTCTACTGGAACTGTTTCAGATCCTACAACACTTAGAGATCTATCATCACCAACAAATATTTGTTTGGTGTTACATTCATGCATAGTATAGAAGATGGCTTGATCCTTAGCCATATGATAAGATGCTCCATAATCAATGAGCCATTCATTTGAAGTAGAAGAAGAATATGTAGTATAATAGTAACTAGAAGCACAAAGTGCATGTCCATGAGAGGTAGATTATGAAGACAAATCTAGGCTAATGTGGTGCTTCTTCATTGTTGCTTCCAAGGCTGCCATCTTCTTGAAACACTTAGATTCATCATGATTATGTTTTCCACAAAAATTGCAATGACGCTCAGCCTTCTTTCCTTTTGGCATGGATCTTTTGTCATTTTTTAAAGGAGGAGCTGACTGAGAGGGTTTAGGACCCTTGTTGTTTGGCTTATTATTGCAAAAATTCTATTTCTTGGGAGCTTAGACTTTTATTTCTGTTGGGACAATAAGGCTTTCCCAGATGTATCTGCATTGTTAATTATTCCAAGATGAATGAGCTTAACTTGCTCTCTAATTAAGGAATCAAAAAAGTATTCAAGACTAGGCTCTTGATAGCTAGTTGTAGTTAAGGATTCTTTCATGGGGTAGAATGTATATACAATAACAGAATATGCAAGTCCAATTTTGGAAAGAATATGATAAATACATTGTTTGTCTTCTTTCTTAATATTGCATTCTTCACATAAGAGTCTAAGAGTTTTACACTTAGATAAATAGTCTTGAATGCATGAAAAATCACTTGGATTCAAAGAAATCAACTCATTCTAAAGTTGATGACCTCGAATTTCATTGTGTTTACCAAACATAGATTCCAACTTTTTCCAAGCTTTATCAGGTTCATCAATTCCAGATATGTGGAATCGCAAATCAGTGGAGATTGACATCCCAATCAATCATCAAGCTTCATCACATCTATTTGCCCATTTTATTTTCTTATAATCATCAGTGGGTTCTGTTTCTTTCCCTGAGGTAGTTCTGAAAAGTCTCCTACTTCGTAGAACATCCTCCATACGATATTTCCATGAGAAATAGTTAGAATTAGTAAATATAATATCACAAGGGGAGGCCATACTTGAAAATAATGGCTGAAATAATAGAAACTAACTACCTGGATGCAAAGAGCTCAAAAAAATAGGATGTTTTTAAAAAAATGGCACTAAAAACTGATTCGGAATGATGAAGTTATGCTTGATCAAAGAAAATGTTGAAGGTGTCCCAATAGTGACATGGCAGATATTAACTTGACCAACTAAAAAAAAGAACCCCCCTCTTCCCAAGATCAACCTTTGACAATAACTTTACAATAAAGTTGTTTTTAAGTGAATCACTTTTGTAGAATAAGTGATGCCCATTTTTACAATAATGTTACTTTAAATAGTGCGGCAATAAATTAAAAGAATTAAGTGACTCGCTTTTTATTTTATTTTATTGAAGTGAGATGCACTTTTACAATAAAGTAACTTGAAAATAATTGCATGCACTAAAAGTAGCTTAATAAGACTTGAACTCAAGACCTATTTAGGAATAAAGCAACTTTGAACCAAGTGAGCTAAGTTTAAAAAGTACATAAAAAAATGGAAAGAGGAAGGGGGATTTTTTTTTTTTACTCTTCTCTCTTGTTCTCCGTGCTTGCCTTTTTTTTTCCTGCAAAACACCAAAAAAAATGAAAAACAAAAACAAAAAAACGTTTCCACACAATGGGGTTAGATCTTGGTTAACTTACCCGGAAAGTCTATGTTTTCAAGTTTTCTCATTGTTTCTGATTTGTCGTGATCGCACAAGGTGCACAGCAAAGAGCATACGTAGCCGAGAAGACAAGAAAAAAAACTTTCCCTTTCTATTTCTGATTCGCCGCGATCACGCAAGGTGCATTGAAAAGAGCACACGCAGCCAAGGAAGGCAATAGTCTGAGACTAAAACAATAAAGATCTAATAATAAAACTAATAAAATATGAGAGATTTAAAACAAATTTAAACAAATCCGTCACTGTAACATTATACCTTAAGATTTTCCAAAATGAGTGTTTCTGGAACAAATGGAAATGGTTTTCGATGAAACAAAAACTATTTCTCAATAGAAATAGTGATCCGGATGCAATGGAACAGATCCCACAGCCCACAAATGGATAGAAATTTTAGAACCAGAAACCCTTTCAAAGTTTCGGCAACACAGGTTCCAGATCTTGATCAAAAACTGAAAGTGGCTCTTCATAAACGCTCTGATACCATGTTCGAGTACATAGGGTACTCCCAAAAGACCGAACACCTAGAGCAACCACTTCACACAAACATATCACATATCAATACATCGATGTTTGTCACGTGGTTAAAACCCTCAAGAGGGAAACAGTCCACATCCCGAGCCAAATAGTTACTTGGAGCAATTTATTATGAGAAAGAAAGAAAGTTACATATGAGCTTCTCATAATCGATCAACTAGCCAAGGACCCTCTATACTCTTTAATTAGAGATCATGGACCAATCGGGTGTTAAGCCACTGATCAATGGTAGGTATGATCTAAGAGAATTTGAACCGTCATATCACTTTATGTCTAGAACATATCGTGACCGTCGGATTAGAATATTTACAAATGCATACTAATGCATACTAAAGAAACACACTTTACCTAATGGATATATTAGACAAGTTGATCTTAAATAACTCCTAAGTGTCTAAATATCCTAACATGGCTGTTGGTACTGCTGGTATGGCTGAGGATATTGTTAAAGAGGGTATTGTTGGTGAGGAAACTATTAGTGTGGAAATTGTTGAGGAGGTTGGATATGGGCAAACTGGTTTCCTGAATGGAAGTTCCTCCACCCAGGAGTCTAAGAATTCTGTTGGTTTGGTGGCTGATTCCAAGAGTTCCACGAGTTAAAATTCTACATAGGAGGTTGAGAAGGTTTCCATTGATGGTTGGAATAAGGTGAAGGGAAATGTGTATTCATGTTATGCATATTATTCCAATTATTCATATTATTCGAAAATGGAAATGAGCCTGGATTCATACGTTAGTTTCGAGGTTGCCAAGGATTTTTCTGGGAAATGAAGTAGGCTAATTCCATGTCCGGAGTTGATTCCTATACGATTTCCTTCACTTGAGGTATTGAAGGGCACTCCTTTGTATCATGGTTCAATTCATAGAGCTGACACACTTCTACCTTGTTGAGTGGGCACTCCTTCAGGGGATGTTTCTTCCTACATTTGGGGAAGAATACACCGAGTGTTAAATATTCTACTGCTTGCTTCTGCTTCACCCTCAGGACATCTACTTCTGAGGAGATGGGGCTCATCATTTTTGTTTTGAAGTTCTCAAGAATATTGCCTATTTCGGCTTGGCTGGATCCTCCATTGGATGAATTATCTGTTCTATCGAAGGCATCTTGTTCCAATTTGTTTCGTTTGTTGGTTCTGGAGGATCCTCTAGAATACCTTTTTCATAAATCAATAATCTTTTCAAAATATTGCTTCGAGATATCCCCCTTTTTCATCAAGTTCAACATCCCTAGGCAGTCTTCCCTAATCCCATGAAGTAGGATTATCTTGAGCACATCTAGCCCCATATTAGTCTATCCATCCCTTTGCACATTGTACATGAGCCTTTAAACAAAGTCTTCCAAAATTTCTTCATCCTTTTGTACCATCTTGAACAACTCTTCTATTTTATATGTAGTGTTGCAGTACTCCTAGTATTTCTTGAGGAACACCTATTTCATTCAATCCCACGTGGTGACAGTTCCACCACCTAGGCTCATAAACCAACGTAGTGCGTTATCCTTCAAAGTGGAAGGGAAAAGTTTGAACTTTTGCTCGCTGGAAGTGTAGTCATATCTGCGACAGAAGATATCAAAATAAAAGAGGAATTCATCTGGATCTTCTGTGACCTTCCCACGAAAATGAGGTAATAGCGATGGTAATATGTTTTTCATGGGGGCTTGTCCAACTGGTTGTTGAATGAGGAACTGGAGTGTAGAAACTATCCCCTCCTATGGGGAATCACCATGAGTGTGATGGTTTCCCCCCATCTCTTCTTCGTGGTCTTCCAGTTCACGTCGGTTATTCATATTTTCTTTTTCTCTTTCCTTCCTTTATTTCTTCTGATCTTCGTGCTTCTTGTGAAATTGTGTCCACTCCTCCTTTGTCACCTCCTTCCCATTAATGTGATAGATCACGTCTTGATCACCTGCTCCCACAACACTAACTCTATCTTCCTCCGTAGGGATAGATGAGGGTATCACAGCTCCTCCTGTGTTCTCCACTGTGAAAATTGATGCTTCCACCCTAGGCTTTATTGGGATTCTTTTGACGGAACGCCCCTAATGGCGAGCTCCAGTAGAGGTATTGGTTCTAGCAACCAGATCGTCGATGAATGTTCTTCTTCCCAATGCTGGGTTTCTACAATGACCTCGACCACCTGGAATGTTAGTATTCTGGAAAGTTCTGGGGGTTATAGGAATGTCACGCTATACTCTTCTCATATTCATGCAACCCAAAACATGCAAACTTAAAAAATGAAGAAGAATGAATGGATGCAACTACTATGGTGTCTAATCATTACCTTCCCTGGCAACGACGCCAAAATGTTGGGCACTGTATATGCCAGTTAATTAAAGCCAACATACAAAATGTTTAATATAAATTGTCAACCTAGGGAATTATTTTTATTGCAAAGATAATTTACATTGTTTCTGCTTAAACACTAAGCAGGTGATGATGTTGAATGAACTATCCTACCTATCTGTTAAGCCCAACTCTTCCCATGATTAATCTAATATAAATTACCTCCCTAAGAATGCAAAGTTGTAATTACCTTCCTACAACTTCAATCTAGAAATGAATGATTTAGGAAATAAAAATCTAGACTTACTTTTGCAAAAAGTTAAAACCTAATTTACTAGGCCATATGAGGATCCATTATAACTATCTCAATTCAACTTAATCTAAGAATCAAAAATGCGGAAATTGAACTCAATAATTATAACTATAAATGGACTGAATTAGCTAAACTCAAGAAAGACAGCAATTGAAAGAAACTAGAGATGAGCTTGGTTGTTACAGCTATCACACAATTTCATAAAGGAAAATAACCTACACAGTCGACTGTCACACCACTCTGCTCCAGCTTACAGAAAATGCAATTACTAATCATTCAAGAAAATACACAATGAATCATTACTATTGCAGCTATTATAAAAGAATGCATCTACTGTAACATCCATGCCACACAACATAAAATATAAACACCTAATTAACTCCATAATATCTGTGCGAAGGTGGGCCTAGCCTTCGAATAGAGACGTTGGAGACTAACACAAGTTAAAACGTAGAGATCTGAATAATCCTACTCCTTGTATTAGATGAGAGAATGGAAGTACAATCTCTATCACACCTTATACAATACAATCAATTATTTTCCAACCCTTGGCTCTGAATAGTTCCTAATATTTATACATCAATATTCATAACTTCCACCCACTAATATCGGGAAGCCATGAAGATCTACGATCTTTAGGATGCCCTATTACAATGCGTTGTTACACCTATGGGAGAAACAGAAGCAGAGAATATAGGAAATCTGTTACTTGAGCCTATGATGAAGTAACAAAACCCATTTAAGAGATACTCCGTCAGTTGCAGCTACCCTTGATCTTTGGCACGCTGTTGAGGCTGAGTCTATTGCAACCGTTCTTGTTACAGCTTGTGCAAGATGAGGACCTTTGACTGCATTTCACATGTAGAGATGGATGAGTGGGTAATAGTTGGCAATGAATGTTCACTTCTTCTGGAAACCACTCAGCCTGCTACACCTATGTTCTTCACATCTTGAACTATCTTCATAAAATCTCAATTTGTTAGCATAATTCAAGAGGCCAAGCCCTAATTTTAACAATCATAAGTATTAATAAGATAAAACAATAAGTAATTATACCTATAAGGATTCAGGGCTCAAATGAAGGAAGAACATATGTTTGGTGCATAAAATGGAGTAAGATAAGGCAAAAATGGTATATTGAGTGTGATAAAAAAGGGGTCATTTTCGGGCCCAACATTACTTTCAAATATTCACAAAACTTGTTCACCTAAAGTTAATGTTGGATTCATCCTAGTTAGATGCCCACATTAATGGACTGTTTCTAACCAGACAAAAGCATTTTGACTGTAATGAGATTGCTACCTTGCCTCTATTAAATTTTTCCATGTGGCATCACTGTTAATATTATTGTCCCACATTATGACTCCATGTCCAATGTACATTTGTTTCAACCATAAACAATTTTAATTTGATCTTTTTGTTTATATATATCTGGCTTGTGAGAAAAAAATATTGAGAGATCCCTCTATGGAGAGAAAGAAGCCAGCTTTCTTTCCTAAAGCTTGGTTTTGTGGCTACCTTGGGGTTTACCTTTCACAGTTGGGGATAAAATCTGAGTGATAACAAGATGTCTTCACTGTAACAATTTTGAAGGCATTGGGTACTAGTCTTCAAAATACACACTATTTCAATGTTTTCATAAAAAATTAGCAGAATCGACCCACACCTCTCACTAGAAATTATGTATCATTTGGAGTCAAAATTCCATAGGTCTCATCGAATTCCCAGCTAAACTTCTCTTGTTATGATGAAAACAATTTTTTGGGCTCCATATGTTTTTAAATTTTCTCATACTACTAGTGTGGCAACTTACTAACATGGCATGTTAAGTGGAAGAGGTAATATGGCACCTTATCCATCTAAACCATACTAATCCAATAATCCATTTCAAACTCCCTTAATCAACCTCCTATATTATCATGAGAAATATGACATCGATCTGATCTTGATATCAAACTCACCAAGTTAGACTCCTCTTATTAGACTCTTGAGTTAACGTTGGAAACATTACACTTAGCGCCTCTCAATATTGGACTCATTGGTGCATAATACTCTTATCATACTCCTGACTTAACATTGAAAACATTACACTAAGATCCTCCTGATATTAGACTCAATGGATAAAGCTCCTCTTATTAGACTTGTGATTTAGCATAAGAAATGTTACATTGAGCTCTTCCTAATATCAGATTCATCAAGTCAAAATCCTCTTATCAAACTCCTAATTTAACATTGAAAACATTACATCAACATCCTCTTGATATCATACTCATCATATTGGACTCCTGATTCAACATCAAAACTATTTCATTGAGGTACTCCCGATATCATACTTATCACATTGGACCTACTCTATTGGACTCACAAGTGAACATTGGAAGTATTGGAAGATATATTGGACTTACTCTGGATAGACCTACATTAGATTAATGTTTTCATACTTTACATATCATACTCCTAAGTTAACATTGGAAGGTATATCACTTGATTATCTTCTTCCAACAACCTTTATTGGACCTCCTTTATCGAATAATCCTCATTGGACTCTTCTCCACGTAACATAACCAATTTTTTTCATTTATAGCTCTACAATTTTCAAAATTTTCCCCAAATTTCCTCAACCAATCTACCATTCCTACTGGTATACCATGAGTTTAACTCATGGTTATTTTAACATGCTCTGTAACAATTGAAACAGTGTACTTTCGTAAAAGTGTTTTGTCAACACTTCACATGAAACTCTAATTTCGACCTGTAGCTATGGATTATGACCCATACAATCTCGGTTCTGGAACCAAAATCTCTAATGCCTCTCTGTCACATCCCCATCCATAAATCCAACTATAGGAGGGGAGGTATTTACAAATATCAATCTTCTAAATTCTTCCCCATGGATTGTAATGCAAAATTGTAACTAATAAATGTATGTGCAAATGAAAAATGAAAAACACAACAGAAATAAAACTCTATCCACACATATGTCATGTATAAATAAGCATAATTATCACATAAATAAAATAAAATAACTCCACATTCATATATAAAGAGAAATTTTACCTTTTAGCAAATAAGATCCAAGCAACTAGTTATGTAAAAGTAATTCTGCACCCGGCCGTAGGTATCAACTATAGATACCACCCCCATTGTAGGTTATAGGGTTAGGAGGGTAAAGAAAATACCTGCAGGATTCTCTCCCATCCCACAACCCATTTACTCTCATGCTTAGTTAGACTTCCAACCTCTAATCACTTACAGGGATCTCACTCAGTCATCCCAACCATGGAACTCCTTTATACTTCCCCACAAAATAGAAGGAAGGATTTTTGCTTCACTGCTCCATAGTTCTCTCATGAAATCCAACCCTTATAGGGCTTACCAATGTGTGCAAAGATAGTCCAATATGTTACATGTTGTTAGAGAACCTTCTATAACCCTAGTTCATGGCTTCTCAAGCATGTAGAAGGAGTAAAACATAATGGGTAAAGGTTCTCTTTTTCAACCTCTTTGTTGACCTATAGTCATTCTCTTTTCTCTTTTATTTTCTACTTCACAAAAAACATTTATGGTTATTTCATGTAGTCTAGTATGGTAATGTAAATAGAATGAATGGCATGAAAAAAAACTTTGTGTAATGAAAAATATTCCTGAGAATGAGTAGACCCACTCCAAAAGATATGAGAGGATGGTGAAAGAAAAGTACCATAACTTCTGACCATAGAAGAAAGAATTCTTACAACAGTAATATAGGTATATTCGTCTCATGCTTCCATAACTACATGAGAAGACTTTCCCCATCAATATCACACATACATTCAATAATTCGATTTAAAAGTCAAAGGAGTAATTGCATCATTTAAAGAACATAGCAGTAAAATGTTGATTTTTAAGGTTGACACTTCGCAATAGAGGTTTAATATTCCATGGAGCCCCTTTCCTCTTCCCCTCTAATGGAATCATAAATCCTCTAGTGCTCTTTACAAAGCCATGTTGGACCATTTTATTATTTTTTCAGCATAATGTTTTCATATATGTTTAGTTATCGTGACAAGACAACCACAAGGTCTATATAGAAATATTTACATTATACATGCTTATAAATCCACTAGTTAGACCTTGGCCTTGAGCTCCGCACTAGGAATCCATACTAGCATATTTACATGGTTTGATTTAATACATTCCAAGTCAAGATTAGGGGTATTACATATGTTCATAAGGTTAGTCTTCCTAGTCTTCTTAATGTTGTCAACGATTCTCTTTTAAAGACTTCCTTGAAATCATTTTCCTTGCTTAATTAATTATCAACAAAAAAAATCTCTTAAATTAAGACTTTTTGAATCTTAAATCACTCTAACTCTATAAATAACGAATACCTTTCAACCTAATTATTAATTTCCTAACCCATTCCCATTCCTCATTCATAAGTAAATATAGTATTTCTTTCTAAGATTCAAGAAGATCCATAACACCTACCACCCCAAGCATACATAAGAATATTATTATATTGGAACTTATTAATTGAGAAGTTACCCATCAAAAATAAAAATAAAGTGAATCGAGTTTATTCAATTTTAAGAGTTCTAGATCTTAAAAAAATATTAAAAATCGTGATTAAAACCATATCTCAAAAAATAAGATTTAAAGTTATCAAAAGTGATATTTTTCAAGTATATTGTAAAAATTATAATATTTTAAGTTTAACTTTTGAAGTTTAATAAATGAGAATATGTATAAATTGTAGGATGTTGAGTAACTTGAAATTAATTATATATGTAAATAATATAAATATATTAAGATGATTTGTAGTATAAAATGTAAAATCAATATTTATTTTTTAATTTAAGTGCAACTTTAATAATATTAATAGTTAAAAACATGTGTTTGCGGTCATACCTAAATATGGGAGCAGGGTATATAAATTTATGTAGACTTTAGCAATTATTGTGTGGAGAGGTACATATAAAAAACTAAAATAAAATAATTTAAATATACTAAAAAATTAGTTGGCTTGATAAAAATAAAATAAATATCAAAATATAATAAAAAAATAGATTCAATTATAAAATACATATATGAAGCCTATTGAGGTTCACATTTCCTCAGTATGCTTAAACTTTCATTTTAAACTAACTAAATCACATAAAATTTTTCTTAAAAAAAATGCAGTAACTTTCATTTTAAACTAACTAAATCACATAAATTAAAAAAAAATGCATAAGCTTTCTTTAGGATAAAGAAATATAGCAATATTAAACACAATTGCTTTTATATGGGGGAGATCCTGTCACGTTAGTCACCTTATGCTAGCCAACATAAATAAATAAATATTAAATATTGTAAATTAAAAATATAAATTACATATCGACTTAAATAAAATATAAAAAATAAATAAACTAGCATAGTTCTATTTTAAACCCAGATCTATCAAGTACCGAGAGGGATCCAAATGGTAAAAGATGTACACCTCAAAAAATTGGATCCATCTAGGTGCTTGATAGATATGGGTTTAAAATGGGTTTATGCTAATTATTATTACAATTACAATCTATTCATTTATGTTCTTAAATCAAGTTTTAAAATCTAATATTCTTCTTTAAGTTTAATATTTGCTTCATATGGTTTCATTTGGGGATGTGTAACTCCTTCCGGCTTATAATTGGCTCAAATAAAAAAATAAAAATAAAAAAATAATAATTTGAATATACCAAAAAATTGTTTGGCTTAATAAATATAAAAAGGTAACAAAAACAAAGTAAATTATAAATTCATAATGTTCACATTTCCTCAACATGCTTGACCTTTCATTTTAAAACTAACTAAATCACATAAAAAAAATTCTTAAAAAAAATGTATAAACTTTCTTTATGATAAATAAATCTCACCATATTAAACACAACTACTATTATCGTTTTTCTTCATGATTAATGGTTTAATTTCAGTTAAACCAAATTAAAAATGAAATATTAACTGTTCTTATTAATTATTTAGCAAAAATAAATTTGTATCAACCGCAATCTTTGTTTTAACTTTCTTTTAAAACAAAACTCTTAGAGTGTTAAGTTTAAAAAATTAATATTAAATCAAGTTCTAAAATCTAATATTCTTGTTTAAGTATAATATTGGCTTCGTATGGTTTCATATTATTAGTTTACAAAATATGGTTATGTAATAATAATAATATGGTTTAAGAACTTCAATGGTTAGAAGTAAACAAACTATGGTTTCATAATATTTGTTTTTAACGAAGACAATATTTGTTTTCAAATCTATTATTAATTCTATTTTTTTATATTATTGAATTTAAACAGTGTGTTACATGCATAAATTTCTTTGCTTTGGAAAAAATTAATGTTGTTTTCTTTTTCAATAAATCCAGCGACTTTTTGTTTTTCACATAGTTGTTACCATATCAATTAAAGTTAAATTTAAAAAAAAAACCAACTGCTTTGGGTTAGATTTGTTAACCAGATTCTAACTAAACCACATTAATCATTGTTTTGGATCTTTTCAAACTTTTCAAAATATATTTAAGAGGTAGTAGTATTGAGGTGATTTTTCAAACTTTTAAAAATATTTTTTGATTTTAAAATATTGATACTTATTGTAAATCATGTGCAATAATTGATATGCTCCACCCTATAGTTCTCAAATTTCACATTTAAGGCACTATATCCCACTAACTATTCAACCTCTTATCATTCACTCATCACCATCATATACAAAATATTGAGATCTCATCTAAATCCTTTCTCTTAAATCCCTTGTAATAATCACTTAATATTTAAGAGCATGAGTGGGCCTAATGGTTAAGAGCATGTGTTCCTCTTAGGAGGTCACAGGTTCAAATTCAGAGGGGGGTAGTGTATGTACACCTTTGTAGACTTTAGCAGTTAAATCGTTGCACAGAGGGGGTCCCTTGTCCCACAAACAAGGAGGTCTCATACACCAATTTGGTGTCTCACTTGGCGGTGACCTTAAAAATAGATTATTATTATTATTATTATTTACAACCATAAATATTAAAACACTCAAATATTATAACCATACTCAAACATTACTATCATGTTGAAACTAGAGTTAGGGTTGTTTAAAGCGGTTTAAACAAATTCTCCATTTGCGTGCCAAAAATAAAAAATAAAAAACCTGTAAATAATATATGAGTTCTCCATTTGTTGCAATGAAAAATATATCAACCAACTATGTAATGCGAACCTGCAAATAATATATCAGCTCTCCATTTGTTGTAGTGAAAAATATATCAACCAACTATGTAATGCAAATAATATGTGTGCTATCTAGATATCATTGTAATGCAAATAATACTTGAGCTATCTAGATAATTGATAATTAATGATATGATACAAATATTAGGTGTGAGTTCACTGCAACAATATTATCATTTTCAGTGGATGCACAAACTACAACAATATGGATTAATACCTGGGGGATACAAACAATTAATGACCTAATACAAACATTACATTCCCTTCTGATCACTCCAACAATATTATCATTTCCGATGCTTCCAGAGACTACAAGAATATGCATAAATACTTGCGCCAACCACTAACAATTAATTTGTGGGGATATTGAACTAATTTACGCATTTAACAAATTGATTTGCATAGGTAATAAGAGTATTAATAGAGTGTCATAACAATGTGATATTGCTTACCAAAAATATTACATGCACAATCAAATATATGAAGTGATACCCCTTCGCGTATCATCCATGGCAGTTAGCAATAATGTGCAGGGATATCCCATAGCATGATAATCCATAGCAACCTGACTTTCAACTACACATATTATGTTGAATATGTTATTTTAACGACAAAATGGGTGAGTATTGGATTCGCCGAGAGGGGAAAGGGTTTGCACATTTAGATATTTGATCCCTCTTGGCACTTGGTAGAGCCACCTTTAAGATGGATCTATGTTGGTATTGATGTGTAAAGCAGGGTCCCTTGTCCCACAAACAAGGGGGTCTCATACACCAAGACTAACTTTGTGTTTATCAAATCTTAAAAAAGATAAAGAATTACTTGGTTTTCTTTAAAATTGTATTTATGTGCTCTAAAATATTTAAGATAAACATTCTTAAATCACCATATCCAATGTGGGTGTATACAAGACATATTAAGAGAAAATATTTTTCATCTTCAACCCTCTTAATGCCACAATGATGACAAATTATTTTGTATCATAACGTTTTAAGAATGGTTCAGGGAACTATTTCACAATGGAGCTCATGAGATTTTTTTTTTAACAATGTTAGATTTTATTCTTTACCCTAGTTGAAACAGATAGATATTTTTTTTAGATTATAGTTGATCACCTCCATATAGTATCTTAATTTTCTCTTATCCTCTAATTCGTTATTACACCTAAATGTTTCTTAAATTTAGATGTAATAATAATTTCAATAGTATCACTATTCTACAAAGTGAGCTCTATCTCGACTATAGAAATTATTTAAGCAAGATTTGGCATCTTTATGCCAACCTCTCTTAAGCCACAAGTAGTTTTAACTAAAGTTTGAAGCAATCTTAGAAAGCATCTTATGTCCCATGTTATTAATCTTGTTTTTGTACATTATGGAGCTAGCTAATCATACTCATGCTCTCAAATGGGAAATGAGGTGCAACTCGCTTATATGAGGAAGATAGGATATGATGTTTTGTCTTTAATTTTAATATTATAAATTTTAAAACACTTATGAGTTTGCTTTATTGTGCTTTTAAATTTTTTATAAATATGAAACCTCAAACTTCACAAGCATGTAAAATAAATGACGTGATGAACAATTAAATACAATAACCATATTATAAAAATATGCAAATAAAAAATTATAACCTGTTTTTTTAGAATTCAATAATTAATTGTAAATAAGTTTAAAATGTTATAATATTATGGTCAAATTGGTAATGGATAGGTTTGAATGGATATTAAAGGTATTTTCACTAAAAATTATTTAAATTTGTTTTGTAAATACTAGGAGAAAATGATTTTCATCTTCAACCCTCTTAGTGTCACAATGATGACAAATTATTTTGTATCATAATGTTTTAAGAATGGTTCAGGGCCCTATTTCATAATGGAGCTCATGAGAGTTTGTTTTTGTTATAACAATGTTAGATTTTATTCTTTACCCTAGTTGAAACAGATAGATTTTTTTTTAAGATTATAGTTGATCACCTCCTTATAGTATCTTAATTTTCTGTTATCCTCTAATTCGTTATTACACCTAACTTTTCCTTAAATTTAGATGTAATAATAATTTAAATAGTATCACTATTCTGCCCTTGACTATAGAAATTATTTAAGCAAGATTTGACATCTTTATGCCAACCTCTCTTAAGTCACAAGTAGTTTTAACTAAAGTTTGAAGCAATCTTAGAAAGCATCTTACGTCCCATGTTATTAATCTTGTTTGTGTACATTAGGTAGATAGTTAATCATAGTCATGCCCTCAAATGGGAAATGAGGTGCAACTCACTTATATGAGGAAGATAGGATATGATGTATTGTCTTTAATTTTATATTGTAAATTTTAAAACATTTATGAATTTGCTTTAACATGCTTTTCAATTTTTTATAAATATGAAACCTCAAACTTCACAACCATATAAAATAAATATAAAATAAATGAAGTGATGAACAATTAAATACAATAACCATATTATAAAAGTATGCAAATACAAAAATTATAAAATGTTTTTTTAGAATTCACTAATTAATTGTAAATAAATTAAAAATATTCTAATATTATAGTCAAATTGGTAATGGATAGGTTTGAATGGATATTAAAGGTATTTTCATTAAACACTATTTAAATTTGTTTTGTAAAGCACGATTTTCCTTTCACACCTTGGTAAAATCATAAACCATCATTGAAATGGTATTATTTAATCCTATCTTTTTCCGAAAACAAAACAGTATTTATGTTCATAATACATTAGAGATACATTCTTCCTAAGATCAGCAGTCGCACGGTTCCAACCTCTAACCAACTCCAAAAATGACAAGTCATCCAAAATACAAAATGCAAAATTAGCTAACAACCTAAAGTGGACTTACAAGCATACTCTCATAACAACCCAAACTAGAGTTAAAATGATACAACTTTAAAGTGTTCATAGGACATTAGATTTCCATCATAAATTATTTAATCCTATTAATGACACTGTATTTATTATATTTTAATTTTCTTAAGCAAAGTTAAAGAAATGCTAAACATTATTTATTTCATATATATTAAGTAATGCAATTCAAAATAATTTAGTTAAATTATAATTTTTAATATGAATTAGGTTTTGATGTACAAACTCATTAAAAGACAAAAGAATTTCAAATAGATATTCATATTACTGTTTCCTTGTGTAATAATAATAATAATAAATTTTCAATGGAATACACATCACGATAAACCTTTAGGCACTTCCCTTCATTTTGAGGATGGCATCCAAGGTATAACGTTGAGTTGCAATGAGAAAGCAACCTAACGTGGCGAAGACATCAAATGAGGCCCTAGCATAGCCACCTAGAGATTTTACCTTGAAACCTTTTACTTGTCGTTTACAACACTCATCCACTTGAGCTAACCCCCCGAACTAGTAATAATAATAACTCCTTTGTGAAAGAAATAAAATTATACTTTCCCCTTAAAATTTTCTATTGTTTAAAAGTCATATATTTCATTGTGTAGAAATTTTCATGAGTGGCACCTAATTACCAAGATGTTTCCCCAATCATTGTGGAGATTTTGTATTCTTTATTAAAGGAAACTTTCACATTACCTATGTATAATAAAGAGTATATAAAGGTATTTATAATAAATAAATAAATGTAAATTAAGTATTTATAATAAACAAGGCATTGGACAATTCCTAAAACAATTTGGGAAAAAAACATTCATCGTCATCTTTCTGACACTGAGAAAATTAAGGAAAAATAACACTTTCTCTTAACAAGTCTCGAATACACCCAGATTGAATCACAATTTCAACATACTTGTTTTTTTTATAAGCTATAGGTAATATTTGTATTATACATAACAAGAAATGAACTACATAGTACATGATGGTTGGATGACTGGCTTACCACTTTGGGAACCACACTCGCTACAAAAATAAAAATAAATGCCCAAATTTTCTAAGACATTGCTTAAGAATCAAACTTTTTGAGATAATCTTATGAAACTATCATTACCTAGGATAGGTAGAGGATTTTTGCCTATATTATAGGGTGTTCCCATGAAGATGGACCGTAACACTTTTTGGCAAGCGAAGGGCACGTGGAGAGAGAAAACGAGCTCAATCGAGCCTTGATTAAAACCTTGATCGAGCTCTTAAAAGCTCTTCGATCGAGGGATTAATCAAGTGCTCGATCAAGCTATTTACAAATGATCGATCGAGGGTTTGATAAACCCTTGGTCTAGTTATGGATCTTGATCGAGGGTTTATCAAACTCTTAATCTACCTTTCATCGGTTATTCAAAATTTGAAAAATACAGAAGTGGTCATTTTCCCAATGCCAACTGTTTATGGCCACAAGAACTCGATTGAGATAAATAGTTCGATCAAGCCATGTAAGAAAGGTAAGGTAAAATATCAAATAAAAATAAACATAATTTGTTCTTATCACGCATCACATCTTTGTGCTCCATGTGGGATATGGATACCATCATGAAGTCTTGTACTATGAGGATTGGTGTCCTAAGCAATTAATCATGATTAACAAAATAAAATAAGGCCCTTGTTTCAAACTAATGAACCCTTTAAGGATCAATGTAGATTTAGATAATGCCATAAACCACATAACATTTCATCTAAAGGACATTATTTTCTTTCAAATAAGATGTTCCTTTTATTACAATATTTTGTGCGTTACAATTGATGTTCATCAAATTTGATGTTTCATAACTCTTGAGAACTCAATCGAGCTAATCTTTGTGCATTAAAATTCGTGTTCATCAAATTTGATGTTTCATAACTCTTGAGAGATAGATCAAGCTATGTATTTTTTGCGTTACAATTCATGTTCATCAAAACTGACGTTTCATAACTCTTGAGAACTCAACCAAGCTAATCTTTATGTGTTACAATTTGTGTTCATCAAATTTGATGTTTCATAACTCTCGAGAGATCGATCAAGCTTCATAGCTTGATCAAGCTTTTGCACTAACCACGGTTAAACCCTCGATCGAGGTATTTGAAAATCCATCCAAAACCTCGATCGAGCTATTAGCTCGATCGATGGATTAAAATATAATATTTTAACCCTCTTTTATGTAGCTTAAATTTTTATGTCCTCTTTATCATCCCTGAAATCTATCTTAGGATGCACCTTAGGTGGTGGGCTTCATACCAATAAATTCATCAACTAATAGTCTTTCCATTGACATAGAATTTACGTGTTTTTGAGTTCGTGTGACATTTTTCTTTAATTTTATTTTCAATCTTACTCTTGAAAACATGTCCACGTCTTCGAACGACTTCGAAGAAGTGAAAAAAAAATTAATAATAGAAAAGGTGCACAACCAAAAAATAAATAAAAATACATACACCCGAGAGAAAATGGTCCTTTTCAAAAGGGAATTTTTTTGTTTTATTTTTTTATCAACAAAAAAAATTTGCATGCACACGGGCTTGTACGAAATGTGATTAAAATTGTCACTCGTTACTTTCAAAATTTAATAAAAAAATGCAATTTTGAAAAGAAAAAAAATTACAAAAAAATATGTACACCTCAATGTATCCTATGTAGATCATATCCATAAATATTCTTTAAAAAAATATCACTAAATTATTTTACGTGCGCACTAATCACATGTTAAATTTTCATAAAATTTACAAGGACAACACTATCATTAAATGCAATTTTTAACATATTAAATGACTTTTAATTTTCAAAAAGATATACGTTGATAGACATCATAATTCCCTACATTTTTTTATGTTGCATCTCGGAATTCACATGCCAAATGAGTTTTGGGAGGTTCAATTTAATAAATCTATAAAAAAATGAAAAGTGTTACCCGTCTTCATGGATTCACCTTATAATTAAAAAAATCCAAAAGAGTTGATAATAAAACTAAACATGCTTAGATGCTTCATGAGCAATTTACATATATGCCCCCATATCACAATATGCTCAAGAGAATTAACCTTCAACTCTTTAAAACTTGGTGCATGTTCATAATTAGAAACTTTAAAAACAATCCGTCCACCAACATGTCGACCTCCACAATTATGTTTTCCTCTATGATTTCCTCTTTGATCCATGCTTAGGACACTACAAAAGTGTTTTTAAATGCCAAGATTCAAATTGTTCCTACAACTATCTCGAAACACAGCCAAACTCTCATACCATGGTATGACAAGATATGGAACCATCTAATAATAAGCATCTCTAAGCTAGTCATAATTCTATCAAATAGGTTGTATGCCAAAACCCGTTATTTGTTACATTGCTACCTTGAATATTTTAAAACAATTTTTTTATTAATTTCATTATGTCAATAAAAAAATTGTACCTAGAGATTGTGGCCCTATATGATGAGGATTATTGGAATGCCAATATTTTTTTTAATGATGAAATATATGAGAGATCTTAGAAATTGATTAATGTATCGAAGGTAACTACATAGTAAAATGAAATTCTTCTAATTGCAAGATGAAAAATGACAAGTAAACATTTTAATTGCAAGATGAAAAATGACAAGTAAACTTGATCATTTATATGTTCAAGATACAACAAATCATATCATTTCATGATATTTTTGTGATACCAACTTAGATTAATAAAATCCATGTGCTAATTGTTTAATGATATTTCATTGAATGAATGATACCTGTTAAACATTGGTTCCATAACCATAACCATTACCAATATTCTTTCAAAACTAACCATAATGAATCCCTTTCCCCTCCCATCCTCTCTTCTTTTTTTAAGGTTTTTTCTCATTTTTATTTGGAACTTGAATTTAATATATTTTATTAATTTAACTACCAATTTAATTTTTGTTTAATATTATTAATCATAATTATCATATCCATAGTGATTAGTGATTAGTGTTTCTTTTTATTTAGTTAATTAATTTATTTTGATATTTAATTTAGTTTTCCTATATCTTATTTTTATTTAATTTATTAGTATTTTGAGTTGTTACATATCTCTTTCCTTTCTTAAAGATCAATAAAAAAAATGAAAATCTCACTTTAAAGTTGGGTTTATCCATTAAAAAAGTAAAAACAAAAATTATTAAATTTACACAAAATTTTCATCTCTAAAATAAAACTATATTATTTTTTTTTATAAAATTTAAAATTACATTCACACATGCTATCAAATAATTTTTTATTTACTTTTTTATATACACTATAGCATCTTCACACTAAATGGATGCATCTTCATACTAAATGGAAAACATCTCACATAATTACTCTCAATAAAATAATTATCATAATCTTCTTTAAAAATTTACCATAATAACATAACTTCATATTTTATAGAACATAAAATCATATTTTATATTTAGAAGATGAATTTATTCTATAAAACTATCATCGCCAAACTCAAACAATCTAAAAATATATATTATTCATATAATATTTTTTTATTCTTCATATAATTTTATATAAATATTATGAAACTTTATAAATATATTAATAAAATTATAATAGGATAAAGTAAAATTATTTAAATATTTATTTATAAAATATCTAATATTATTTATATAAATATTATGAAACTTTATGGTCTTGGTGAGTAAGGATTTCGGTGAAGGTTTACCTGCAGGAGATGAGATGCTGAATTACACGGAGGACCCGTGGCAAGGGCTAACAATTTTCTCGACTCCAGAAATCACCCAAATCCCGTCTCCGGCATCGGTTCAGGACAGGCTGGAGAGACTTCCAGTTGGGAGCGGAACTAGGGTTCCAGTTACACCACCATTTGCTGAGGAGGGGGAGCTCGGGCACTTCGCAACATGACCATTAGACCCTTCATTAGGAGAAGAACCGTATACTCTTTTTCCCTCCAGTATAGCTCCGCACATCTTCAACGCAGTAATCACCCACATCGAAATATTCCAACTGACTCCACAACTATGTCCAACACAGCAAGACAGCGAGATTCACAAGGAGATAGATTCATTTCTTGAACAACACTCCCCCGCAGTTGAACCTGAAGCACAGAGCCTAGGGCCACAGAAAGGGTTTCTGAATAGGCCATCATTAGACCCTAGCAAGGGAGGGGAAGGCGCAAAATTAGCCTCAACAGACAAAAGCTCGGAAGATACCATACCAGGTGCCAAAAAACGAAAAAATCGTTGCCTAAATCCCTTCGACGGTTCCGTGAACCTGGTCTGTGGAGTCAATATATCCATGGTAGAAGCCCAATAAATGGAAGGGATGGCTCTAGTTGGGAAAATAAGAGGTCGAAACCCTTTTCAAGGGAAAATGGACGAATGGGTCTGGAAGAATTGGGTGGGCTTCCAAGGAAAGGACCCTAAAATCTCTCCACTAGCAAAGGGATGGTTCGGTTTCCATTTCAACTGCAAAGAGGATGCAGATTTCATCCTTGAGAAAATCTGCAACTATGGGACAACCCCCTTCCAGCTGAAAAGATGGACACCACTCTTCGACGCAGACACAAAAAGGCTTGACATGATTCCAGTCTGGGTTCGGCTTCCAGGATTACCTTGGGAATTTTTGAACCCAACCTCACTCGGCGACATTGGATGGGCACTAGGAACTTTCATTGAGGCAGACCTCTCCTACCAGCAAACAAGAATAAGGAAGGTAGCAAGAATATTGGTCACCTTGAACATTAGGACCAGTCTCTGGGAACACATAAATTTAATTTGGGAAACCAAAACAAGGAAGCAGTTGTTAGATTACGAAGGGCTTCCTTTCAGATGTCACAAATGTCATGAAATGTGACATCTGGCTAAAAACTGCCCTAACTACGTGCCCTCGACATCGGGTAGGAAGAAATGGTCCAGACGAGGAGCAGAGGACCCAAGACCAAATGACACTGCAATGGATCAGGGCCTGGCGAAGGAACAACACGCCTCATAAGTACTAAGACAGTCGCAGGATCAGGATGAGGGCATATCTACTAAAGACGCCGCAGGATCTCAATTAGCATGTTAGCTAGAGCAACACACTAATCCGCCGAACTCATTGGGTATGAATCCTTCTTCGTTAAGCAAACATTTACATGTTTTATCTTTAAATGATAACACAAAATTGATCTCTCCCTCACCAACTAGAACCTCCCTTGCCCCAACACCAACCCACTCCCCCTCTCCTTCACGATCAACAACCTCGGCTCCTTCCACGACATCCCCTCCACCACTCACAAAACTCGACCCTTCTAGCTCCCCCACCTCCATTCGCTTCCATCTCAGGAAAAGGGATATCCCAGCTTTGTTAAAACAAAAAATCCCTCCCAAAGGTCTTGGAGCAAACCCAATCATCCCATCTAAAGGAAGAGGAAGAGAAAGACCTTCCCATCTCTTTGTGGCACAGAGCAAGGCCCTCAGGGATCAAGCAAATGGAAAACAACAAACTCTCTTTGGGGCACTTAGAGCGGTGCATGCCCCGGATGGGGTTCCAGAATGAAAATTCTCTCTCTCAATTGTAGGGGTCTGGTAAGTACTTGGAAAAAAAATTCCCTAAAGAGAATGCTCTCGGTCCAAACACCAGAAATCATTCTTCTACAAGAAACCATGGGGTCAGAGTTGGAAGTAGAAAATATGTTATCCTTAATTGCACCTCTTTACTCCTTCACAGCACAGAGTGCAAGAGGACACTTAGGAGGATTAGCATTAGGATGGAAGAAATCCTATATTCAGTGTACAAACACCTAGGGGTCCTCTCTAGGGTTAGGGGCTCAGTTTTTTCACCTTAACCAAATAACAGATCCTAATTCAACAAACCTCTTGCATCAAGGATGGAAGAAAAGTTAGGATCTAGAACTACCAGATCAATGGTCCAGGCTATGGGATCAATACATTCTTGCCCCGCAATATTCACACATTCGGATAACTGACAAAGCAGATGAGTTGATATGGGATCATGCCCAACATGGGTAGTACACACCTAAAACTGGTTATCAACAACTCTGCTTACATCACTATCCGGAAAATCAGAAGTGTGGCAGGCGGGTATCTGAAAGCTCAAATGTCCAATGAAGGAAAAAATCTTCATATGGTGCACTCTTGCAAATAAAGTCCCTACCTGGGACCATCTCCAGAGAAGACAAATTGCAGGACTCGATTGGTGCAGTCTCTGCAAAGACAATGAGGAAAGCACAGACCACCTTTTCCTAAGCTGTAATTTTTCCAAGCAAGTATGGGAGCATTCACAATCTCTCACCTCTTCCATATCTAGCTGGGAAGGCCCCACATTGGAAGATGCCTGGAAAGATTGGTCATCTTCTCCCCAAACTACTTAGATAAGAGCCCTTCCGCTTCTCCACATGTGGGGAACTGGTTAGCTAGAAATAAAGTCATCTTCCTTGAAGAAGCCAGCTCTCCAGAAGAAGTAGCAAGGCAAGGAATAGATATCCTTTCTTTCCCCAAACAAAAACCAACCCCAATCCAAGAATCATCATTCCTTAAAAGTCATCTTCCTTGAAGAAGCCAGCTCTCCAGAAGAAGTAGCAAGGCAAGGACTAGATATCCTTTCTTTCCCCAAACAAAAACCAACCCCAATCCAAGAATCATCATTCCTTAACAGATGGACAAAAGCACTCCTTGGGCTTTCTTTGATGGTGCTTCTCAAGATTTGAAATGTGAGGGAGGAGCCACCCTCTTCCTAAATCCAACCCATCCCTTTCAAATCTCTATGGGGCTGGGATTTGGAATAAACAATTATGCTGAACTCATGACCTTGAAGCTTCTCCTATGTTTTGCAATTGAAAGAAATTGCAAAAATTTACAAGTATTTGGTGACTCATTGGTTGTAATAAATTGGATCAATAAAACTCAGAGATGTAGAAACACCTCACTAGATGCACTTTTTGAAGAAGTTAGCAGACTTCTTGCAAATTTTGAATCTCTTTCGCTCAAACATGTCTACATGGAGCGAAACATGGAAGCGGACAGACTCTCAAAGGCAGGAATAAACTTGGTGTGGGGAACATGGAAAATCACATAGAAAAAGGAGACAGGGGCCTATGAGTACTATCATAGGCCATTTCTGGATCTGCCACAATAGAAAGCTCTTTGTAGTTCAATTATAAACACAGACATTTTTTGGTTTAAACAGAAGGTTACAACACTTTTTCCTACAGTTTTTTCCTGACAGAAAGCTCCGAATGGGAGAAATTGTTGCAAACAGTTTTTGTCTCAGTATATATTCTATGACACACAAAAGAATGAAATACACTATTTTCAATCTTTTCCAGTAGGAAGCTCCCCATGGGAGAAATTTTGCAGACAATTTTTCAACTCAGCATGTTTTCTTTTGTTGATATGCACAAAAGAAGGAAATACATAAAAAATGATGTGATCTCATGATGAAACTGTGTGAGAAGCAGGAACAATACATATTTTTTGTATGTAGCTTTTTTATTAATATAATCAGCTTTTTTTCTTTTGGGAAAAAAAATATTATGAAACTTCATAAATATGTTAATAAAATTATAATACAATAAAATAAAATTATTTAAATATTTATTTGTAAAATATCTAACATCATTATTATTATTTTTTAATGATATTTTATTATTATTTTTAATGACATTTTATTATTCATATTTAATATAAATGATCATTAATAAACCTCCATAGTTCATATATTCATATTTATAACTTTTACTTTGATAAAACCAATGATTATATTTATATTTTATACTTTGATAAAAGTAATGTTTATGTAAATAATTATTGATATTACACTAACCTCCATAGTCCATATATTTATATTAATAACTTATACATTGATAAAACCAATATTATACTAATCCAATACATACACAACCAATGTTATAGTAAGATAAACATTAAAGAACAAATCATGCATTCAATATATAAACAATCAATATGCAAAACTTCATGTCAATGTTATAGTAACAATCCAATATTAAAATACAACAATACATTCAATATAGAACTCCATGTTGAAATCATAATCTAAACGATAATAACAATCAACTCCACAACATTTATTTTGTTGAAAGCTCATCATTATAGAAATGGTCCTATATACATTTGTATCTATAGTATATAGACAAATTCACTTAGGTGAACAACGCATGCAATTCTTTGGACGTTATAACTAAATTCAACCATTCTTGCACATTAATTATTCATGTGCATATTTAATGTTATATGTTTTGTTCACTTTATTTACTTTTGTCTCCTCCAATTTTTTTAATATTAGTTATTTTCATCATTATGTTTATTTAATCTAATTAGAGTAATGGTTTATGATGGTTAAGAGTATCCAATCAACATATTGCCATTGTTTAAACTGTTCATATAATTTATCTAAAAAAATCCATAATGTGCATATATATTTAATGTGAAATAAACATTGCAAGGCATGCATTTAACATATACCCATTATATGTATCTACGTCAAGGCATCATCGGAATTCCATCTCATTTTTATCAAGAAATTAGCATTAATAATAAGAAGATAAGGCCACGTTTTGGTCATTTTCCTACAAGTTATTACAGGAAACAAAAGGCATTTTCTGTCAACAAAATCCTGTCAAAAATGTGTGAAAATGGATTGATTAAAAACATTCAAAATCTGAAGGTTAAACGTGAAACTGGAGCCTATTGGCTATTGTAAATCGCATAGATTGATTAAACATTCAAAATATGAGTGTTCACATTTTATAATCTCACCAAACAAATTTGTCATTACACCCAAAAAAAAATTAAATAAAAAAATTGTCATAATTTAAATAAAAAATGTCATTACAATAAAATCAAGATAGCATAAAAAAGTGATCGCAAAAAAAAATGGCCATTACAATAAAATCAAGATAGCATAACAAAGTAATAAATAAAATCAAGATAGCATAAGAAAATGATAAAAAAAATTGTCATTACAATTAAAAAAAAATTGCCATTACAATAAAATCAATCAAGATAGCATGAGAAAGTGATAAAAAAAAATTGTCATTACAATAAAATTAAAATAGCATAAGAAGGTGATCAAAGCTTTGAGAGTTTACCTTATCAAATATAATTGGCCAACACAACGTAGTACCTGGTATAATCAAATTTTTAGGAGCATTAAATGGTCTTCTATACTGTTTACATTATACTCTGAACTAATTTGGACGACGAATCTAAACATAGAAAAATGTACATTAATATTTGCGTTGCCCCATTATATCTCTAAAACGAACATAACAACATAGCATGTCTACCAATTGTAGAGCTCAAGTTTGATGATTAAAAAGAAGGCACGATGTGAGTTTGATGACTACTGAAAAGAAGGCAAGAGAAGAATAATGAGGAGAGAGATTTTGATAGGAATTATGTGACAGAAGATGAAGAATCAAGAGACATATATACGTTCAGGACCATCATAGAAAGGAATTATTGCAATAATTTAAAAAAAATCTGAAATGATAAGAATTGAATATCTAAAGGATAACCAAAGAAGGAATATAAAATAACTACAAGCTGTTTTCTTGAAAGCAGCACATCATGGAATAGCTTTCATCGAGAACGGGTCTTATCTAGGAGTCATTCCCCTCCTAGAGGCTCTCTTGCCACACAGAATCAGCAAATATAGCTGTGACCTTTCAAACATAGCCTCTGGCTAAGGAATTGGAGCAACTTCCAAAAGAGAAAGAGAAATCCATTGAGCAGTAATCATATCATGTAGACTAATGCCTTAGGAGAGGATGACGACAAACATAGAATAGTATATAGGAATTCAATCTGAAAATAATGCCATCCAACCCAACCTAACCTGGTATGCCGAGTATGCTCAGCAGCTAGGAACATCAACAGTAGTTCTGCTTGGCTCTCTCTATGCCAACTGTGAGGCATATCTCGCTCTTGATAAGCTACGCAGATGGCATACAGGGAGCCAGGCAGATCCTCGGCTCGGCGCGCCCGGTCTCACCTGTTAAGATCTTCCTGTAAAGTCCAATCATACACGGTACATTATTTATTATTTTTGCACGCCCTTTGTGACACAGGTAAATGAAAGAAAATAACTTTCATTAAAACCTCATTGAACTTATACTCTAACATTGATGACTGCAACAGCGTATACATAATTATGGTATACGCATCTAACTTACAGCAGGTACCTTGAAACCTTTACACAAGTGGAGAGTATAGGGGGCTTGAAACCTGCTTTGACATTCATTTACCCCAACTCCACTCCCACTCAACTCAGTGACAAATATCTGCACCGTAAAGAAAAAGGAATCACTCTCAACAAATACAAGGTTCATTTTGGCTTCGCCTTTTGCCAAAGTAACCTAAAAAGAAACCTCATTTGCATTTGCGTTTGCATTTCCTAACCCTAACTCTCTCTTTCTATATATGTATTGGAAAAAATATAAAAACATAATAATCAGAGAAAACATATACTTATAAACATTACCTTGTAAACGATATTCATAATATTCAAGAAAACATATGCTTATAAAGCTTACCTTGTAAACGATAGAGAGGACCAGAATAGCAGCCATTGATCCGCCACAGCCACAGCCGCAGCCACAACTGCAACAACAACAGTAACAAGAAGAAGATGAGGAAAGAGAAGTTGAATTTTGCATATGCATGGGTTGTTACCAAAGCTCATACCCAAATCCTGCAACCCTAACACCGGAGATGTGAGCAGCAGGACGTGATTTTATAAGGCTTCTTCTGTGTGTGCAGGGCATGGATGACAGCACATTCACATTTACATTTACATTTACATTTCCATTTGTAGACATGAGGAAATTCAATTTTATTCTATAAATTGTCATCCTTATTGATAATAATTACGATGGACAGATTCAGCTCGGGAGTCGGCCCCTCAGAAAAAACACTCCACTCCTGTCGGTCATGTCAATGTCACTCCCCTCCTCACCTCCCGCTAATTGTCCTATCAACCGATATTTATCTCACGTAACAAAATCTCTTTATCTCACATAACAAAATCTATCATCATATGGTTGATGGGATGGATCATGGTGTTTTTACATAGTGAAACACAATTTGACTCTTTGACACTCATTGGAAAATGACCAAAGCCTAACCTACACGTTTTGTTGTATTTATAGGAAAATTTGCAGTATACACATCAATCACATATAATAGCTTGTTTTGGTTGTATTTATGGGAAATAATAACTATATACATCAATATTTATTATTGAAGGGATGATATTTTATTTTATTTTTTTAAATAAATTGATATTTCTTTATTTTAGAAAAAAAAATGATATTTCACTTTCAAGCAATTACAATAACAGTTTTATTTTAAAGATATTATAATATCAACAAAATAATAATAACAATAAACAACCCATAACATATCACTTTGTTTGAGCCGAGAGGCTCTCTACAGCCCAGTATGGGGTAGATCTTGTAACGTTACTTAATGTTGTAACGTTACGTAACGTTACATAATGTTATGTCGCCTATTAAAAAAAATAAAAATAAAAATTAGAAGTAAAGTTACAATGTTATGTGAGCTAAAAAAATAGAAAATTAGAAGAAAAAGAAAACAACAACTATATAAATAGCAAGAAGTATCACAAACTACATCCAAATCCTAGCTACCTTGATCCAGCAACATCAACAACCACTGCGACGGCAAACTGCAACAACCACTGCGACAGCAACAATAAACCCAGGTAAGAATTTTAAATTTGCTAATCAACAATCAATTCAGAATTTTAAATTTGCATTATGTGGCTGATATCCAAGTGGATTACGCACCTGGATAAAGTTTGTTTAAATCGATTTTTGGGATCTTATCAATCAAAGCTCTAATAAATTTGGAATTTTTATCTATTTTCCCTACTTTTGAATTTGTCTACAAGAAAGTAAAACCTTAGAATTGCAAACATGTAAAACTAAAACAAATAAAAATTTCAATTTAATTTCTTTATTAAAATAGATTCATTTTCATATCAGATTAACCTATTCTTAAATAAAAAATGCATAAAAAAAATCCATTTAAGAGTATAGACACTAGTGTAGTTTCAACTCGAATGATAGGCTAAATTATTCCAGAGCTCATTGCACTGCGAATTCGCTTATACTCTGCAGGTTGGCTGTGGAGATCGACAACAGTGAAGGTGGAAATGTTGCGGTATACATGGTGTTTGAATATATGGACTGTGACCTTACAACTTTGTATTGCAGATATATAACCAACAGTGAATGGTTACCGCTCTCGATCATCAAGGTCCACCTAATTTATATTTGTTATTATAGCAGATATTGGACATAGTATCATGCAGTATTGTTATTATCGTACTGCAATTATTATTTTTATTTTGTTGTTAATAAGCATATCGTTGTTTGCTTTGCTTTTGCAGAATGTTATGCATCAGCTGCTTAAGGGAGTTGAGTATTGTCACAGGCACGGAGTTATACATAGGTGACACTTTTATTTTCTTCTCGTGTTCTGAACTTCAAGATTATGAAATATGTAATTGCATTAAAGAAGTCGATGTCATGTATATAATTTTGGAATTGCAGAGACTTGAAACCTCAAAATATATTACTGAATTTAGAAGTGGGATTGGTAAAGGTTGCAGATATGGGGCTTGGACGAGTTCTACGTAAGAAATACGAGTTCTATAGCGAAGAGGTAGGCGTTTATCTACACTCATTATTCTAAATTAGGGTTTCTAAATTCTAATTCTGTATTAATAGCAGGTGGAAACTCTACCGTATAGGCCTCTTGAATTGCTGCTCGGGGAAACAGATTATAATTTTGCAATTGACATTTGGGTTGTTGGGTGCATTTTTGGTACAGTATATTTCATTTCGGATAAATTTTCTTAGTGTTTTCAATTAGTTAGTTCAAACAAAATTAACCGTAATTGTGGTAACTAATCAACGTAGATCCAAATCCTAGGCTCTATCAAGCGCCGAGAGGGATCAAATCTCCAGAGGTGCAAACCTCTTCTCAGGTATTGCACTCAAGGAGGTTTGCACCACGGAAGATTTGATCCCTCTCGGCTCTTGATAGAGCCTAGGATTTGGATCTACGCTGGTTCTATTTGTTTGAAAAATTAAACCATATATATTAATATTTATAAAGAAATGATATTTTACTTTATATGAATTATCTTAGCAGTTTTATTTTGTTGTTTTAAACTAGCATAAATCCATTTTAAACTCAGATTTATCAAACACTGAATTTTTTGAGGTGTACATTTTTTTACCATCCCTCTCGATACTTTAGATATGGGTTTAAAATGGATCTATGCTAATTTAATTTTTTTATTATTTTATTTAAGTCTATATGCAATTTATATTTTTAATTTTTTTATTTTTTAATATTGTTTTATTTATGTGGGCTAGCATAAAGTGAGTAACCTACAAAAGTGATCTCCCCTAGGTGTGACTTAGTAATTGGACTTACAATTTTTTTTTTGGCAAATTTTTTAGTTTAATGCTACTATGTAATTGGATTTACAAGTATTACTAGCATAGATCCATTTTAATCCTGGATCTATCAAGCACCAAGCACCAAGAATGATCCAATTTCTTGAGAGGTAAATTTTTTACCGTTTGGATCCCTCCGAGTACTTAATAGATTTAGGTTTAAAATGGATCTATGCTAGTTTATTTATTTTATTTTATTCAAGTGGATATGTAATTTATATTTTTCATTTTTCAATATTTTTTTTCAATAATTTGTATTTATATAACGTGACATGATCTCCCCCATACTGCACTTGGCTTCTCTCAGTGCAATTATTATTATTATTATTATTATTATGATTGGCAAATTCTTTAGTTTTATGGGTTAGTTTATGTATAATTGGTTAAGCTTATAAATGTTAATTTATCCACTATATGTTAATATGTTTATACTAGTTTGATACACTTGACATCCTTTTGAGTCTAGACTTTCCACATTTATTATCAATAAATGTGACTTTCTCTTCCTCTTGCAATGTAATAAACTTTATAAACTTTATAGTAATATATAGAATATTGTTATCTTGCTTATTATATGTATGTTGAGTGTCATCTATGATTCTCATTGATCTTAGATTTTTGCACAGTATCAATGCTAGATTTGCATCTCATTTGATGTGTTGTAAAGAGCATGCCACTCTCTTTTAAAGTGTTGCCACTTTGATTTGTATATTTGAGATTCTTGTTTTTCTCATGGACTAGATAAATGTCTTATTTCCTCACTTGTATATGGGTATCTAACATGCCTTTGTTTGTCGGGACACATATCAAAGATTTTTGTTTATGATGGTCTTTATTTCTGGCACCTCTCCTTTTTAACCTTTGAGTAGTGGATTGTGGGACATTTGTGCAAATAATTTTATAGTGTCACCAACACTTGTCTCCATAACATGGCCATCCTTGTTTCGATGCTAATTTGAGCTAACCACTTTGGAGTGTTTCTTGCTTAGACTATTTATGTTGGTTCTCTAGTATGCATAATGATGTAAAGGGAGGAATATATTTTGTAAAAAGAGAAAATGATAATACTAAAGAAATGTAATGACTCACCTTCATAGGGATAGGGTTTATGACTCATTTAGGGTTCATGAGAATTTATAAGACTATTTCATGAAGAGAGAAGAGATAAAGAGAGATAGAGAGACTCAACTATTTTTGGTATTCAGCTTAACTCCAAGGTTTTGAGGGGCTAGGGTTTGCAACAAGTTTTGACTCGGTGTCAAAATGTTAGGGAGGACTTATTATACATGCATTCAACATCAATAAAAAATTCAAATATGTCTTATGTTAATTATGTGCATGGTTATCTTTTTCTTAGGTTGGTGTTTAGTTTATTATACTTTCCACTCATCTTGGGTTTTAATTTATGCATGCAGATCTATAAATCAAGGAAAATATATATATCCCTACATAGATTTAAGGAATTGTTATCTTAGAAGTCCAAAAAAATATGCATGAGGCTCTGGGAAGCCCCATGGGGTTCTCCTCCCTTGGGTTGTGTGGTAGCAGTGTCAAGGGCAGTGGAAGAACTTGGATCGAAAATATTTTGTTGTAGATCTTCATGGAGGTAATGTGAGGAGATTGGTTTTGCATGTTGGTTGTGGAACATGATTATCTTCGTAAGTCATAAGATTGTTTTTGTCGTATTTGGATTCCCAGTCGACAAACTTAAGGGGGGTCTAAGGGGCTTGTGGAGTCCAATAGCTTGAGGGTTCACAAGAGTTTAGGGGGAAGAGCCCCCGAGGAAAAAAAATGGGTCTGTTTTTTTGTTCATTTGCTTCCATTTAAATGTGGCAAAATATTGCCTTGTAAAATGTATAATTTCGTAGTCTTAATCTGAACCGGTCATAGAGCAGAGTATTTATCTTATGACACAGTGGAATTTTATCATGTGGTAATTTGTATGTGTGGAGACATTTTTCAATGTGCATACATGTTTCACTACATGGAATTTTCATACGTGGAGTTTTTCTTACAAGTCTCACACAAGTGTAGTCAAGATAATAGAAGACGAAACCATGAACCAATTGCTTCTAGAATCATGTTGAGTCTAATCCCAAGGCAACAAAAAATGTGAGTCATTTTGAGTTATAGCCATGCACGACTCATAAAATGGTAATCTAAAGGATGAGATGAAAGTTATCAAACAATTTTAGGTGTGAGGTTAAGTTACATCCCTATGCGACAAAAATGTCTTGAGTTAATAAATTGGTCTACTTATCCTATATCTTTACACGACACATAAAAGTTAATTAAGTTGGAGTGTTGATAGCCATGAGTCATGTGTTTTGAGTTTGGTTTAATTCCATCCCTATGTGGTTGTGTAGTAGAAGGCATTGAGTCAATTCTTGAGTCTTGATGAGATAAATCCCTACATGACAAAAGTTCATGAGTCATTGAGTCGTATTGTGAGTAGGTTATGGTATCACGCAAACAATTTAAGTCAATCTGTAATTAGATTGAGCAGCATGTGATTCCCTTGGTATTGATCACACCAAGGATAGTGCTATTTTCAAGCTTCCAAATAATAATGGACCCTTATTCCAAGGATGTTTGTTGGAGAAATTTCACCCGTATTTTGAAAAAAGGTTGAGACCCATGTTTGGAAATTTTCATAGTAGATTGTTACCCCTATGCAGAGAAGTGTTTATGGTAGAGAACAAGCTGAGATGTGAGAGACTTGAGGCTGGTATATATGGATGATAGGTTTGTGGAGAAAGAAGACGATGAAGATGAAATATGTTGCTAGTGTACATATGATTAGAGTAATATCTATGACCCCTTCATTCACTGTCAGTTCCTATTGGCTTAGTGGTTTCCATGGATGGATCCTCGGTATTCCACTAAGATGGGATTATGGAAATAGGGGTATGTTGTTTAGAATCGATAGATGTATATAATGTGTCTCCCACGGGTGGGCCTAGATTGCGACACAGAGAGGTGGGGATGAGGCTACAAAGCGGTGTCAAAAGGGTGCACTAAGTGAGGCACAAAAGGGATCATATATTAGTAGTATTAGTAGTAGGCCTACAGAGCAGCATATAGACTGAGGATGGGGTACAACTAAGATTTGTATCTAGTTTGAGGAGTTCATTAAATTTTGGATCATTTAGATATGCTTGTCTCGAGGATGGACAATGGGTCGTGTTGGGGGTCTGTTAGTGCCCTGATATGCATAATGATTACATAAAGGGGGGAATATAATTTGTAGAAGGGGGAAATAATAAGACTAACCCTAGTACTTGAATGAGGAATTAGTGATTACATGACTAAAAAATCTAGTCACCACAGTTTTTTCAACTCATTTACTACTAAATATGGGCAATTTTTATTGACCCAGCTATAAACAACTAATTTAGTCACGAGTTAGCAAATATGACTAGATAATAAGTGACAAAGTTAAAAATGACTAACGTAAATGACCAATTTAGTCATGGCATAAAAAATGACTAGCTAGAAGAATATGAATGTCATTTATGTTAGTCATTTTTAATTGCATCACTCTGATAAAGGAAAATTGCAATTTTTGACAATGAAGTGTTACAATTTACTAAATTTTGTAATTTTTAATGGTTGAAATCAAATAAAGTATATTCATACCATTCTCTTGAGCTAAGATTCTAACATAACCATAATCTTTCATTGATAGAATCAACCAAGCCTTCCAGGAAAATGCAGGGCTTTAAGGCTCCGTCGACACACTTAACTGAGGTGCATTTCTAACTTCATAGCTATCATCTGTGATCGTTGAACTAGCACTAGTCATAGCTTCACTAGGCTCAAATACTTTAGTAGCATTTGATCCAATTGAAATAGTGGAAGCCCCAAGCACATTTTAACCAATCAAAGAATCAATTAACTGGGGTGTTGACCCAGAACTAGTCTCATATCCATATGCAATATATTAGGTAGAGGCCCCATCTCTGATCAGTTTCAGGTAAATATTTTGATTCCTCCTCTTACAGGCATGACCTCACGGAATATGATATGTATAATGTGATGGGATCTCCTTATCACTATCAAGGTAAACATCCTCCCCTATTGTGATCAACCTCTTGTTTTTCCTTCCATCCCAACCTAACCTTTCTTGGGAATTAGTTGCTTTACTTACCACATACTTTCTGATATATTTGAATGTAGGGGATTGGGTTTATAAATTTAATTAGGAATTTGGTGGTTGTTTCATTAACAACTTCAAATAGTGAGCAATTGGATGGATATCCATAGTCAAATAGTCAAATAAACAATTTCTAGATTCATTGATATCTCTAATGTTTTGGTAATTAACAATGCTCCTCCAAGTCATTGTGTCTAACCCCTTGCAAATTTAACAATCCAAGCTTGTCAAACAATTTACATATTGAATTGATAATTTACCACTATAATACCAAGTTCTTGAGTGTGTATGTTTAACTAGGACTATCCAATTGAGAGTGACAACAAAAAATTCGAAACTTCTTTAGCATTTAAATCAAACCTAAATGACAAAACCACCACATGATTCCATGAGTTAACATTAAATGGCTCATTTGTAACATCATTGGTGAAAATACATGACTACTAGGAAGTACAAAGTGGTCATTATGGCTTTTAACCTAAAGGCTGAAACTCCTCCATAGATCACCTCCGATTATTTTGTGCATGTATTAGGATAAAATGTCTTATCCTCTCATTTGATTGGTGGCCAGGTAACAAAATAACAAATATAACATTAAAACAAAACAAATATTAATCATAAAACAAATATAATATAAAAAATAAACATAATATATATACTATTAAAACAAATATAACATTAAAAAAAATATAATATAATATTAATCTTAAAACAAATTTAATATAAAAAAACATAATATGATAATAATCAATATAAAACAAATATAATATGAAAAGAAATAAAAATAATATGATAAATGATAAAACCAATATCTAAATGGTACTACGGAATCTGTGCAACCATATGATTTAGTTTGATTTCATCTCCAACTCGCTGACGGCCTCTGCAATGGTCTCATCCTTCAAATATCCCCCGTTATTACATCAAAATTCAAATAATCTTTTACAGTTTCACCATTAACAACCCCACCAATATACTTTAGCGTTTCAGAATGCTAATACCAAACTTATCCATTGCTACCTCTCGAAAACGTCAACTCTACCCCAACAATATTAATCCCAATTTATTTTCTTATGTTTTGCAGGCTTGTGCCAACATAGAACAAAAAAAACAACTTCATGTCCGCATGATCACAACAGAACTTGATCGCAACACATTTTTGCTCACAAAACTGGTTGGAGTGTATGCTCGACTTGGTGAATGGATTGCGCACGCCTTATATTTGAGGAATCATCCATGCATGATATTTCATTGTGGAATGCAATGATAATAGGGTATGCAAACAATGATTTTCCGAAACAAGCGCTTGAGTTGTATAAATGAATGGAATTGGAAGGTGTGAAAGGAAACAGGTTTACCTTCCCCTGTACATGAATGCACGAGTCTCTTGAATTGGTAATTGGGCATCACAATTCATGGTCATATAATTGGAACAGGGTTTATATATGATTTTTTTATGGAGAATTCGCTTATAACCATGTATGCCAAATGTGGGTGTGTGGAGTTGGGTTATGAGAGAACAACAACAGGTTCCACTTCGCATTTGGGATAAGCTATCTATAGGGACCAGCTTGGTGTGTATCAAATATAAGACCCATTTGCATAATAGAATAGAGACCCACCAACCAGCTAGTCATCCTAGCTGTATCTAAGTAAATCCCAACCAACGCTATTTATCCCACCCACAATAGACAAGAAATCCACTATCGAAGTTTCCAAGAAAATTAACCAGTTTGAATTGAATACCTAAACACCCATCATTAAACTCAATTAGATACTATCATTGGGTATCACGAACTTAGCTAAATCTAAAAGGGGATATTTGCTCCTTTAAGCCCTGGAAAGTCCTTTCTTTTGCATCATTTCAAGTGAAAGGATTTTTTATTGAGTAGAGTTGTGAGTAGATCTGCGTAGCCTTGGTTGGTTGTTGCGTTCGTTATGGAATCGTATACTTGCATGTAAGTTTGGTGGATCCCTCTATTCTACTTGTTGTGATTAGTTAGTTTACTATCAGTGCCTTGCCCACCTCGGGCAGGGCTGTGTGGAGGATGCACAACAAGTGTTTGACGAAATGCTTGAATACAATTAGGTATCTTGGAATTCTATGATTGATGGGTATTCTCAAAATGGACATGCAAATGAAGCTTTGATGTTTTTCATAGAAATGCAACTCCAAGGAGTAGAGAAAGATGCCTATACAATAATGGTTGTTCTCCCAACTTGCATGCAATTGGAAGCCCTGCATCAGGGTAAGGAGATTCATGCTTTCATGATTAGAAAGAAATTGGAGTTAGATGTTTCGACAATGCCCTCATAGACATCTATGCCAAATGCGGAAGGTTGGAAACTGCACAAAACTTGTTTGGAAATATGTGTGATAGAGACGTGATTTCTTGGAATGTATTGATTACAAGATATGCCTAGGAGGGGCATGCTGACAAATCCTTGAATATTTTTTGTGAAATGCAATGGAAAGGTATGAAAACTAGTGTTATTACTGTAGTAAGTGTTCTCCTTGCGTGTGCATGTTTATCATCTCTGCAGCAAGGAAAGCAGATCCACATTTATGTAATTAGAAATGGATTAGAGACCAATGTTTTATTGACCATGTCATCATTCACTAGTATGTAAAATGCAATACTTTCCATACATGTGAGAGGATATCTAAAAGTGAAGCTACCAATGACTGTCTAACTACTGGCTACCAGAACTCCGTCACTTGGAAGTAAGGCTTCTTCTTTATAATGTGGCTTAATTTGTCTCTTCTATGGTGTCACACCTTTTAAAATCTATTTTTTATAAAAAAAACTAAGAAAGGATACTTCAATTGTACTCTACTTGGTTACATATAGGTGAAGGTGCCAGTCATTGTGGTTGGTTGTAAATTAGATCTTCGGGATGATCAACAACTAATTTTGGAGCAAGTAATGACACTGATCATGCATCAGTTTTGAGAGATTGAGACATGTATAGAGTGTTCAGCATTGAAGCATATTCAGATGCAAAATGAAACTCACCCACATTTGATGTAAAAAATAGTTTGTATGAGTAAATGAATGAACTTTGAAGGTGTTTTTAATGAGAAATAGTTTTCGTAATATTATCTAGCCTTCTTTTTTAACAGTATAGACATATGCTAGCAATATTATACTACCCTACTTTTTATTGATTTTTTTAATACCTTAATATCATCTCTACAACTGGTTCTTTGCGTATTTTGAATATTATAAACCACCCAATTTTCCCTAAGATTATGCCTAAAAATGTTGCAACACAAATCACTGGTTGGAAGGAATCTCACTTTGAAATGGGGTTTGAAATTTCGGTCTGTTTACTACCATGCATTTGCTAGAAGGAAATTAGGACTATTAAAGTAAAACATGATGAGAGTGTGGTTATGGTGAAAATGTTAAGAAGGAAAGGTATGATAATTGTTCTGGTGGTTGAATACAATATTTTCTCTGATGTTAGTATTTGGTTGGTTAATGTACCTAGGGCGAATGAAACCATTTTTAAAATATGGTTTTTGGGCTCTGTAAGTAGTGATAATACTGTGCTTATGCTAGAAATATTAAGGACAATTATGATAGTTCTGGGTGTTAACAACAAGATTTTCTGTTTGATAAGAATTTGTATTTTCTTCTTTTTTTATCCATGAAATACATATCCCTTGGAAACCCACCCACCAGGCACATCCTTTCATTCTAAGAATGGTATCCAGGATAAGCCATATTTTTCAAGGCTCAAGGCCAATACACTAATATACTTATTAAGAGATCAACATGTCATATGGGAGAATTGAGCCTGTGTGGGGAGGATAACACTCCTCTCAACTGCCTGAGCTAAACCCAATTGGCATCATTTACTTTTTGCTGCTAGTACCTTCTTAGTTAATGTATCTGGGGCTATGAAAATGCAACTATGTTTAAAATCTCGTTTTTGGGATCTGTAAGTATAGAAGAAAATGTAAGTTCTAGTTCAGATCTTCATAGCACAGGTACAATTTTATTTAGTATCATAGCATGCCTTGTAGGTAATTTTTTTAAATGTTACCTCAATATTATCTGATAACTTTTAATCTATGGTGATTTTATTACTCTTAAATTAATTGGAGATCTCCTTACTTTTTTGTTTTCGGCCATTGAATCTGCCTTGGATTATTTGTATATCTTATTTTCTAACCAGGGTACAGAACTTACTCTAAACATTGATATTTGGTAGGTTGCAGAGTTTCTACTATGCTCAAAAGGCAGATCTTCATCCAACAACACCTTTATTTGATCAAGAAACTCAAACACTAAATCCTTGTTTTGTGAGGGCATTGAAGAGAATATTCATTCTATGTGATCATGACATATATGAAGCTCTTAGTGAATGAATTGAATGACTGCCTACCTATTGGATACCAGAACTCCGTCGCTTGGAAGTAAGGCCTCTACTTTATAATGTGGCTTAATTTGTCTCTTCTATGTTGTCACACCTTTTAATTTCTATTTATTATAAAAAAAACTAAGAAAGGATACTTAAATTGTTCTCTCCTTGGTTACATATAGGTGAAGGTGCGAGTCATTCTGGTTGGCTGTAAATTAGATCTTCAAGATGATCAACAACTATGTTTGCAAAAAGTAATGACACCAATCATGCATCAGTTTCGAGAGATTGAGACATGTATAGAGTGTTCAACATTGAAGCATATTCAGGTGAAAAATGCAACACACCCACATTTGATGTGAAAAATAGTTTGTATGAGTAAATGAATGAACTTTGAAGGTGTTTTTAATGAGAAATGGTTTCTATAATATTATATAGCCTTCTTTTTAAACAAACTAGACATATGCTAGCAATATTATACTACCTTGCCTTTTATTTATTTTTTAATACCTTAATATCACTTTTACAACTGGTGCTTTGCATATTTTGAATATTATAAAACACCAAATTTTCCCTAAGATTATGCCTAAAAATGTTGCAACACAAATGACTGGTTGGAAGGCATCTCACTTTGAAATGGGGTTTGAAACTTTGATCTATTTACTACTGGGCATTTCCTAGAAGGGAATTAGGGATATTAAAGTAAAACACGATGAGAGTGTTGTTATGGTGAAAATGTTAAGAAGGAAAGGTATGATAATTGTTCAGGTGATTGAATCGAAGCTTTTTTTTGTTGTTAGTATATGCTTGGTTAATGTACCTAGGGAGAATGCAACGATTTTTAAATTTTGGTTTATGGGCTCTATAAGTAGTGATAATAGTGTGGTTTGGCTGGAAATATTAAGGACAATTATGATTGTTATGGGGGTTAACAACAAGCTTTTATGTTTGATAAGGATTTGTATTTTCTTCTTTTTTATAATCCATGAAATACATATCCCTTAGAAACCCACCCACCGGGCACATCCATTCATTTTGAGAATGGCATCCGGGATAAGCCATATTTTTCAGGGCTCAAGTCCAATACATTAATATACTTATTAAGAGCTCAACATGTCATATGCGAGAATTGAGCCTATGTGGGGAGGATAACACTCCTCTCAAATTCCTGAGCTAGACCCAATTGACATCATTTACTTTTTGCTGCTAGTACCTTCTTGATTAATGTATCCGGGGCTATGAAAGTGCAACTAATGTTTAAAATCTGGTTTTTGGGATCTGTAAGTATAGAATAAAATGTAAGTTCTAGTTCACATATTCCTAGCATAGGTACAATTTTGTTTAGTATCATATCATGCCTTGCGGGTATTTTTTTTAAATGTTACCTTAATATTATCTGATAACTTTTAATCTATGGTGGTGTTATTCCTCTCAAAATAATTGGAGATCTCCTTACTTTTTCGTTTTCAGTCTTAGAATATTCCTTGGCTTATTTGTATATCTTATTTTCTAACCAGGATACAAAACTTACTCTAAACATTGATATTTTGCAGGTTGCAGAAGTTTTCTACTATGCTCAAAAGGCATATCTTCATCCAATAACACCTTTATTTGATCAAGAAGCTCAAACACTAAATCCTTGTTTTGTGAGGGCATTGAAGAGAATATTCATTCTATGTGAGCATGACAGAGATGGAGCTCTTAGTGAATGAACTAAATGTCTGTCTACCTACTGGCTACCAAAACTCTGTCGCTTGGGAGTAAGGTTTCTGCTTTATAATGTGGCTTATTTTTTCTCTTCTATGGTGTCACACCTTTTAAAATCTATTTTTTATAAAACAAACTAAGAAAGGATACTTCAATTGTACTCTCCTTGGTTGGTAATTTAATTATTAAGTTAGGTTAATTAATGTAATAAACTAAGAGGTGACTTGAAAATTCACCTCTCTTCCCCATTCATGGTATAAAATACCGGGGCCCTATTATGTAATACATCTTCTACATTATATAAATATACAATTCTACATTACGTTTCTTCCTTGCAACTTCTTTCTTCTTCCATTGGTATCAGAGCCTCTCGGCTCTCGGCACCCGCCACCACTTGCATCCTCCACCACTCCACCTCCATTGCATCTACCTCCGCCTTACTATCCACACACTTTCTCCACCCTCCATCCTTCATCCTCCACTCTCCATCCACCTACTCCCTCCACCCACCTGCTCCATCCTCCATCTTCCTGCTCCCTCCACGCACACCTGCTTCCTCCACGCACGCCATATCCCTCCACCACTCTGCACACTTTCTCGCCACGTCCCACCCTCTCCATGTCGCTTCCGCCTCTCCACGCCCATCCTCCTCTCCACTCGCTTCCTCCTGCTGCTTCTCCATTCATGTCTCCTCTTAGCCACCCTTCCATCACGCACCATTCTCCACCATCTTCCCACCCCTCTCCGCCAACTCCTTCTACCACCTTACTCTCTCTCTGCCATTCACTTTCCTCCACTCTCCAGCTCCTTCTCCTTCGCTACTTCCATTATCGTGGTTGATCTCCCTCCCACCATCTCCATCACCCTCCACACAACCTGTTCCATCCCCCACCTCCACTCCATCCTTCTCCATGCCGCCTGCTCCACCCCATGCCTCCCGCTCCACCCCCACCTTTGCTCCATCCTTTCCTCCATGCCACTCTACCTCCCGCTGCCTCCATCACCCTCCACGTCGCCTGCTCCACTCCACCTCCGCTCCATCCTTCCCCATGCCAGCTTCTCCACCCCATGCCGCCCAATCCACCCCCACCTCTGCTCCATCCTTCCCTCCACTCCATCCTTCCACGTTATTTTTTTTAAATTTTTTTTAATATTAATAATATTTATTTAATAATATTTAATAATATTATTATTTAATTAAAAAAAAATACATTATAATAATAATTATTATTATTATTATAGAAAAAAGAGAGAATCGTGGCGAGTTGGCATCGTACACTGAATAAAAATAAATCGACGTTTAGTGCCAAGAAAATTCCAGCAATCACCAAATCAATAGATGCTCGATTTGATCAAATCAATGAGAAAATTAACAAGAACCACGAGGAACTCCATGAAAAGATCAAAGAAACCAAGGGCAATTTGACATCAAAGTGGACAAAATTTACATCACGAATTGAGAATAGCTTCCTCACTCTACAGGAAGACCAAAAGAAAAATTAAGTAGTTTTAACCACCATCTTGGACAGATTACAAATCTCGAATGACTTGCAACCAAAGTCCCCCAGAACTCCAGAGCAGTCAGATCCTCTATTCAACATGTCGTCCTCTAACAAATATACACAAGGATGCCAAATATGGGTGAAAGTCGAGTTACCCAAATACGATGGGGACGAATGACAATGCATAGCATGGATTAACAAAGCCGAGGAATACCTAGACATCCACAACATCCATTACGACGGTGAGAAAATTAAATATGCCTCCATGCATCTAGAAGGTAGCTCTTACAACTGGTACTTATGGTGGAAGAATACTGCAAGAATATGTTCTTAAAACTGGGTTAGCTTTAGGAACGACCTCATCAAAAGATTCCAAGGCGTTGAAGAAAAAGACTTCTTTTCCAAGATCACAAGGTTACAACAAAAAAATAGTGTCGATGAGTACACCTATGACTGGGAAGCGTTGTCAACTCAAGTCCCAGATTTAACCGATCACCAATGATTACAGACCTACATACATGGTCTAAAACAACACATCCTTGATAAACTAGAGTTACACAACATCTCTACCATGGAGGAAGCACGACGTAAAGCTAGGATTATTGAAAGCAAATCCGTTCATATAATTGTCAACCAAGATGACCCCAAAAAGAACCCCCTCCAATCAGGATACACAAGAAATCCAAGGTATACACTGCCTCAACTTAGGGAAGGAACAAAGCCCAATTTAGAGGCCCAGAGAATAAAAGAAGCAAAATGTAAGTTATGTGGGGACAAATGGGATCCTAAGCATAGATGCTTACATAAGAAATTATATGCTTGTGAAGTAGAGCTAGAAATCAATAAAACAATGGAGAACAATGTGAATATCCAACAAAACTACCACCCAGGAATCGAGGACGACTCCCCACAAATCTCATTAGCCGCTATTACTGGAATCACCCAACCGCAAACATTGAAGATTAAAGGACATATAGAAAATAATAACGTCACAGTTCTCGTTGACTCTAGCAGCACCCATAACTTTGTTAATGTCAACCTTGCTAAAGAATTTAACCTATTTATTTGTCCAATACCTAACATGAAGGTTATGGTAGCAGATGGCAAGAAGATTGACAACGTGGGGAAATGTCACAAGGTTAAGTTACAAATGCAAGAATATAACTTAGAGTCAGATTTCCTTGCGGTACCACTGGGAGGAATCGATGTAGTATTAGGAATACACTGGTTGCAAACCTTGGGTACATACTCTGCAAATCGCCAAGAACATTTTATTGAATTCCATGAGTTCGGGAAAACATACAAATTATATGGGTACCAACCACCTCCAACACAACTGGTTGCATCACATTAGATGGAAAATCTACGTTGGAAAGATACACCAACGTACATACCTCAATGTCAAGAAATGGATATTCTAACAAGTGAAGGAGATATGGACAAACAACGAGAGACACAAGAGCTAATTTGAAAACATCACAAGGTGTTTCAAGAATTACCTATGGCACTCCCAACAACGGTAAAATTGAACCCATAATCGAAATAGAACGAAGGACAAAACTTGCCAGTAACAACCCATACAAATATCCACATCAAAGACGTTGTGACAGTTCACATAGTCATTGTCGTCAAATAAGCTTTGAGGACAAAGCTTCCTTAAGGGGAAGGCAATGTAACAAAAGCCGAATTTAATTATTTAGTTAGGTCAATTAATGTAATAAACTAAGAGGTGACTTGAAAATTCACCTCTCTTCCCCATTCACGATATAAATTACTGAGGCCCTATTATGTAATACATCTTCTACATTATATAAATATACAATTCTACATTACGTTTCTTCCTTGCAACTTCTTTCTTCTTCAATGGTTACATATAGGTGAAGGTTCCAGTTATTGTGGTGTTTCTAAATTAGATATTCGGGATTGTTAGAAACTAAGTTTGGAGCAAGTATTGACACCGATCATGCATCAGTTTCGAGAGATTGAGACATGTATAGAGTGTTCAGCATTGAAGCAAATTTAGTTGCAAAATGCAACACACCCACATTTGATGTGAAAAATAGTTCGTATGAGTAAATGAATGAACTTTGAAGGTGTTTTTTAATGATAAATGGTTGTTGTAATATTATCTAGCCTTATTTTTTAATAGTCTAGACATATTTTAGCAATATTATACTACCATTCTTTTTATTGATTTTTTAATACCTTAATATGACTTTTACAACTGGTTCTTTACGTATTTTGAATATTATAAACCACCCAATTTTCCCAGAGATTATACCTGAAAATGGTGCAACAAAAATGTTTGGTTGGAAGGAATCTCACTTTGAAATGGGGTTTGAAACTTTTATCTATTTACTACCGTGCATTTTCTAGAAGGAAATTAGGGCTATTAAAGTAAAACACAATGAGAGTGCAGTTATGGTGAAAATGTTAAGAAGGAAAGGTATGATAATTGTTCTGGTGGTTGAATACAAGATTTTTTTTGTTGTTAGTATTTGCTTAGTTAATGTACCTAGGGTGAATGCAACCATTTTTGAAATCTGGTTTCTCAGCTCTGTAAGTAGTGATAATAGTGTGGTTATGCTGGAAATATTAAGGACAGTTATGATAGTTTTGGGGGTTAAAAACAAGCTTTTATGTTTGATAAAAAATTGTATTTTCTTCCTTTTTTATCCATGAAATACATATCCCTTGGAAACCCACCCACCAGGCACATCCCTTCATTTTGAGAATGGTATCTAGGATAAGCCGTATTTTTCAAGGCTCAAGGGCAATACATTAATAAACTTATTAAGAGCTCAACATGTCATATGTGAGAATTGATCCTGTGTGGGGAGGATAACACTCCTCTGAACTTCCTGAGCTAGACCCAATTGACATCATTTACTTTTTTTTGCTAGTACCTTCTTGGTTAATGTATCTGGGGCTATGAAAATGCAACTATTTGTAAAATCTGGTTTTGGGGATCTGTAAGTATAGAAGAAAATGTAAGTTCTAGTTCAGATCTTCATAGCACATGTACAAATTTGTTTAGTATCATAGCATGCCTTGCAAGTATTTTTTTTAAATGATACCTCAATATTATCTGATAACTTTTAATCTATGGTGGTGTTATTCCTCTCAAAATGATTGGAGATCTCCTTACTTTTTTGTTTTCGGTCTTAAAATCTTCCTTGGCTTATTTGTATATCGTATTTTCTAACCAAGGTACAAAACTTACTCTAAACATTGATATTTGTTAGGTTGCAGAAGTTTTCTAATATGCTCAAAAGGCAGATCTTCATCCAACAATACCTTTATTTGATTAAGAAACTCAAACACTAAATCCTTGTTTTGTGAGGGCATTGAAGAGAATATTCATTCTATGATATCATGACAGAGATGGAGCTCTTAGTGACGCTGAACTGAATTATTTTTTAGGTATGGCTTGGTTTCATGGTATATAAAAAACGTCAAATACAATTTTCCTAGTTATCCAAGGATGTGTGGCATATAAACAAAAAAAACATAGCATATAAACAATGACTTTCGATCAACTGAAGATTGTCTACAGAAAAAACATTTCTGAATTCATTCAGAATCATATTGCCTTCCTGAATATGGAGTCCCCTTTTTGATATCTTTTCAACCACTGTATTGACCCTTGAGTTCCCTGTAAATATAATTGAAATAAATGTGATCAATTATGGCACTAATATCATCAAGAGTGTCACCCAAATGCATGAACATGACGCCTTGGATATGTGAAGTTGCAATCATTATAACTAAAGAAGAATCATCATAAATATTTAGATTTAAAACATGCAATCTCTTTTGTGAAAATTTATGTTGATTATGGAAACTTTTTGGAATCCAAGTAGCATTGAGAATTAATCATATTTAGGATAGGATCTCATGAAGTGCATGTGATCTTTTGTTTGAGCAGGTTAATTTCTTTAATGCTTCTCTATAGCCTTCAGAAATTGTTGGGGTGAAGAAGGTTGTTTCAGAAAAACTTCCAGAAGGTGTCAATGAAAACAGCCTCACATTGACAGGATTTCTTTTTCTCCATGCAATTTTTATTGAAAAAATGATGACTTAAACCACCTAAACAGTTTTGAGAAAGTTTGGTTATAATGACAAGATTTAGATTAGAGATTATCTCCTTCCAACAACACAGTTCAAATGGGCACTTGACCAGGTATGATTTGTTAAATTTTAACATGGATTTTAATTTAATAGCAGTAACAATCTTATTTTTTTAACTTCTATCAGACTTGTATAATATATCAGCAATAGTTATGTTGTCGAAAACCCACCAAAAAATCCTCGTTGATAGGTGTTATCACTCTGTCGACGCCCAAACAACGTGATCTCCCTGAGCACTGGCCCAGACAGGTTTCAACATGCTCGACAACACCCGCAAAGCGGATGAAGTCTCACCCAAGATGTTTGAGGGAGAGATGTCGGAACCAAGTTTTCGTCAAGAAGAAGGAAGGACAGGGACTCAACAACTCAACAGCATAATCATTAGATTCTTCAGAGATATCTAATTAGTATCACAGTATTCATCAAATATCTATCAGTATAACTAACAAATAGCTAACATATCGCATCATTCACTTATTCATCGTAGTAGTGTCATTCATTCATACAATAGATTCAGTAAACATCCATCATTGACATCGTAGCACATAAATCCAGGAAGCAAATAAGAGACAAGATAAAATTAGGGTAACATTTGTCATGTCATATTAATTCTGTGCAATAGATCCAAATAATACAGTACTTCTCCACAGCAAGAGAATGATCACAACCCATGATTCAATAACTAGTCGAAACAGACAGAGCCAAAACCGCTCAAGGAAAAAATGAAGCGACAAGATCAGATCACAAAATGGATTGATCGATTGATCTTCCACATCAATAGTACTCACTTACAATTGAAATTATAACTCTATATATAGGCTTGCACCTTTACATCCAAGGTCCACTTCTAACTAACTTATAACAAACTAGTGACCTATATCCACAAATTGTGGTTAATTGGTACAAAATTGCATATGAAATTCCAAAAATGGTTATTCTTCTGCCCATCGCGCTGATTTGGTCCTACATGGTGTCGCACGAGCTTGCACATCCTCCATGGTGCTGCACAACTCACTTACCCAAAACCCCTGCCAACAGGCCCCCAACACAATCTTGTGGCTCGTCCTCGAGCCACGTTAGGTAGACAGGGTGTACTCCGTCATCTTGGTATTGAAGTCCTCAAATTGCTACAAGATATCATGAACTTGGAGATGGGATTGTTTAGTTGTGTCTTGACAATTTAGCAGGTCCTGCTTCATTGGGTGCACCTCCCTATCCTTGCTATCCACCATCTTCCTGCCTTTTTGTACTGCTTGCAGCGAAGCAACTACTTTGACAGCCAACTTCCTGCCAATGTCTTGGAATTTATCCAGCTGGGTGTTGCACTTGTGTTGGAATTATTAGGCTCTGGCGGCTCTCTACTGTAGGTCCTTCAACTCTTTGGAGCATGTGATATGAACCATGAGAAGAATTTCTATTAGTGACGTCGTCAACTGAGCTTTAGCTTCCTGCATTTGCTTGGTCAATTGCTCCAGTTGGTCATCCTATATGACATGTTGCCAAAAATGTGTCATTGCCTCAGTAATTGTGTTCGCTTCTTGCTTCATAGCTTCAAACCAGGCCATGATCTCTTTGATGGTATTTTTTTGCTCGAAAATCTGCTCAGGCAGCGTCTCAGGGTAAATAAGGGAATTTAGCAGATTGTTGGTCAACTAGAGCTGGGAAATAACTTCTCCAAGTCGCTTGGCCTTGTAAACTATAGTGATTTCCATCATGCTTTCGTATATTTGTTGACATGCATCGTTAATAGATTTCTCAACCGCTCTGCAACTAGCACAGAGCTGCACTTTCTCGACAACAAGGCGGTCTTGCTCCTTCTTTAACTCAGTGATTTCTTTGGTGGCTTTTCGTTGTAGCTCTTCCTGTGCTTGCTTCAATGTGGCAATATCCTATGCCTTCTCTTCCACAAGCTGCTCTTTGACCAGCCACAACTTATTAGCTACTTCCTACAACTTCTTAGCTGGGTCCTACGACTACATGTACCCATCGCTAAGCTCCTTCTGCTTGTTATCCAAATCCTAGCCAATGACCTATTGCAGCTGCACTAGAACCTGAGTAGGTAACTTGTTGAGATCAAAAGAAATGCTCAGTAACGACTGCAGCAATGAGTTCACTTCTTCACTTCCTGCGTCAATTGCAATCGGGGGAACTTGAATGTTCCTAGCCCGCGAGCTCAGTGCTAATCGCTGGGAATTCCTGCATCACAACCCTCTATGTTGTCATTTTTGAAATTGTAGCATAAATAGAATCTAACTTATCTCTTACCATGATGAACCCTTCTTGGTTGGTCTGACGCATGGCTTGCGCCGCGGCATCGGATGAGTCTATGCCAGCCTTTATGAGCTGATGTAGGTGGCTCTCCATCACAGAATGGGTGCTGCTACCCACATCGAGTTCCATATGCCTTTTGACTTGGGTCTCCTCCAAGATGTGTTGTGCTTCTGGATCATATTCCGTCAATGACTCTCCGTTGGAGTCGTGAATACTTTTCCCTATTGGAACAGGCTTGTCAGTGGCATCTGCTGGAAGCCCTGTTGATATATTTTCTGCACTCATAGGTTCATGCCATTCAGCTGGCCACTCATGAACTATGACATCTAATTCCTCATTTTCAATTTTATAGGCCATAGGAAGCCATCGCTTGTCGGGGTCCCATCACACCTAGATATAAATGGAATGAGGCTTGATAGAAAACTGAAGGATCATCTGATATTTGAATGCGGTGGCATTGGATAACCGGGGAACCTTGATAGCTATGACTTGCAACACTTCCCAATAGAGCCAAAAATGGATCGCACAGTTCGTCTATCGACTGGGCTCCTCGACCCACCACAAGTTATGATACCATGCGCCTTTGCACACTTCCACAACAACGACTGACATCAGCTGGTAGTCCTTCAGCTCCATCCATGCAACTAATGCAATGGAATCAACAACAAACTGTAGGTAAAAGGTTGTTCCCCAGCCTGAGCGATGACAGTATCTTCTAGGAACTAGTTTAACAGAAACAGGGACCAATTCATTGGTACACCCTCAGTGCATTTTTTTGCACATGCAACCACGCCCGAATTACATTGGACAGGTTGATTCTTCCAGATGATCTTGCTAGCCAAAATGCACACCTTGATACACACTGCCCACTCATTAATATTGCCAATGCGATAGGATCGACCATCGTGCTGTAATCCATATCTCCCCTTCAATTATTGGGAAAGATTTTTGTCATTGTCTCGCCCTCTGAGATACTGCGTCGGATCTTCCCCAATGTTATACCAAAATCTTGTTGCCATCATGTGATAAGACATTTGACATAACTACTTGCCTTGAATCCCAACTTCTGGAGTGGAAACTAAATGGTTTTTCATCAATCTTTCATACAAATTCCCAACACTACGCATGCCCCTTTATCCAGGAGAGGTACCCCTATTCGCATCACCCATCATCTATTGCCCATAAGCGGTGCCACTGCTTATTGTCCTTCGTCCATAAGCGTTTATTACTAGAACCGCTTTGTCATAGAAGGAGAAACGTGGTACCCTGGGTAGAAAGGGAAAAAGAGAAGTTTCTCAAGGCTTCTAGATGATAAGCCTCGTGTCCTACCTTATCCCTATTGTTGTGGGTCTGTTGAGCTTAAGATCCCCCATCCTAGGATCTTGGAAGCCACCTCACCCACTAATTTATCAACCTACCCTATCCATTAAATCCTTATAAGTAAGAGCTCATAGCCATGGTTTAGGGGGGAACACTTGAGGTATTGCTATGTTGTTGGATTGACCATTGGCCCAAGATCATTTGGAGAGAGCATAAAGAGCTAGAGTCAGATATTTTGGGGATGAGAAGGTCTGGTTTCATGGAGATGCATGTCAACACTAAGGCTTGGTTGTAAACTTCTTCATATTTCTTTAATGCAAGTTGATTTCTGTCCCACATATGTTGTTGTTGTTGTGATTTCACATATATGTTTCTAGATTCCTTAGTCACTAGCATAGATTAGTAGAACATATTCTGGTTGCTTTGATCTGTTTCATGTTGAGCTTGATTGTAGGTACACAGGTGGACTATCAAAGCCTTGTATTCTAGATATATACAGCATCTAGGGAGAGTCTTCAACCTTTGTCTTGTATTTGTTTTGGATCTGAACCATTCAGACCAGTGGAACACCTTACTGTTTGCAGAAGGTGAAATATTCTAGCTAACACCCGACCTTTGGTAATCCCATAATTTATTAAATCAGGTCAACCATGACAAAAATAGGGTCGTTCAACCATATCATCCCACCATGAAAGCACACCAACAGTTTTTTGATGCACGTGTGTGCTTCATTCAATCACCCGAAATGAGGCATGTTAATGAGCCCCAACAACCTAGACTTGTCCAAGCCCTGCGCCCATGGGTGAGGAATCCATAAGATAGGTGTGTCAGGCACCGTAGGCAATGACTAATAAGGTTCATCCACTACATCCTTTAGCAGCAACAAATCATGGTATTCATACTTCATCTTGACTAAGGAGGGTATGATGTCCACCGAGCAAGTCATCCCTTCTGGTAGCGGCAACAACTTTAGCGGATACTTCTGATTCTTGGTGAGATTATTTGACTTCGCCCCAGGTCGTGTTGGAGGGACATATCCAAGGATATCATTGATGGAGATGCCCCTGGGTACTGCAGAATTGATAGCTCCCGAGCTTGATGGTACGGTCTATGTAGTTCCCTCCCCTTGCACCCTAGCAAAAGTGTGTGTGTGTCTCTTCTACAGCGATGTGGAACTAGGATTTTGGTCCTTCTACTTCCCTTTAGGGATCGAAGAGGATCTGATTGGCATGCTCATGACTTCCTCTACGATTGTTGTGGGCTGAACTGGGGGTTCCCGATCACTCAAAATATTGACTATGTTGGGATTTCTCAGCATGCTGCACTCTACAAACCTCACAATGTGAACGAATATAATTCAATTTCACTCCTTGCTTATCACACAAAATTTTGCTGCTGCACTGAGCTCAACACTTCACTCAATTCAACTGAACAATGCCTTGCGCCTACATCCGATGCCTTCTTATAACCAATTATCGATCCAATCTCATCATTTCCAAATCCACCGTGTCCATCATGACCAAATCCAGCATTAACAACCCCAAATATGTCGGTAACCTCATCTCACTAATGGTCGGATTGGTCATAAATGCGCATCACTTCACCAAGCGTCGTCGACTAACTCCTTTAACTATCTATATTTATTGCTGATTTGACCAACTCATAGCCCTAGGGCTATCACAGGTGGTCTTCCTTACATCGCTATTGATTTCTATTCTTGTGAAGCCTCTTCCTCTGTGCTCACCTTGCTGCTGTCTACCTAGTCTATTTTTTTCACCCTTGCGTAGTGCCTCAAGCATTGCGTGGCTCGGGCCCTGTCCTATAGGTCTTCAAGCGGATACCATTCACAAGTTTAGGCAGCACTGCACCATCTAATTGCTATAATTGAACTGCACCCCGAGAAGTAATTGAATGAACAATATATGGGCCCAACCATTGCATCTATAACTTACCTGGATGCTTCATGAACTTGGTGTTGTATAACAACACCATATCTCCCCGTGTAAATTGCTTATTCTTAATGTGGCGATCATGCCATGCCTTCTGTCGATCCTTCTCAATGTTCTAGGGGAAACCTGCGATAAAGAGAACCTATTCAAGCTGGATCAACTGTGCAGTGCACTCCTCTAGTGCTTCCGCATTATCCATGCCAATCGCGGAAGCAATATGTAGACTAGGAATAATGTATTCCATAGGAATGACAGCCTCTTTCCCATATACCAATTTGAACGGTGTCTGTCCCATCATCCTTTTACAAATGGTGTGATATCCCCATAGTACCACTGGAATTTTCAAATCCTAGTCATCACGATTAGCATTACATACCTTTGTAAGCACGGTTTCCAATATTTTGTTGAAGGCCTCGATAGTCCCATTTTCCTATGGATGGTATGTTGTGCTTTTCTTATGTTGCACTTGCAACTTGGTTAGTTTTCTCACCATTAGATTAATAAAGTGACTTCCCTAGTCACTCATCAAGATCTTGGGACATCCAAACCGTGTCAGAATATTCTCGAATATGAACTTTGTTGCTATCACAACAGTGTACTCTACAACTGGCGTGGCCTCCACCCACCTTGTCAGATAGTCAGTTGTTGTAATGATGTAACGCGCACCAGTCCTCTTTCCTGGTGGATTAATTGGACCCATAAAGTCCATAGGCCATTTATCAAAAGGTTGTAGAGTTACCTATGGCACAAGCGGCATCTCATCCTGCCGTGATGGTTTGCCAATGCCCTGACAGACATCGCAGCCTCACGGATAATCTATCGCATCATTATGTAAAGTAGGCCACCATAGCCTAGTGCGCAACACCTTGCGCGCAGTATCCCTACTAGAATAGGTGCTTGCTCATGCTGTAAGATGCACCGTCGTAATATTTCATCTGGTCCAAGTTTGTATAATTTTCCAACAATCAGCTGGAAATCCAAAGCCTTCACTACCAACTACTTCTTCTGACTGGTCGACAGGTCCTTTGGGGCAACTCTAGTTACCAAGAATTGAATGATTGGAGCATAATGGTCACCTGTGATATCTACCTGGAACATCTATGCATCAGGAAATCCAACATCAATATTGGTAGGTTCTTCTCCTATTTCAATGCGGGACAGATCATCAGGGCCAACATTCAACTATCCTAGCTTCACAATTGTCTCAAAGTCGAATTCTTGAAAAAGTAGTAGGCATCAACATATCTTCCCTCCCAACACAGGATTATTGACAAGATATTGCAAAGCGGAGTGGTCTGTGAACATTTTGAAGTGACCACCCAACATATAGTGCCTAAAATTTTGCAATGCATAAACCATGGCCAAGCCCTCTCTTTTAGTGGCTATGTAATTTCTTTCAACAAAAGACAACTTCCAACTGGAAAATGCGATCGGATGACACTGGTCACCCTCGCCTGGTTGCACAAGTACTACCCCCAATGCAACAGAAGAGGCTTCGACATGGACATGGAACTCCTTGTTCCAATTGGGGAATACAAGTATAGGCACTGACACCATCTTGGCCTTCAGTGTGTCGAAGCTTCCTTGACACTCTTGATTCCACTCAAATGCAACATCCTTCTTTAAAAGCTTCTCCATAGGGGCAGTAATCGCAGCATATCCTTTGATGAACTTGCGATAGTACCCCGCGTGTCCCAGCATCACACGAAGCATCTTCACATTTGTCGATGGCAGAAGACTAAGGATCAGTGCGATCTTCGCAGGGTCTACCAATATACCTTTCTTGCACACTATGTTCCCTAACAGCATCTCGAATGGCACACAAAAAATGCACTTCTTTGAATTCAATGCAATTTGATGTTGTCAACACCTTTCCAGCATTTATCGCAAGTTTTCTAAATGATCCTTAACCAGACTATAAATTGTCCAATCATCCATGTATACCTGCAGGAACTTCTGAATGAAATCTTTGAACGCAATGACAACCACCTGAGAAAATATCGTTGGTGCATTCTTCAATCCAAAGGGCATGACTATATATTGAAAACAATCTCATTCAGTGACAAATGTGGTCTTATGCTGATCTTCCTTTGCGATTTGGATTTGGTGATACCCCAAAAATCAATATGTGAAGGAGTACATCTCCTGGCCGCCTACCCCTTCAAGGACCTCATTTGAAAAGGGAGTTCGAAAAGGATCATGCATGCATGCATCATTCAGCTTTCTTATGTTGACACAAATGAGAACCTCTCCAATATTCTTATCCTGAACCACCATATGTCTTATCCATTTTGAATCTTTGACACACTCAATGATTCCAGCGTCCAACATTCGGTCGATCTTAGACTTGACACGTTCTTTGTATCATGGTTTCAGTCGATACGACCTCTATCACACAGTTTTCGCGTCTAGTTTCAATGGGATTTTCATATCCCCTATATCCCCTAATATCCCTTTCATTTCCAAGAACCGTATCGAAAAGACATCCTAGAACTCATATAGCAGATATGTGATCTGCGCCATTGTTTCATAGTCCCATTAATCCCCAATATTAGCAAACTTCAGGTTCTCTTCCATCCCAATGTTAACTTTTCTAAGCTTCAGTGGCTGACTCATGGGGTCAGTTGGTATGTCTGTTACTGCAACATCATGAATTCCTTCTGATTCTAGAATATTGACATTCTACATGTCATCATCATCTTCAAATTCACCATATAGATTGTAACATGTCATCATGGATTGCATATGACACTACACATGCATATCTACAGGGTATGTAGATGGTACAAACTTCAGTACTACATCGCGGATGATTTGGAGTGCATTGTGGACCTCAGGGTTAGCATCCCGTAAACTAAAAGTCTGCACAAAGCAAATCGACAGCTCCTCCTAGGTATTTATGGTTCTGCGCAGTTCTTCCGCTACATACCAGGATCTAGGCATCTCATCCAAAGTATGAACAAAAGCATGGACCCACTCATTCTTGGGTCACGATGCCCACAAGGCTTAACATTCCATCAAATGACCATTAGGGTCATTCTTCCCATCATATCTCCTAGGGTCATAGATCTCTAAATCACCGAAGCATACCATCATCAATTGTCGAGACTGTTCCCATTCATGGATTGTCTGCTTGTGAGTCGCCCAATAGTGTGCTGGGGTGGCCTTAAATGCTTCTTCTATCACCAACAACCTCTGTGGTTCAAACACTTTCTCTTTGAATTATTTGAGGAATCCAGACAACTCTGGCAGCCCCTCGTAGATTGGAAAATTGATAATTTCAGTTGCAACACGACGTAGCGATTGGGTGACTAGTCCACACTTTCTAAAAGACACCTCATGCAACCGATTTTTCCAATTTTCTAAAGCATCATCAGAATCATAGGAAGCAGAGCTAGCACTGTGCCATCTGAGTTCGCTATTGATGGTATGGTGGATATAGTCTTCGGAGATATTGTAGGTGTGATTTAAACCTCTACCAACTTCATCCTTGACAAGTTCAATATACTGGTATCCTTCATGAGGGTCCATGGGAGGAATGACCCTGATATATTGGTTTTCGAATGTCATAACCCGCTTCTTGAAATTGATAACTACCATGCTATCATTGGCCCATCCAATCCCCATTAACACGAGATAAGAGCCTCCACCTTCAACTACTTCAATGACATCAAAATCATCATATGTATTCATACCTTTGACATTGATGACCAGGTTTGAGACACGGCCAATAGGATGAACTTTGGCTTGATTTGCTAGTCGTAGTTGCACAGGGGACCATCCCAATGTTGGATTTCCCATTAGCTGCCAAGTTTGCTTGGTCAAAATATTCATATCCAACCAGAGATCTAGAATAGCTGAATCAAATTCATAGTCCCTGATCTGGATGTTCATTCTCATCTCTTTTCCTGTCTTTCTCTTCTGGAGGGAATTCACTTCAGAATCCTTCAACATCTTATTTCAGTGGTATAAAAACTTCTCAATCTCAACAAGAGCCTCAGGATCTCTAGTTAGCGATAGATAGCTCTCAAAAAACTGTTGTAGGGTACCATGCTGTCGCGATGGTCCTGCCTCTACAGATGGCTCAAAAGCAGATGGTATTTCAACAATAGGTGACTTATCTAGATTTCTCCCGATTGCATGCTTGGACTCAAGGAAGGCATCTTTCTCTATTGCAATATCAAATGTTGCCTTTTTATTCCCAACAAACTGAACTTGTTGACGGGATCCATCTTCTCCAATCGTCACACCTACACGAGTGACGAAAGCAACGTCGAAATCCTGGGTTCTGCTAAAATTGTCGCAACTGTTGGTCCTTGATTCTGGTTCTGAGCTTGGTTCAGGGGTGGATTTTGATTCAACGACGGGTTCATAGGCTGATTTTGAGTCTATAGCAGGATTTGAGTCTGATTCTATAATGACTACTGGGTTTGTACTTGGTTTTGGTTTTGAAACTGGTTCTGATTCTGCAACTGAGGGATGTTTTTGGCCTACCACTTCGCAATCAATTGAGGGAAATTTTCAATATTATTCTCACTGGTTGCACAGTATGTACACTACAAATGAGGACACTCCCTATGGTAGTTCTTGAATACTCCATAGGTGTAACACTGGATTGATTCTCGACCGCGTCCCCCCCCTCGTCCAAAGCCTCCTCCTCGTCCCCTAAATCCGCCTCAGAATCCTCCTTGCTGCTGGTACTGTGGTTGAGATGCTTGCTGATATTGTGGTTGGGATAGCTACTGTGGGGGATTCTATTATTGTTGAACATAGTGCACTTCTTGAACATACTACAGTTGAGGCTGAGCAATCAGCAATTGATTGTACTGCTGTTGCAGTGCAAACTGTGGTTGTGCTACAAACTGCGGTTGCGGTAAGAACTGTGGCTGTGATGTGAACTATGATGTGAACTATTGCTGTGACTGCGGTTGCGATGTGAACTATTGTTGCGACTGTGAAAGAATAAACTGCATTTGCGGAGGTGGTGTATACTGCACCTGGGATGTTGGTTGCGTCATCTGCAGCTGAGGTTATGACTCCTGGATCGCGTAGGGATCCTCGTCCTTCACAAAGTATGAATCATATGTTCTCTCTTGAAGCAAGTCATAAAATTGATAGTCCTTATCCTCGTGCCCCACTGAGCGACAAAAGGTGCAATACAAATTTTCTTCCTTCGTAACCATCTTCTGCATGTAGCTACAGTTTTTGTGTCAATGCCCATATACCTGACATACGTGCCACCATGTTACACCAGTGCAACTCAAGGGGTTTGGTGCTCCTAAGAGAAAATAATTTTGGAAAGTTGGACATGTGTCCTTGGTGTGTCCGTCCACATGACACCATGTGCACTAAAGTTCATCGTGTTCTTCTTTTGCCTTCTTGATATCTTGCAGCTGGAGTGTCAAATTTTCTAACTACACCTGAATATGGTTCATGCCAAATGCAGTCTCCCAAATAAGTGAAGCTTCTAACTTCATCGCGATCTCCAGAGCCTCACTTTGTGTCACGATATTTTGGTGCATTAATAGCTTTCAGATGTGTGAGACCAGTGTAGCGATAAACCACTCCTTATGCTGAACACCGCTCATTTTGAAGCTGACTCAGGCCACCAACGTCTTAAACTATTCATCAAAATCCCAAACAATTTCATTCGAGAACTAATTGATCTCTTTGAGTTCTGTAATATACTGGGCCTCTGATTTGGGTTTCTTAAATTCCTCGAATAGCCCTTCCCAGATCTCATTCAGTGTTTTTGTTGTGGTTCCCTGAGGAACCTACACAAATCTCATGTACCAGTCAAGCGCACAACCCCTGAGGGTGGTCGCCAGCTGGCATTTCTTGATATCATCAACGATTTTCCTGGCAGTCCATACTGCTTCACACAAGAACTAGTACTACTCTGGGTCATATGTCTCATTTCCATGGAATATTGGTAGCTTCATCTGGTCGTCCGCCATTCTGGTCCTTCTTCCTCCAAATGGTTCTCTACTACTAGATTGATGCTGGCACGTTGGACAAGTTGACCTAGAATGCACTTTTCTACCTATCGATGGAGTTGTGCATAGAGGTGTGGACACGTTACTGCTATGCTATCCTGGGAATCACCTGGACCTGGTTGTCCTCCTCATCACTGTAGGGTCACTTCGTCCCATGTGGTTGTTCTTCACGACCTTGCATTTCAATCACAACAGGACCTTCCCCTTTCCTCCGCCTCTTCTCTTGTCGAAACCTTGCTCCTTCCCTTGTATAACCACTTGTTTCCTTGGCGAACCTCACAGTCTCAGCAGAACTCATATCCATCTACCCCTTATCTTTCCATTTGCCTCTGCCCCTTTCATTATAGTGTCCACGGCCTCCGCACACCATAGTTCCACTACTCGAGGTGCATTTTTAGAATACCCTTCCCACATACAAGCATATTAATAGATAATTGTAGAGACAACAAGAACCTACCTTGTGGTCCGGTGAAGAACTCTCTTTCTGCTTCACTGTATGCCTTCTTGGTATCGACTGCAAACTAAGTGTTGTATCTTTCCAGAATACTATCCAGCCATACTTCGATAGCTTGTGATGCTTTGTTGTCGATTTCTTGCAATTCCTGGATCAGTTCAGGGGTCCAAGATGTCCGATCCCCTCCTTGATGGTTGTTCTTCTTATAAGTGAACCACGCTAGCCGCTCATACAGTATGATAGGAAATTCATAGAAGAACCATTCGTGGGCACCGTCGTGGATATATATTTCCATCCAATAGTTTGTCAACAACTTCATATTCTGATTCTTTGTTTTAGCAAACTCTCGGAGCTTTAGGTCGAACCAATCTTCAATCCTTTGTTTAGTTGGATGCCACAACATATCCTCCCTTCAGTTGCAACGAGGTCCTGACAGTATAACCATTTGTTGGTGAAAACTCACCAACAAATCCTTGTTGACAGGAGTTCTCACTCTATCGATGCCCAACTGACATGATCTACCTGAGCACTGGCCCAGACAGGTTTCACCTGCCCGGCAACACCCGTAGAGTAGATGAAGTCTCACCCGAGATGTTCGAGGGAGAGCTGTCGGAACAAAGTTTCCAGTAGTAAGAAGTAAGGACATGGCATCAGTGACTCAACAACATAATCATCAAATTCTTCAGAGATAGCTCATTAGTATCACAGTATTCATCACGGATCTATCAGAATAACTAATAGATCGCTAACAGATTGCATCATTCACTTATTCATTGCAATATTGTCATTCATTCATAGAATAGATTCAGTACTTCTCCATAGTAGGAGAATGATCACAATCCAAGATTCAATAGCTAGTCAACATAGACAGAGCCAAAACCACTCAAGAACAAAATGAAGCGATAATAGCATATCACAAAATGGATTGATCGATTGATCTTCCACATCAATGATAGTCACTTACAATTGCAATTCTAACTCTATATATAGGCTTGCGCCTTTACATCAAAGGTCCACTTCTAAACAACTTCTAACAAACTAGTGACCTATATCCACAAACTGTGGTCAATTAGTATAAAATTGCATAAGAAATTCCAAAAACGGTTATTCTTTCACCTATCTCGTTGATTTGGTCTTGCGCAGTGTCGCATGAGCTTGCATAGCATCCACGGTGCTGTGCAACTCACTTACCCAAAACCCCTGCCAACAAGTTATAATTTTGAGTTATGTAGCATCAGCAAAAAATAAACAATCATCCACAATTTATGCACATGAACACAAGAATTTTATGGGGAAAGCTTCCAAGGAATAAAACCCCAAAACAATTAATTATCCATCCTCTAAATGAGATGACTGAGTTTGCACATGAGAAGATAATAAGTAGACTTTAGATCAGTTTGAACTTGCCTCTGCCAAGAAACATCCTGTAGGAGAATGGATGTGTAATATTATTGCCACTAATCCAAACTGAACCAAACTGATCCAAACTCTTGTTGACCAAGTCTGAGATGATGTATGAATGAGATGATTCCCTCTTCCAAACATGAATTCAACAAATAAGAATGATGTCCTTTTATAGTGTTCACCTCTGAAACCTCTCCCAAGAATATTATTTCTTTAGAAATCCCTAGAATCCTCAAAAGGAGGAGCACTCCCTTATTATTTTCCTTCTGATTGGATAAAATGCCTTGAATAGGTCCACATTACTAATTCTCATTTGTCTAACTCATGAGATCATATTAAAGTGCACATTTATTCTTCATTCAAGGGTTTGACCATGTCAAAAGTGCCACATGGTGTCTTCTTAAGCAAAGCAATTTCCTATAAAATGTAGAAAATTCCTTGAACAAAATGTTTTTACTCCAAATCCCCCCTCAAAAGAGAAACACATTTTCTAATATGTATAAATCCATTAAGGAATTTGTCCTCAACCTCGAGGGATCTAATAGTTGAATTATGCCTATAGATATGAGAAACATGCCATGAACAATACGTCTTTACCCCAATATTCCTATTCAAATTTGAAATACAGCTTCAAATATGTAGAAGCTCCTCCATTAGCGAATTTATTGATCCTTTTGTATGGATGATATTCCATACCATGAATTAGCAATTTGTTTCTTTGGACTATGCCCTAGCCACCTCCCTGAAAATGGTAATCAACATTAAGTGGATCTTTTCAAAATCCATGGGTGGTAGTTTTTCTCATTGGCCAATTGTGACAAGACTCAAAAGGTAGGAAACCCCTAGGATAGAGGCTTACCCCTGTAGTCTTCTGGACATCTTGTCCCCCGGTGAATCACAAGTTATTCGTATATTTGTTTTGTGGGATGTTGGATATACCATTGGGAGGTTGCTAAGTTCCCGTGGTTAGAAAAACATTAAGTGGATCTTTTACCATGATAAGTGCAATTTTAGTGCCACGTGACATCCTTCCAAGTAGGATGCTTCTCCCCTATGCTCATTACCTCATTTTCTTTGCTAGGTTCCATGCTTTGTACCTCTAAAAAAGGTAGGGTATTCTTTCATAGTTCTATCATCTAGTTAGTGTTGCTTGGATCTTAGAATATATTTATATGATATGCATTGTTTACATGATTGAATAAATAATATTTTAATTCTGTAGCTGCAAATTCAAAATTTGATAGGTGATTTTTAGTTCTACCATAGGTTTGACTTAGAGGGTTACATTATGTTTGTTTACCTGGTTTCTCTGAGTTGATCTCCATTCAATTATAGCAATTTAAGCAGGAAATCAGTTCACTTGAGACAAGGGGCAATTGTGAGGAGTTCCTTGTGATGGGAGATGCATTTTGTGGTGATATTTAGATATAGGTAGGGAACACTTGAGGTGTGGTGCATCATTCTAGGGGAGTTACACTAGATCATGAAGGTTTGTTTATTGTTGGGAGTTACACTTGAGGTATGTACCTATTTCTCTAATTCCCTTTCAATACATCCATTTTTTCTCCTAGAATATGCTTACAAGATCTAGAAATATACCTTTTGTTGATGTTATTGTGCCCTAGAAAACTATTCCTAGATGAAAACATATATTACATTTGAATTATTTGAATTTAAAATTGTTTTCGAGATTCAAGAATTCCTAGAGACATTGAGAATTTTTTTACCATTTTAGGCTAAATTAAGGCCTCATTTTAAAGTTCTAGGGTGTAAGGTTAGACGATTCATTTTTATTTTTCTTGGTTGCAATAAAAATATGTTGCCAAGTCCTTTTTGTGGAATTCCCATTAGAATAGTTATGTCACATAAAAGGTATGTTGTTGGTATTCTATGAATGCATGGTGAAATCCAAACATTGATAGTGATAGACGGTACTGACCCACTGTTCACAGATTGAGGAAATGTATGTAACTCATGTTATCCATACAACCCACTAACATCAAGAAGAGGCAACAATCACATATTCACTATATTATAAGTACCAGAAGAGTTCTATTCCAGTCTCAAAAGGAATTGTTTTCCATAGCTTTTACACCAAATCCCAACTAACAACACCCCCTGCTTTTTTTCTTTTTTATAATAATTTCCATGTAATGAACTTCAGTACTTCTCAATCCAAGCTTCCCCTCATTCGGAGAATGGTACCTAGGTAAACTAGATTATTTGGACTCAATGCCAAGCAGCTCATAAAGTGGGATTTGAACTTCATAAAGTGGGATTTGAACCTGAGTGGTGGAGGATAACAACTTTATGCTCAGCTACTCTAGCTGCACCCAATTGATAGAACCAACAACTACTAGCTACTTCCCTAAAAAAGGAGTGAATCACGAGGTAGTTATAATGGTATTGATAATATATTCAACATTATACAAATTCAATGTAAAATAGATATACCAAGAGTCCAAAACTAGCCAATCCTAACCATAATAGTATTCCTCTCCCTTATAGAAATCAAGCATCCCAACATACCATCCAACCTTTGTATAAGTGTGGTATCCTGGTCACATATAGATCTGAGTTGTAATCTGGCCATGGTTTAGTTGGTTCAATTAGTTGCTGCCTTTTTCAATTTTCGATGGATAGTGCCCATCTTTTGTTTGTAGTTCCAACATAGGGACATCTAAATTTACGCTTGTAGGAGAAGCTTTTAGAATGACCACAAGGCTTCAACAGTGGTAGAATATGTATGCTAGTTACTAGTGTAAGTACAAAAGGAATAATTCAACCCAGTGCCATTTGTTGGAAAAATGTTGAAAAATAATGATACTATGAAGGAAACCTTTTTTACTTAGTAATAATTTAAGCTGCAATATCTCACAGACGTCTAAGACTTGTAACTGGAAGGACAATACATAATTATCTTTCAACCAGTGTTACATGATATCCACCATTCTCAAGTCCTTGCAAAATCACTCACAGAAAATACAAGAGCAAAGTTTCATGAAGACAATCATATGGAATGTTATATAAAAATACCTTCTTAAGTGGGAAAGCTACAATAGGACAGTTGAAATCTGCAAATCCATCCCAAAGTAGGACAATATTTACTACCAAAATTTATCTGTAAGGTCACAAAATCAGAAATCATTTAATCATAGTGCATATCCTTTTAATTAAATGCCTTATCTATGATTGAATTACCCTGACAACTATCACATTTAACAATATTATAAAATTCCTATACGTGTCATGATTTTTCAGCTTCTCCAGCAATAGATAAATTTCAATATGATTCAATTTTTTATCCCCTCTTTGTGATTTCAAGCTAGAATAACTTCCTACAAATGTTTCCCTGTTAGATTCTACAGGAATTTGGAAGTTATGCTCATTTAATTCTGAAGAAAATCTTGTAGCCACAAATATAGAACTTGATAGCATTGGACTAACCAATGGTGAGATGGTACAATTGAGTACAAGGGAAGTACTCCCAAAGTATGATACACTTACTATTGTTATTTACAATAGGTGATTGTAAAGTATTAAATCTCATAAAGTTGAAATTTTGTTCTATTATCCATGAAAACGTTCTGTAGCTCCATGTGATCCACTTGACCGCCATAAACTAACCCTCTAGCTAGAGAATGGATACGAAGGGTTGCAGCATGACCTCCATAAACAAATCCTTGAGACTCTAGTTAGAGAAGGAATCCAAGGGTTGTAGCATAACATGTATGCTCAGATGAGTACTCCTAAGCATTCACCATTTATTCATTGTATAACTTCATTATGCACTCTTGTTTGAAGCCAGGGAAGCTACTGTATTATTAAATACCATAGGCACTGTACCTTGTGAAGGGTTATAACAATAATAATACAAAATAGAATATTTTCTGCATTTACATTTCTTTAACAAATACATGGCACCTTGAGCAAATGAATAATTCAATTAGGGTTAAAAGAAAAGGAAATTGCATCCTTGTCATTTTCCAATAAAAAAACATTTCTGCATGCCCCCCTTGACCAAATAAATCATCCAACTAGAGATCATAAGATGAGGAATTTTCATCCCTTCCATTCTCCAAGAAAAACACACAAAAAAATTATATGTGGGTCAAATGGGCTTCATTCCTAAAATACTATTAACATGCCTAGTACAAAACCATTAAACTGATCCCCACACCCTACCTTCAGTTCATAAATGCAACAGCCACAACAAATTGCTTTGGGGTTAAATTGTCCAAAAAGACTAAAACACACATGAACTAAAAAACAAATACGGAACGAGACTGAGTATATATGATCAAAAGTGAGAGATATATAAGTTGCTACATCAAAATTGGGAGGTATTTAAGAAATTTAGGTTGCATTCACTACATAAGTTATGAATTTTCTCTCAAGGATTGAATGAACTATGTTTTCCTGTTTTGTTTGAACTGAGGCCAATCTTTGTTCGTTCTACATCAGATTGGTCAATTGTTTTGTAGGATTCTTCTTATAAGACTTTGGGAACATAACCATATAAAAGTACTTCATTGATAGAAACATCTAAGTAGCTCTATGAGGGTGTTGATGTTGACTAGATGTAGGTACTTGATCCAGGTACTCATAAAGAGTCGATCCTGCTACTTGATTCACTCGATTCCAAGATTATTTTCTAGGAGTGACAATATCACCAGTTGTGATTATCCTTTTAAAGTCATCAAAATTCTTTTGGTGTTGTTTGCTCCAATGAAAATTCTTCCCTTTGGCCGTTAGAACGTGAAGTGGTGCAACTTTTCATGAAAATGATGCATGAAATTTTGGGAAGTACCATGCTTCCCCCTTTCTCTCGTTGATTGAATCGTTATCTAGTAGGAGCATAGCGCTTATTAGTAAAAGGATGACCCCTATCTTACTCAGAAATATTCAAAGCCCATCCATCAATGTATTATAAGCCACATCATCTAGTTGACAACCTTTGTCATACAATTACAAGCCCCAACAATATTCCTCTAAACATAATCACCGAACATGTTGAATTTTGATAGAAGACAAGAGAAAATGAACCCCAAAACATAAGACAAGAAAAAGTGAGCTTACATAAGTCAACTATAAGTTTAAACTTTCTAAGAAAAACACTCCAAAGACAACTACAATCCAACTTGAATACAAAGTGCTAGGTTGTGGTAGAGTCAAAGGTCACAAGGAAAAGTTGTATCACATGATATCCACTATATATTTCACAAGTTATTGCATTCCACGCAATAATTTACTCATTCGACAAGAACCACTGTTAATAACAATTAATCTTAGGTGGTGGGGGATAATAGACCACAATTTATACTATTTTCATTCAAGAATCTCATCATTATACAATCTCCTATTTCAAGTTAATGACAAAAAATGCAACCATAAAGAATTCATCAACTCTGCACTCCAACTAGTCATAATGGAAGCCTTAAAAATGAATCCAAATCAATGTTAAAGATTAAAGTTGTTTAAGATAATTATTTGAAACAATTTGTTGCAATATTGTAAATCTATTTTTCATCTTGATTAGATGAGTTGTAACTTGTTTCAAATAAATAAATCTATTAATTTTTATAGTTCACCTATTAATATGTTTATTGTAGTTAATGTCGAGCACCATGGAAGCACTTCATAAGTTTTCTCCAGTGAAAGTACCTTTGACATTATCAGTTCTCTCCATAGAGGGAGATCAGAAACCTACTTTCTAGGTCTTTATATTATTCATTTTCTTGAACATTGTTAATATCTCATTTTGAAATAGCCGGATGGTGTGCAGAGTTTGCATCAATTTTACAAGTCCCTTCAAGCAATGGAATACACCTAGGTAGAATCACTTGAACATAAGGTCAGTTCCTTTGTAGAAGAAAAAAGGGAAAAGGATGCAGCCTTATAGTTATGACAGTATTGTACTATGATAATCAAAGTGTGATAAAGCTACCGAAAAAAACTTGGCTCACTGGTAAGGTTGATAGAGTATTGACACTTGAGGTATAATATGAAGTTAAATCCAAGGAGACAAGTGATACTCATTCTGAATGGTGGGTGGATGCAACACTATTTTCTATAATCCAAATATAATTTGTTCTAATGGAAACCTTGATATATGGAAGACAAATTCTTTGATTCATTAGCAAGAGGATAAAATTGATATAAAGGTTGTAAACATAAAATGCTAAGTATTATCAATACATAAAGGTGGAATACTCCTACCTCATTTAGGAGTTGGTATGTTTTAGTTTTTCTAACTTCATTTAGAAGTTGTTGCAAGCCCTATCTTTCATTTGGGAAACAAAATTCCGAGCCACCTTGAATAACGAATCCACACACACAAGGAATTGCCCAAGATCTATTCCAAATATCTTCAATGTGTAACAAGTGATAGCCCAGTTCAAGTCCCCTTGGGTGAGGTGCAGACACACTAGTCTATTCCAATGTCCTTACAAGGGATGCCATCCACTAATGTGAAAAAGAATCCCTTGTTTTTCCTTGTAAGTTTTTCCTTGGAAAAAAGAAGTGCAGTAGCATAATGGATAAACCAGTGATTTTCTCAATAATAGTGAAAACAAGTACAATTAAACATCAAGGTCAAGTTCAACTATTAAATATAAAAATAAAATATAAATACAAACTTGAAACTGTCAAGAATGCACTTATCATACACCAAAACTAACATGGTCAAATTCACCTAATGTGCATAATCAACCCCCCTTAAAAGTTAGGTAGAAGGATTACTAATTTACAATGCTACCAACTTTCCATAACTATTCTTACTAAATAATTAATGAATGTAAATCAATGAAGACACTACCTTAGTAAAATCAAACATGAGATGATTCGCAAAGATTCACAAACAAATACCTCTAACAACATCCCATCCTAGAGTTACCAGTTTCAACGTCATTATTATTTATTTAGCATTCCTTATGTCAGTTATCCATCTCAAGTTCTCTATTGCCATTGTAGGTTCAATTCATCCTTCATTAGCATTAATTATGGCTAGAATCGAGGGATTTAGTTGACTTGTTTCTATAGTATTTTGGTCGATAATAACCTCATCCAAAAGTAATACTGGTATAGCATGTAAACAGGGTCTAAACAGTTTTGCTCCTATCCATATTTTGCTCATAAATAGACAAGTCCAAATGAAAATAAATATTATTTCCATAGAATATATGGTCTTAGACAAACAAAATAAAAATTATGGACATATTGCATTCCACCATAGCCCAATCATTGTGAATGAATTGAGATTCCACCATTAAAAATGGCATTCAGTAAAAGAGGAAAAAAGGATATTAGTCCATCCAACTGTGAACACCAATAAAACACAATTTTCCAAGATACAAGGTCTTTGTTAGACATAAATCTCGTCACCATCATGTGTTGAAGCCTAAAACATCAGAATTTTCCCTCAAATTCCCAAATTGTGAAGTTGGACAGTGGCCCATACTCATGTTTCCATATTTGAGTCCAGCACCTCCTTTTCCCTTAATGCAAGAGGCATTACCCTCTTTAGTAATTCCCATTATCTCTTGACAATAAGTGGTGCCACCACTTTTACCCCTTGATAAAGGAGCAGTTCCACCCTGGTAACGCTCTATCTACGTGGAGGAGAAGCGGTGCTCAAGTTAAAAAGTGAAAAAGAGAATATTCCATGAAGCTTCTCGAAGGAAGACTTCGTGACACCCTCATCCCTACTCTTGTGGACCACTTGGAATCGAGATTCTCCCTTTTTTGATCTCCCTTCCACCTCACCCACCAATTAATCAACCATCCCTATCCTCCCAATGCCTATAAAACTTGGTGCATACCCCATGGTTGAGAGAGAGAAAAGTTATGCTGTTGCATTGAGATTATGGCCTAATCTAGGGTGAGCATAGGAGGAGCAAGTTGGAGCTTTTGAGTACAAGTCATGGCATGTGAAGGAGCATCACAACACTAAGGAAAAGGTTGTAAGCTCTCTTCTTAATTATTAATGCAAAGTTGGTTCCTTTCCTGTAAAATGTGTTATGTTTAAATCATTCATTTTATTATTGGATTCCTTAGTCACTAGTATAGAACTGTAGATTATGTTATGGTACCTTTGATCTTGCTTGTCTATTTGATTTTTTTGTGCAAATACATCCGTGGAGATTCATCACCATAGGGGACACTTACATCATACTGTAGAAAAGACAAAGGATTCATTCCAGATATCTTCAAGCTCTAGGGGAAGTCTTCCATCCTTGTTGTTTACCCATTTTTTCTAGATCTGAAACATTCAGGCCTAGAGGAATAGCTCTTGTCCGCAAGAGGTGCGATTTTCCTAGAAAAAAATCTGGTGAATCCACTAGGGAAGATCTTTCAACACTTTTGATCTTCCTTGGTCCTCAAACTCTTGTCTGAAATCCAAACTCCAACCTTTCAGTGATCAGATCTACTAGCTTTTCTAGTGAGATATTGGTTCAGTATAAACAAATTTGCTCAGATATGATGCACATCTACTTTCTGTACTTAATTTTCCAATTAATTTCATGATTTGATGCCAGTGTTTCAGCACCTAACTTTCTCTTTTTCGCCGTTCTTTTGGTTTTTCCATCTACAGCAGTCACCACACATGCATAAAGGACAATAAGTAGTTCCACTGTCCCTACTCAGTAGTCATTAAGCGGTGCCACCGCTTTGTCACAGTGGACAAAAGGTGGTGTTGAGCTGGTAATGCTCTGTCATCAACACTCATCAAGCAGTGCTAGGTAGGTTTTCTACACCTGTGTAATTTCAAAACTAAATTAATTTTGCTATCTATTCTTTGTGTTTTTTTGGGCTTCATGCTTGAGATCTGGAATGTTAAATTCAGAGTCTAATAGTGGTAAATGCTTGCTTTGCTTTGATTCAAAGATCTAGGTTACATCCATTGTTTTAGTTGCTTGTATGCTTGGTTTGATTTTCAAAAGGAGTGCTTGGAAGTTAGCTGAGTTATATCTCTTTTTACTGCTTGATCCAACTGAAAAGGAAGCTTTGATTTTTGTCTTTTTACTTTCGTTCTTCATTAGTTTATGAAAGACTTCTTTTTTCTTTTAATTAATATAAAAAAGTTTGTTGAGATTTGATTATAGTTTTGCTTAAAGACGAATTATTGAACCCCTGAATAGCTTCATAAGCTTTCAAATGTCCATATTCTTCTTTCCTTTTATACAATCTTGTCTCATCAAAAATAAAAAAATATATCATAGTTTTAAGTTAGATCTTTTCATTTTTAAAGAAAATTGAAAAAGTACTTAGTGTGCCTTTTAGTGCTTTTGATTTTATTTTTAGTAAAAGAGATCTCGCTTTGTTCTTCCTTTCAAAGATCAATGTAGAAGTGTGTTTCTTGTTTGCAATTTTTTGAAAAGTTGAGTTCAGTGTGATTGTTTGGGAAAATATTTTGTTTTGAAATTGAATTGAAACACTCTCTCCTTCTCGTAAGTAGGGCACACTTTGAATGGTAAAGTGAAAATTTTTACATCCCATATTGCATGGTTTTACCTTTCTGTACACATTTCATGCATCCACCTAATCATTGAAGATAAAATTAATGGTAGCTTTAGGTTAAAATTCTTAGTAACTTGTGTGATAGGGTGGAGACGTGTTCCGACGTCTTTAAACATAGGAGATGTTGTTACTTGCCTGCACTGCAACCTTGGAACTATGTGGTTATTCCACGTATCGTTGGTATATAGAATGACCTTTCACTTACCCTTGAGGTATATCACAAGGTACTTCACGTACTTGATTATATATCGGAAGGCCCCTTTTGAATGGTTGTGCATTAGACAACACTAACATGGATTTGAGCTCCCAGGTACCTTGCGTATATTGGGAGACCCTTCTAGGATTCCCTAAACCATCTGATAAAAATCTTTTGGCCGTCTTGTCAACGTAATACACCGAGAACAAAACTCAGGGAGACTACTACGCACGTACCATCCAGGTAATCAGGTATTCAGGAAAGGGATGGTTCTAATCCTCCTTATCTCTCTTTACTGTTGACCTTGAAGTATATAGCGAGTTGCAAAGACTTGATAATCCTAGTGAGGAACCGGGTTTTATCAGCCCCTCTTGTCACTTAAGTTTGCTTGTGGCCTTTAGCTTGTGTAGGAGAGGTTTTGTGTGTTTTTTCTAGTTTTCAAACCTTAGGTTAGGATTTTAATGACCAACAATCTGGCTGAGTTTCCTTTGAGATGATCAAGAAGGGATCAAGGCTTTCCATTTGAATTTCCTTGTATTACAGGAGAAATACCAATGGAAGCCAGTGACCAAGGAGCTGCATTTGATTCTCATGTGGAAGAAAATATAGCTATGGAAGTGGGGGAAGAATTCACTACATACGACAACCCCTTGGTTGAACAACCTCCTACAACTGACAATGCTTTCTATTTTCCAATGGAAGGTCATGTCGGTTCATCAAATTGGGTTGATCTCCCATATGATGACACTGAGGGGACATAATATGGCCCTAATTCTCCTTTTTGAAGAACCTCTATGGGTAAATCAATTTCCAAATTTAGGGTTACTAGACCATCCTTTTATAACTTGCCACCGATTGAGGATATGTATAGAAGGCTTTAGTCGACTATGGATATATTACGTAATTTCCAAGAGCACCTTGTGAACATTATTGCTTCTCCTCTTCCTCAACGAGAGCCTATGTCAGCTCTTTTACCCCGTCTTTCAGATTCAACCCCCCTAGATACCGATCACTCACAATGTCTCAAGTTACTCCTAGTTTGACATCACTGGTTAGAGGTTCAAGAGTTCCTAATCCAGGTCAACCTTCCAACCCTGTTACTATAGTTGAAAATCCTGGGTCTTCTTTTGGTTCTCCCGTACCTTCTTCGACTAGGGGGAAACTTCCAGCTCAAGTTGCACCAGTAGCTAGTGGAGTCACATCCAGTACAAGATATACCCCTGCTATAGGATAGTCAAAAGTTGTAGTCACCCCCACAAAAACCAAAGTGGTTACTCCCCCTTCTAGTATGGGACAATCCTCAGGGGTACAACCCATCATTAATCAACCTTATTGGGGATATACTCACCTGGGAAATTTACCATTTGTAAGTAATGTAAAATTTCAACCTACGTCTATAGGAATGGTATATCTTGGTATGCCTTACCCTAGGAACATGTTTACACCTTGAGCGCAACCCAACTGGTTGTATATGCCTATGCTTGGGGGGATACCTATCAATACTGCTCAAGGGTATGGTGGCCCACCTTTTGGGGGGCTACCTGGTGGAGGCCCACCTGGTGGGGGGCCACCTAGCGGAGGTCCACTTGGAGGAGGTCCACCTTATGGTGGACCACCTCCTAGAGGACCACCTTCAGGGGGGCCACCTCTCAGAGGACCACTACCTCCTGGACGACCAACACCTCCTGGAGGACCACCACGTTATGGGGGTGCACCACCTAGAGGACCACCTTCTAGCGTACCACCTTCTGGTGCACCACCTTTTGGAGGCCCACCTGGAGGAGGACAACCTAGTGGAGGCTCGCCTAGTGGAAGACCACCACCACCACCACCTGGAGGAAAGCCTCCCCCTGAAGGCCCGCCCCCATCTAGCAGATCTTCGAGAGGATTATATGCAAACCAAAATTCCCAACAAATAGTGTATCAATCGGCCGATGGTCCTACTTGTATACCAATGCCCTATCAATACTACCAGTAAGTTCAACCTAACCGTTAACTTCCTTTTTTGAAAACTTTATATTTTCTTGATTTGTCTAAGTTGATTAATGATCACATTTAGCATAAGCCTTCATGGCCAACAATTCCAGTAAAGTTATCGTTAGATATTCTGAAATTTGATCGGAAGCAAGGAGAAGATCCCAAAAACCATGTTATGACCTTGCATATATGGTGTTCTTCCAACTCCTTGATGGATGATTTCATTTGTTTAAGGCTCTTTCAGCGAACTTTGACTGGTACAGCCACGAAGTGGTACATTGAACTTCTGCAACATTCATTTGTGGAATTTAGCTCGTTGGAAATGATTTTTCTTACTCATTTCCAACTGCCCATCCATTATGAGACTGGTATGGATATTTTGAGATCACTTTGTCAAAATAATTCCACACACATATCTGACCATATTCATGAGTGGAGGAGATGACGAAGACTAATTAAATCTCCTATTCCAGACCAATTATTAGCAGATTGGTTCACAAAATCCTTTTTTCCTCTTATTTCTCGAGATGTGGCTATGGGTGGTGTTGTTACTGAAGAGAAGTCTATCAATCGCGCTTAGTATTTGGACTTCATTTATTCCCAATCCTAAACTCTATATTACCTAATCCCTCAAGCTCCTCGCCCCGGCATTGAACCTACTAAGCCACTTGTAGAGACTCATGTTGATGGGGTTGTCGATTCAATCTGGCCCTCATTAGCAGCTAAGCCTACAAAGAAACAAAGTACTTATAATACTACTCCTTCTACTCCTATAGTTTCCACTAAGGTGAATGCTATCCAAAGTACGCAAACACCCAGTAATAAAAAGAAAGGTAAAGGGAAAAATAAGAAACTTGGAAACCAATAGGATAATCCCAAGGCTACAACCATAGAGAATGATAATAAAGGCAAGAGGAAGGCCAAGTATCCTACTTATTGTGTGGTGGTGACCACTTCACGAAGGAGTGCCATCACCGTGAAGAAATTAGTATTTTTTTGAAAAGTAACCATACACCAGCAGTGCTTACTAACCCCTTTCCATCTCAACAACAATTGATAGATCATATGTCTAATCAAGGAACCTCTAATTCGATAGAAGAAATCAGAATGATTTCCTTGGAAACTAATACCTTGAATACTCATAGTCAATCATATGACAAACTCGTAGATAAGAAGGACGAGAATCCTTCTCCCGAGAAAACTCCTTCCACTAGTTTGCCTCCGCCTCCGTCTAATGGTCCCCTCGTGATCAAGAAACCTAATCTCGATTTGATTTTGTGCCCACCTAAGAGTACCCTTAGGATGTATTTTTTTAATCCAAATGCTTGATCTACACAATTCTACAACGTCATTGAATATTTAGCTCAAGAACCTTATGCATTGTCTACCCTTGAGGTGCTCCAAAGTTGTCCCACACAACACAACAACTTGTTAACAAAACTAGGGGAATTATATCCAGATAACATGAATTTGATTCACTTTAATGTGGAGAGATATAAGTCAAGATTACCCCACCACCTCATGTTTCAAATCACGACAAGAGTAGTTGGGAGATAGGTCCATAGGACCATTCTGAATGAGGGAGCTTCCACCTCAATTTTCTCTGTGACATTTTGGAGAGCCATTGGTTCTCCCAAATTCACGAAGTCACCCACAACCTTAAAAGATTTTGATGGATGAGGTTTCGAACGTCATGGTATGTTACCAACCCTTTCAGTCGAGCTTGGGGGAAAGACTGTTTCCATTCAGGTGGAGCTAGTTGATGCCCTGTTGGATTACAATCTTCTATTGGTGAGAAACTGGGTCTATGCTATGATGTATGTTGCTTCAATAGTATTTTTAAATCTCCAATTCCCTCATTTGGGGAATATTGTGACCATCAATCAACTCGATTTTTTTTCACTAGATGTTGCTACCCCCAGTGCAAATAATATCCCTATGCTAGGTCAATCTCCTCCTCCTTATCAGTCGATTGGGGTAGGTATGTTGAAGGATTCAACCCTCATGGGAGTGTTTCCCTAAACCACTCCTAGTATGAAAGTGGCTATTGTAAACATGATTTCCATGACTAGCCACAGTCCTAGAGGAAAAGAAGTTGTTGAGTCATCCTCTTTAGGCCCTTATGAAGCACTTTATGATGTTTTTCAATATGCTTCCGATGTTCAGCCTGATGATCTTCATCTGGTGGCTTCAGATCCTTACCACTTGGCCTACTAGTTATAACCCTCTCTTCCCACTCTAGACTATCTCACATACAATTTTCCATCGGATGAGTCCATCATGGAGATCATGAGTGTGGATGAACCTGTTTAGGAAGATCATCATCATAGATCTTCTTTCCTTCCCAATGCCAATTCGATAGACTTTGATCTTGTATCTCTTATTAGCACTGATATTGTCACCACTCCTCAACACCTGTATTGTTGCAAAATATTGATTCAGAAGGAAATATTTGCAGCATCACTTAGACAACCCCTATTGACATATCAGTCAAGCCCAAAACTATTGAGCACGTTCATGTAGGCGAGAACTGTTCAACAAAGGAAAATTAAAGTTATAGAGCTCTTTTCAAATAATTCTATCACATATTTTCCTGGACATACAAAGAAATGTCAGGGATTGATCCATCTATCGTCGTACATGAGATTAAAACTTATCCCACAACAAGACCAGTCCGACAAAAAATACGTCAAGTCCACCTAGGAAGGCTGCGGCTATCAAATCCAAAGTGGAGAAACTTCTGAAAGCAGGGCTTATTTATCCCATACCATTGACGGAATGGGTGTCTAATATTGTCCATGTAGTTACAAAACAGGGCACTATTAGGGTTTGTATCGATTTTTGAGACTTAAATAAGGCTTGTCCCAAGGACAATTTCCCTACTCCACACATTGATCAAATCATTGATAAATGTACTAGGAGTGTCATATTTTATTTCATGGATGGATTTCCTGGCTACAATCAGATAGAGATTCTACCCATTGATCAACATAAAAAGACATTCATTTTCCTATGGGGAACCTTTGCATATCAGAAGTTACCCTTTGGTCTGTAAAACAAGGAGCTACATTCCAGCACGCCATGTCCTATGCTTTTCACGATATCAAGCACATCGTGGAGCTGTATCTTGATGATCTCCCTTCTCATTCACAACAACGGGAAGACCACCCAAGGCACCTTAGAGACATTTTCCTTAGGTGTCGTCATTATAATATTCGACTTAATCCACACAAATGTTTCTTTTGTGTTGATATTGGACGTCTTCTTGGCTTTGTGGTTTCCAAAGATGGCATCCAGATTGATCCTTTGAAAATTGTTGCTATTTTGGCCTTACCTTCCCTAAAAAATATCATTGAACTCCAAAGTTTGCAAGGGAATGAAAACTTTCTTCATCATTTCGTATGCAACTTCGCAGAAAAAAATGCACAGCTATATGCATCTCCTTAAGAAGGACACTCTATTCTTTTTGGATGACCAATCCCTACGAGATTTTGATAATCTAAAACATGCCCTGACCCATTCACCGGTGTTCCACCCCCAAGATTACTCAAAATAATTTCAATTGTATGTTTCTACCTCCACTACGACTATTGGTATGGTTTTAGTGCAGGAATATTCCAACAACCAAGAACACGTGATCTATTACCTGAGAAAGAGTCTTCTTGACTCTGAAACCCATTACTTGCGTGTGGAGAAGCTAGCTTTGGCTATAGTCATTGTTGTGCAGAAATTTTGTCACTACATCTTATTCGCACCACAATTGTACTCGCAGATCAAAACCCCATGTATTAAATTCTAAATCGTCAGGTACTAGGGGGAAAGTATTCCCATTGGATCATTATCTTACAGGAATTTGATCTTGAGTTTGCTAAGGCTACTTTGAAGAAGTCCTTGGTCTTCGTAGAGTTGATGTGTGATCTTCCCTGTGCTATGATGGAAGTTGAGCCAAATGATTCATTTTTGCATGAATTCTTGTTCTTAATCAACACAACCGACCCATAGTATGGAGATTTGATCATTTATCTCCAAACCCAGAGATTTCAGCCCGACATATCCCATGATGATCGTCGTTGTATCTGTCACCACACAAAGCATTATCTCATTATAAATGGTATGTTGTATCAATGTGGTATCGATTCCATTCTTCGGCGATGCCTTACACATGAAGAGGTTGAACAATTTTTGAATGATTGTCACGAGGAGGTTAAGAAATTCCCACCCTGTCAACAATTTTATCCTAAAAAGTGTACCCACCCTACTCCTTTATATCCCATCATTGTTGTTGGCCCTTTCACCAAGTGGGGTATTGGTTTTATGCATTGTAAGCCTACCATAGCTGAGGGGCATGGTTACATAATTGTAGTCATCGATTACTTTACAAAATGGGTTGAGGCAATGCTTACATATGGAGAGGATGGAAAGACTTCCGCCCTCTTTTTATTTAACCATATCATAGCTAGGTTTGGAGTCCCTCAAGCCATAGTCACTGACCATGGATCTCATTTCTCCAATTAGATGATGTATGAGTTAAGTGCTAATATGGGTTTTCGCCATGAAAACTCAACTCCGTATTACCCGTAGGCTAATGGTCAAGTCGAGGCCATTAACAAAGTTTTGAAAAATATGCTGCATAGGATGGTTGGAGATCACAAATCCAACTGCCATTTGACTATCTTTTCTACATTGTGGGCTTATAGGACTTCAATTAAAACAACAACTGGTTTCACTCCTTTTCAACTGGTTTACGGACTAGAAATTTTCCTTCCTATCGACTGTCAAACCCCATCACTTAAACTTGCAGTAGAACTTCTCCCAAACACTTCCACTAAAGAAGAACAGTTCTTGTACTTAAAAAACCTTGATGAAAGTAGAAGAGATGTTTCCTTGGCTAACGAGGCACACAAAAAACATGTTAATGCCTAGTAAGATAAGTCTGTTCAACCTCGTGTCTTTAATGAAGGTGACATGGTTCTGACTTATGATCAAAGACATGACAAGTTAGGGAAGGGAAAGTTTGAGTCTATGTGGTACGGTCCCTTTATCGTCAGTAAAGTATTAGAGAAAGGGGCTTACGAGCTCATAGACTACGATGGGATATCCTTTGCGCAACCTCGCAATGGGTTGTACCTAAAGAGGTACTATTCCTAAAGTCATTTATGTATGGTACCTTGTATATATGTATATTGTTTGAGTTCTTGGAGTGTTTTTAGCTTTTCAATATGGTTTTGAGTTTCTTGTCAATACTATTTATACCACGTTTTGGTTATGCACATCCGATGGATTTTTATGGTTTCATTGATGGTGCTTGTCATCATACCTTGAACCTCAATTCAGTTGCTTGGGTTTTGTATTCCCTGACACATTATTTAGTTAGTTCAGGGGCATTTTGTTAGATTTTTATCATTTAAGCAATATGATATTAGTATCTTAATTGAGAGAATAAAAATCACAAACCATAAAGGAGAAAACCCCACAACTTCCTCAGAGATAGAATGAGCACCAAAATTAAAACCCAAATATACAAAGATGATCTCCGACAGCTGATCTCTCTCTCTCTCTCTTATCCTGGCTTCTTCTCTCTCTCACTCATGCACTACAAATTAGTGTAGTGTGTGTGTGTTACAAATAGAGAGGCTCACTCTCTATTTATACTAGGTTTTGACTTGACAATTACTTACCAGGGATGACTTCTCTATGAGATTCTAATAACCCTAGTGCCCCTCAACTGTGGGGACATTCCCCCCTTGATCAACAAGGAGGGTTAACCTCAACTCAATTGTGGGGACTATTGCTCCAAATTACAACGGAGGGTTAACCTCAACGACTTTACATGAATTTATTATATTAATGACTCTCCCGATAGGAACATTGTGGTACAATGAAATACAAATGATTCTCTCGATACTAACATCGAGGTACAATATAAGATATACAAGTGAATACATTCTGAAGTTACAAATACATCAACACTCCGTCTTAACTAGGAAGGTATTCTCTCGACACAATTCATTAGCACAAGTATTCGTCATTGGATCATCATCAAAGCTGGATCATCACTTGATCATCATCAAAGATGGATCATCACTGGATCATCATCAAAGTTGGATCATCACTGGATCATCATCATCATCACTGCTACCATTGTCTCGATCAAATGGTGCTATCTCTCATTCTACTTGTCATAGGAAGTTCTATAGAGCCATCCATTTTTCATACTGGTTGTAGGCCTAGCCTCCAGGTAGGTATTCTTTAGCGCTTATATTTGACCATGGAAGGAACACATCCAAGAACCATGTTAGAAAGACCCACCCAACACTTACATCTGACAATGGGAGAAACACATCCACCACCATGTCAGAAAGGCATTCCCAACACTCACATCTAACCATGGGAGGAACACATCCACCATCATGTCAGAAAGGACCAGCACTCACATTTGACCATGGGAGGCCCAACCTGCCACCATGTCAGAATAGCCCAACACTTACATCCGACCATGGGAGGAACACATCCAAGAACCATGTTGGAAAGACTCAACACTTATATCCGACCATGGGAGGAACACATCCAAGAACCATGTTGGAAAGGCTCAACACTTATATCTGACCATGGGAGGAACACATCCAAGAACCATGTTGAAAAGGCTCAACACTTATATCTAACCATGGGAGGAACACATCGAGTAACCATGTTAAAAAGCCTCAACACTTATATATGACCATGGGAGGAACACATCCAAGAACCATATCAAAAAGGATCAGCACTTATATCTAGCCATGTGGGGATCACATCCCGCATCCATGCTAGAAAGGCTCAGCACTTATATCTAGCCATGTGGGAAACACATCCCACATCCATGCTATAAAGGCTAAAAACTTATATCTTCCCATGGAAGGAACCAATCCTACCATGTCAGAAAGGATCTCCACTTACATCTGCCCATGGAAGGAACTAATGCTACCATGTCAGAAAGGATCTCGGACTTATCACTTCCCCTTGGAAGGAACCTCGATCTAGAGAACACCAAGATTCTCCCTGAAGTACTCAAACTTCAATTTGGCTAATGGATTGGTCAACACATCATCTATATGCTCATCCGTCGCAACATACTGGAGCTTCACTGCTCCTCTCTGCACCATATACCTGATATAGTGATATTTGATCTTGATATGCTTCAACTTGTCATGGAACACCGGGTTCTCGGACAACTTCACACAACTATAGTTGTCGCAATATATATACAAGTAGCATCCAACTAGAGATCAAACAAATCAGATAGTAGCTTCCTTAGCCACACTACCTCACAACTAGCCGAACAAGCTATGACATATTCTACTTTGGATGTACTCAATGCCACACAGGATTGCTTCCTACTAAAACAAGAGATCACACTTGATCCCATACTGAAGCAGCACCCCGAAGTGCTCTTCCTATCAATGGCACTTCCTGCCCAATCTGAATCAACATAACATTCCAAGTTAATCTTCTGATTTTCCTCATACTTGATCCCATAATCAAGTGTACCCTTCAGGTACCTCAGAATATACTTTGCAGCCATCAGGTGAACATGTCTCAGATTTGTCAGGAACTGGCTCAATGTTTTCACATCAAAGCAAATATCTGGTCTCATATTCATCAGGTACATCAAGGAAGAAATCATCTGATGATACATCGTGGCATCAACCGTCTCTGATGAAGCATCACTCAATAGCTTCAGGTTTGATTCCATAGGTGTGGTCATGGCCTTACAGTCCATCATCCTAAACCTCTTCAAGATATCTACTACATATTTCCCTTGTCCCAAGGATATTCCATATACATTCTGCCACACCTCCATGCCTAGAAAGTAGTGCATTATATCCAAGTCCTTTATCTCAAACTTGACAACAAGTCTTCTTCTCGCACCCATTTGTGATCTTTTCATCCTCTATAGGATTTAATCTTCAACCTTGTAGCAAAGGTTAAGATCTTCGTCACTCTAGGTGATATTCAAGCTCCTTATGTATGTGTTATCCCATGGGTGTCTTATGAGCTCGTACAAGGCCTTCTTTAATTTGTACACATGAATCTGCCTGTCATGTGTCTTAACTTCCAGTGGCTGCAAGTGTCTCTTCGTAGTCTATGCATTCCTCCCGTGATAAGCCTCATGCTACAAATCTTGCATTGTATCCCACGATGTTTCCATCTACTGCATGTTGGATCATGTAGATCAATATGGAAGATACTACAGACTTCCCTTCAGGTCTCAATACCGCATCCTAGACATCATTCTTCTTGAACTGGTACTATCCTTCACTTTCTTCTTGGTTTCTTCTTCATAGTGGGAAGGTTTGCATCAATGATGTCACTCAATAGTGTTACATAACTGCACTGTGTCTGAGGCCTCTTGAAGTCTTGTCATACTATTATTCATTTTGGATTATTTCTTGAATTGTCGTCATTTGTTCTTCAGAACGAGTCTCGTCCTTATTTTCTTGTAGGATATTGTACGTGATATTTCCTATAAGTCAAATGCACCAGTTGTATGGTTAGAAGCATTTCATAAGGCATATTCACAATGAAAAATTCTTATGCATAAAGATATAATCATGCAACTATTTTAACCAATACAACATTCATCCATATCTCATGGAAAATTTCTAGATGCCTTCCATCTCTACCAAAACATCATTGAGATTATGCACTAATCCAATATGTCAGCAAAGAGGTTTCATTCTAGATAAGTAGCAATGGAGAGTTGTATAGCACCATGAGCTACTTAACCATTACATGCATATTAGTAGTATACTGTCATTAATGAAAACATTCTATGATGCATAATACATCAACTAAATATAAAGAAAATCATAACAAAACAATATCATGAAATGACAATTGAATACTTATCTTTATTTGTTTCGTGGGTAGACTCCTTCTTTCAGCTTCATCATCTTCTTCATTCATAACAACATCATTTCTTATCCAAATGCTTAAGATGGATAAGAGGTTCTTCAAAAATTTAGTTCTTCATATTCCTCATCGCTTGAGGGATATTCTTTGAATCATGAGCGCTTGATCTTTAGTTTATCCCATCTTCTCATCTCTTATTATGGGTCGAGATTCATCTTATGTGTGGTCTTCCCAAAGTTTGCTTAAAGTAATCACTTCCTTCTACACACATTCCTTGAATGAATGAATCCCATGATCCTAGGAGGCCATTCAAGGTGGTTATCACAACTTATGCATTCTCCACTTCTTCTTGTACTACTTCAAGTTGTTCTTTGATTTGAGAGACCCTTATGACTGTATGGGCTTTGCATTTTGGATCTTTACATTCTTTAACTGGTTTCTCAAATTCATCTTCTGATTTATGTTCTTCCCTTCAAATAGCTTGGTCAAGGAATCTAACATCTCTTTAGGTGTATTTAGGGAAGAAACTTGTGGTATAAGGTGATCCTTGATTGAATTAGCATTGATCTTCTTGGACTTGACCAAGTTCTTCTTGTGTAAGGCTTTAGCCTCATCTCCCTCTGGAATTGGAACCTCTCCACTTATGTAGGTGTCTAATTCATTTTCTTTAAGAACCAGTGAAATCCTATACTTCCATGATCAAAAGTTTTCAGCTTCACCAAGCTTGTCATCAAGCTGGTGTGATTAGTCATCTTGAAATGAGAACCTCAACTGTAAATAACAAAATATTAGATCTTACCGATTTGAGGTGTCTGTCCTGGTTCCGGCGCTGGCTGATCTAGGGTTTGTCAAGGAAACCCTAGTTTTCAAAACTTGGAATCTTTCAGATCTGATTGGATAGAAATATGGGCCTCTTCAAGGTGAGATTTTGAATGTACTCCTTTTCTGAAAACAGTGGAAGGAAGCTTTCGGAACAGGAAGCCCTAGTTTTCCAATTTCCTCTACAGAAATTCCTGATATTGTTTCTATGGTATCGTTGAACATACTACTCCTCTGTCTCTAAAATTTCATAATATGGTAGCATCATCTGTCCTATTTCCAACACCATAGGTTTGAGCAGAATTGGTTTCACCAATTTGGAACTTATGAGATTTTTCCTAAGGTGACTTATTTTAGGATTGTTCAGCATAGCAAACTTGTATGGACTTCCACGTGTCCTTGTTTCATCATCACGGTCAAAAAATTTGACCATGAAAATTAAAGTCTATGCCCTATCTAGAACATATTGAGAAATGTCATTTGGACCTTCGTAGCCTAAGATATAGCAAATCTCCCTAGGTGTCCTATTTAGGGATGAATCCTAGAAGAGGATGGAACTCTAATTTGGAGAAATCATATCTCCCATAATATAGAGAAACAGAAGCTAAAATGTGTACATAGCGTGCATCAATATTTTATCTTGGACCTGTGAAAATTTTGGCCCCTGAGACTTCTTTCATCTCGAGATATAGTGAATGTACCAAAACTACCAGTTTTAGTATTTTAGGGTTTTTCAGGCCCAGGGTCAAACTAGGGTTTGACTTTCCCAGAGTTTTACTCAACCAAAAATTTCAACTTTGGACTCTAAAATTCGATTTTGATGAGGAGAGAAATCCTATGCCGGGATCACTCAAAAATTCCTCTTATCTGAAAAGTCCTAATTTCCCGCAACAAAAATTGAAAATGCTTGGAATCAAATTTTGCTTCAACATAAAGATGCGCCCTTCAATGGAGAGTAAGCCTAGCCTCCTTTTGCTGATGGTTTGTGGAGAGAGACCCAAAAATTAAGAATCCTTAGCTTCCATAGCTACACAATTTGTTATTCTCAGGTTAGCTCTGATACCATGCTATATTTTTATCATTTAAGCAATATGATCTTAGGATCTTAACTGAGAGAATAACAAGCAGAACAATCAATTACAAGAGACAATGAACACAAATATTTTCCTCAGGGAAACCATAAAGGTGAAAACCCTGCAACTTCCTTAGAGATAGAATGAGCACCAAACGTAAAACCCAAAGATACAAAGATGATCTCTGACAGTTGATCTCTCTCTCTCTCTCTTATCCCAGTTTCTTCTCTCTCTTACTCATGTGCTACAACTGAGTGTGAGTGTGTGTGCTACAAATAGAGAGGCTCACTCTTTATTTATACTAGTTTCTAACTTGAAAATTACTTACCATGGCTGAATTCTCTATGAGAGTCTAATAACCCTAGTGCCCCTCAACTGTGGGGACTTTGCCCCCCTGATAAATAAGGAGGGTTAATCTCAACTCAATTGTGGGGACTATTGCCCCAACTTACAACGAAGGGTTAACCTCAATGAATTTACATGACTTTATTATATTAATGACTCTCCTGATAGGAACATTGGGGTACAATGAAATATAAATGATTCTCCAGATAGGAACATCGGGGTACAAAGTAAGATATACAAGTGAATACATTCCAAAGTTACAAATATATCAACACAGTTTGGATTGGTCCAACTACCAACAACATTGTCAAGTATCCGATAGTGATAGGTTTATTGACTGAGGTTGCATCTTGGGATATTAATGACTTGGTAGTATTCATGGACTTGTAACTAGTGGTTTTTCATTTGAACCACGTTTATACCATAAGAAACCCCACACTTCTCCGTCTCTTTGGAAGAGTGTGTCTGTTAGAGAGGTAATTTGAGTCAATCACCTATAGGCATACTCCTAGGTATTACAACACAGTTGTTGATTCATTGGAAAACTACGTTTTAGACTGGTATATTTCCCATACATAACTATTATAACAAAACACGGTCCATTGTAAATTAAGTAAACAATAAAAGACATGTAAAAAACTCATGTATCATTTTCCATTTGAAACACATATAAACATCGTAAATAAGTCTATATATATATATATATATAAAGTGTTTTACAAAAATAATGGTCACGAGACCCCGACTACAGCACTCTGGCTTTCAGATACAAAATGTCAAAAATACTGAAGCTAGCTAGATTTCATTGTATACATCATGTAGAATGTTTAATGGTGCTCATGATACCACATAATATCCCTAGCTACCCTCCGGAGCAAGCAGCTGAAACGGCTTGACACTCCAGTTGTGTGTCTTTGGTACCTCCTAAGGAGGTCATCTATAGCAGCATTCAGAACATCTAGAGTCAACCAACTGAGGTTATCCTCCAGCTCGGTTATATTGTCGTCACCTCTCTGTACAAAGAGAGCCCCAACTCGCCTATCCATTGGGGATGAATCTCTAGGTCGAGCATATCCAACATCTACATAAAAACATTAGGTCTCATCATCATTCATAAAAATCATAAAACATGAAAATACAAAAATAATCAACATCTTGAGCTTGTTTCTTACCAATGTCACCCCACTGAGCACCATCTGGTAAAGGTAGATCTATATGTCCTCAAAATTCGGTCTCAGCATAAGCATAATCCTTGACCATGAGGATATGGTCATTCAACCAACAAAAGAAGGGATTCTCGTACTTGACCTTGGCTTTGCCACCTCTAGTGCGGACCATGATATCCACCCACCACAACATGCAAGGATATTGAGCCCTCAGCTCAGCAAAAACCACTTGTGGTCTCAGAAGAGGTACCCGATCGAAAAAGAAACAAGTCAGGATAGTCCCATAACCAAATTGTTTCAGTTCCCCCTGCCAACACTTCGTCAACTGATCCTTGAAAACGATAAGCAATGCTTTGTCCTAGTTGAAAACAGTAGGTGCCATAGCCTCTAGGGAATATAGCATGTGTTCTCGGGTACCTTGGTGAGCCCCTTGGCTCCCCCAAACCCTTTGCATAGTGAAGAGTACTATTCAAAGTGGCAATTCCATCACTTCCTTAATTGGGATCTTCTTCCCAGACATTTTAGTGTCTGAATAGCAGTGATGAACTATGAGTTCTTGTGTGGTAATGTCTCCCCCTCGGGAGCCTGTCAATGAAATGGACGCTCCACGCCTGGATAATTTGGTAAGAAAATAAATATCTTCCACCTCCATAGTGAGAATATGGGCCCCCACCTCAAAATGTTGTTGTTTTGGATTCCACATCCGCAAAATGTGCTCCATTAGTTTTACATGGGATATCATACTGGGAGCCTGGAAGAATTTCAGAAGGCCACAAGCCCGTAGTGTAACTATAGAAACCGCATTCACCTCAGTTCAAACAACGTCGTCCTCATGCTGCCCTCATGCTGCCTCTATTTCCATACCACCATTTTGACCAAGATGACCTACCAAAAACAATAGATGGACAAATTAGACACATAATCAATATTTTAAAATGCTTAAAAATCACTATTTTGGCTAGGGAATCCTTTTTTGGGGCATGTTTTTCAGCACTACCTCTATCTCCTTGAGACAGAGTGGTGCCACCAACTGTGCAGGCATGAAAGCCGTGGTTTTCATCAGGCACCTCTTTTCCTGCAAGGGAGAAGTGCGTTACCTGGGAAACAAATTTTACCCTTGGGTAGAAATCGCAAAAACTCAATAAAAATGCTTGGAAAAGAAAAATAGCAACCATAAAAATGATAAGAAAGGTTTTATCTCCTACCTGAGACTGGTGGTTCGGAAAATGGACAGGTAATGGCTCTAGAATCTCCAACTGAAAATATGCACACAATGCTCCAAATGGCTCTCCAAAACTTGGTAAATGGAAAAATGAAATGTTTTTACTATTTCAATTGACATTTATATGAGATTTTATAGGGTTGTTTTATATTAGTTTAATATTTTTTAATTATTTCATTAAAAAATGCCCTTTTCTAGAGTTATAAAAGTCAAATTTTATATTTTTTGGAAAGCTAATAGTCTTTTTAAAAGGTGCTTGCAAAGACGAAAGTGAATAATATTGGCTATGGGTAAGTTCATTTTTTTACTTTTTCATACTGTCATAAAATGGAAAAAGTCATCGATCGCTCATTTCAATACTTTGATTGTGCTCTTTAAACCTAGTATCAAAGTTCTGAGTCGTTTTCATTTCTTTTCATGCTTGTTAAACCTGCTTATCGTGAAAATAAACCATAATGGAGTCTTCTTTAAACTCTTTTCGGACTCCTTAAATGTGAAAAATATTGTCAAGTGAACTTATCTGCTTCACGCTCGTAAAAGTACTTGAAGAGTCGTCTTTTCGATGGTAGTTTACCTCTTTTTCAGTTCAGATTGAATAGTTACGAAAAGGATCCCTCTAGCCAATCATGACTCGAAGAGTTCTCTGGGATATTATTTTATACTTTTTTGGGACCTAGAGACTAAATTGTACAAAAAAGGACCCTTTGGAGTATTCTTCGGTTTCGTTCAAACTCTCTAAACATGAATGATACCGAGTTAACTTTCAATGGAATCATTAAACTAAACACTAAGAGACCCTCTTTTGGGAATGAACCCCTCCTTTCTCAAGTTCATTAAATATATGAGAATGGACTTATCTTCAGATAAGCTACAATGAGTGTTTGTTACCCTCTTTCGAGTCATAAAAATGAAAAGAGGCACTCATCAATCATGATGGGGAAAATAAGTGAAGGGAACTATTTCATTTTGCAAATAAATGGCAGTTATTAGTCACCTTTGAACATGGAACTTGTTTTCATTTCATTCAGTCAATTGGGTATTCGGATTGATTCCAAGTCAATCCACTTTCATGAGTCATGTCACTCCTTTGAGTCTTTCAAAGAATGCACCGTCTACCGTCACATTATGTATTGGTATCCATTTGGTCTAAGTCAATTTTGCCACGTCTTCGGTTGTGCCGCCCGATGTTCAAAGGGAAAATGAAATCTTACCTCTGCAGTCAAAGCAGCCTTTGTGTCAGTATCTTTTGAGTCAGTCCTATGGTTACAACATACTCAAAATTCCATAACTTTGTTTTGAGTTTCATGTCATCGATGTGGGATTCATCATGGCCCTCCTTCGACGAGAATATTCCTATCAACATGAGATCATCATCCAGGAGTTAGTATTAGAAACAAAAATATGGTACCTTGAGATCTATATGCATTAATGATAGATCCTCTCACTCTCGACATAGGTTCACATCATTAACCTTTGAACAAAATATTTGACTGAGTGTTCGACATCAAATCATCTATTCACACTCAGGAGACTGTACTAGGGTACCTTGGGAATCATTGACATCAATGGTGATCTCCCTCACACTTGTTAATGGTTCTTATCATTGACAGGTAATCAAGTGGTTTCTACCATGTTCAACATCAGAACATTGTAATCACATGGATATAATCATACTTTTTGGAAGACGAGATGAAGACTGTGGATATTTGTTAAGCGCTCATTGATTTCCCCAGGTTGCGATGGAGTATTTTGTATGAGTCCTAGCATGGATCCACATTTGTATGGTCATGGATGTGATAAAATTTGAGTCCATTTGACATATATCTACATTGTATGTCTGGTATCTATGTCAAAGTTTGAGTCTTCTTTGCATATTCTAGTAGCCATGTTTGTTCATATCTCTCATGGATCTTCCTTGTATTGGTCTGCATCCATGATGAGGAGAAATTTGGTTATGAGTCAAAAAGTATTGATGTATTGTAGAAGCCTGGTTCATGATGATCTCTGATCATGCGATTTATTTCCTCAAAGTGATAACTTGCTCTTTTAAAGCTCTCGCCTATCGTATCCCTCTAGCCTCATGCTTTGAGGGGAATTCTGTTACACATAAATCTCATCACCATCATGTGTTGAAGCCTAAAACATCAGAAATTGCCCTCAAAATCCCAAATTGTGAAGTTGGACAGTGGCTCAGACTCCTGTTTCCATATTTGAGTCTAGAATCACCTTTTCCCTTAATGTAAGAGGCACTACCCTCTTCAATAATGCCAATTGTCTCTTGAAAATAAGTGGTGCCACTGGTTTTACCCCTTGATCAAGGAGTGGTTCCACCCTGGTAACTCTATTTATACATGGAGGAGAAGCAATGCTCGAGTTAAAAAGTGAAAAAGAGAAGACTCCATGAAGCTTCTTGAAGGAAGACTTCGTGGCAACCTCATCCCTACTCCTGTGGACCACCTAGACTCGAGATCCTCCCTTTTTGGATCTCCTTTCCACCTCACCCACCAATTACTCAACCATCCCTATCCTCCCAAGGCCTATAAAACCTGGCTCATACCCCATGGTTGAGAGAGAGAAAAGTCATGCTGTTGCATTGAGGTTTTGGCCTAATCTAGGGTGAGCATAGGAGGAGCAAGTTGGAGCTTTTGAGGACAAGTCATGGCATGTGAAGGAGCATCACAAAACTAAGGAAAAGTTTGTAAGCTTTCTTCTTCATTATTAATGCAAAGTTGGTTCCTTTCCTGTAAAATGCGTTATGTTTAAATCATTCATTTTATTACTGGATTCCTTAGTCACTAGTATAGAACTATATATTATGTTATGGTACCTTTGAAATTGCTTGTCTATTTGATGTGTTTGTGCAGGTACATCAGTGGATATTCATCACCATAGGAGACACCTACATCATACTATAGAACAACCAAAGGATTCATTCCATATATCTACAAGCTCTAGGGGAAGTCTTCCATCCTTGTTGTTTACCTATTTGTTCTACATATGAACCATTCAGGTCTAGAGGAACAAATCTTGTCCACAAGAGATGCAATTTTCCTAGAAACAGTCTTTTTCTTACCTACTTCAGATTTGGAAATTTATTCCATAGGAAAGGAACGAACAAAATTTTTGTTGGAAAACTCAATTGCATATTTTTACAAATGTAGAACTTCTGAGCACTATTGGAAGCAATTCTTGTAATTAAACACTTTATAAGAGACACCTAACTTCCAACAATGTTGGTTTTAATGTTTGGTTGTGACAATGCTAACTTGATAAGTAGGTAGACTCCACATTTGGCTTATTCCATTAGGTGTGAAAGATCCTTTGCATGTATGTAAAATTGGTATCATATCTGAATTCATACAGGAATGCTTATCAAAATTATGTCATATTAATTCCATACCGAGGAATATATACAACTACTGATTGCATGTTCTGATAAGAAGGATTACCAGGTGGTATGTAAAGGGATGTAGATGCATAATTATGGTGCACCATTTCTATGCTGAAATGTTGACATAAGCCCCATTGCCATATTTGGAGCATACACTTTAGATTGACTAATGATTTCTTGACTGACAAACCATTGGATTGGAAATGAATTTGTTTTGGTTCTGGATCTTGTTGTAACAAATGTTGAGGTTGAGCTTGATGTTGTTGCTTTTGTTGTTTATGTTATTTAATTTTAATCGTCATCGAAGGCTACATTTGGAATTGAATCCTTGTATTTAATATGCATTATCATCAGAAGTGCCTATAGAAGCATTCACCACCACGTTTCTTGTCTCATCATTTCCAATGCTTGATTCCTCCAACAATATTTTGATTCCATCCACTATCTGCAAGCTAGGGTTTCCTTAACTTGTTTACTGGTTATTTGATTTTTTAGATACAATGCTTATTATGTTGTCAACTTGTAGACCATAACTTTGATGCCATAGATTGGCATTGGAATCTCAAATGTGCACCATCATCTATGAATCTGGGACATTGTTTGATTTCTTTATTTCCACATCGTCGAATTTGTACAAACCTTGGTTGTCTACTCTGGATTCCTGGAAGCTACAATAGTTTTGGTCCTATCCTTCATGGAGCTTTTGGGTGTTGTGAACACAACTTCTATGTACAATGTTTACTCTCCAATGTGGCTAATAGAAAGAATATTTTGACATAGATCATGAATGTAAAGAACATTTTTTAACATAATCTCATTCCTGCCTTGTCTGCTATAGTTATACATTCCCATGCCCTTCAACCACATACCAATACATATTATGTGCCATATGATGTGAGATGTCCATTTCTAAATACCCACTTGTTCTTGTCACACCCAGACACATCTACATGTCTCCATCAACCATACATCTGAGAATTTGAAATGTTAAAATATTTCCATATTAGTAAATACTTTCCCACAATGAATTAACAAAGCCTAGTGTATTTCCAATGGATCTCTAGCCATCCATCTTTGCAAGAAGGACAACTAGAGATCCATTGGAAATATACACTACAACCATACATCTGAGAATATGAAATGTTATAAGATTTTTAACATAGTAAATACTTTCCCAAAATTAATTAAAAGGGGGTAGTGTATTTCTAGTGGATCTCTAGATGTCCATCTTTGCAAGGATGGCTATAGATCCATTGGAATTACACTATCCCCTGTTAGTTCGTAATATTTAGTCAAAATCTTCTCATTTTTAATTCCATTGATTACAACATGTATTATTTTGCCCAAAGTTCAGGCACTACCGCTTTGCATGAACAATCAAGGTACATTGCCAATACCCTTCAACCACATACTTATCTTTCTTATTTGTCATATGATGTGAGATGTCCATTATAAAATACGACATGTGCCACCTCTATTGACCATACCTATTAGAATATGAGCTTCATAAGCTTTATGTATTAGTAAATACTTTGCTATCTTATTAAATACTCTACCTAAAACTAAGGTGTCACTGCTTTGCATGACCAAATCAAGATATGCAACTGATCATGGGGATGAAATTAGGGAATTGTGTTAGTTGAATGGAATCCCCTTCCTTGTATATGTGTCCAACACTTTAGAGTTGAATATATCCTATCCTAGTGTTAGTGTTTTTGTGTGGTTCAGTAAATATTAGTAATCGTGTTAGTCTAGTGGAATGGCCTTCCATGCATACATGTCCAACCCTTTAGAGTTGAACCTCTCCTTGTGTAGTGTTAGCGAGTTTGTGTGGTTAAGTAAGATATCATGAAATGGTTGATCATAACCTGTTTATTAGAAAAAATGATATAACCTAACAATGTGGATGGGCGCAAGAGCCTTATACATATTCATCCTTATTTCCATCCAATACTATGTGTTTACGCTCCATAGCTAGTTATAGCATGTAGCTTGTGATAGAGGGGGTGAATTCCTTGGGCTACCTTGACTCGATCTGTGGTTTTTTGGTTGTTCTTAGGTATTTTCTATGATTTTGTTGTTGGTGGTGCCTACCATGACCTTTGAGGTTGCTAGTATTGAGTCGTGACCTTGTGGGTTGCCTTGGACTAAGTTGTGACCCATGCTAGGAAAAAACTATGATATTTGTGGGTTGTTTGGATAGAACCATGACCTCTATGGGATGTTTGGATAGATTCATGACCTATGTGATCTGTTTGGACTAAGCTATGACCTTTTTTGGGTTTCTAAGCTGGGTTGTGACCTTTGTTGAGTCTGCTAGATTGAACCATGACTGGATCTGTGGTATGCTGATTGTTCTGAGGTATTTTCTGTGAGTGTGTTGTTGTTGGTGCCTACCATGACCTTTACTAGGGATGTTTTGGTTCTTGTTCATCATGTTGCATCATGTCGAGCATGTTTAGACTTTATAAAGGTTTTTTGTGTTCCTTTTCAGCCTCCTTGGGGCTGCTACTATGTATGGAAGTGTGTCGCAGTCTGATGGATGTGCTAGAGTGTTGGTTAAGGCTACCTCTACACATTTGAAAGGAGCTTCTATTTGCTTGATGTATGACTATCCTAAAATAATTTCATTTATTGTAGTAATGGGATTGAAACTTCATCCTCATTTCTAGATTGTTTTGATTAATACCTTGAGGTATGTATTTGTTTCACTCTACCCTACAACTACCTATCTCTCTCTCTGTCTCTCTCAGGTATGTAAATTGTTTTGTTAGTGACTTGTCTCCTAAGAGACAAACTCTTGTAATTTTATTGCTTGTACTTGACTAATTATGTTGTACAGCTATGGGACTCTACATCCAATAGACATGTAGAGTAAATTACTACTTTCATGTTTTCAATTTCTTTTTGTTTTGTTTAAATAGTGGCATTCCATGTGGGAATTTTGGACAAAGTTGAACAGTTGTGGCATATTTGCTAGTTCTCTTTCGAGGTATATATGATAGTGGGATAGGAATAGTCCATCTTTAAATTTTATTTTATTTTATTTATATATCAATCTAAACATGGTTTCTTGCCTTGATTGTAGGTTAGTGGTTGTTACAGTCACCTATGAATAAAATGATGACATAAGTATTCATACTTCTTGTCAGCAATAAAACTCGAATGTATTGTTGCTAATATTTCATCTCATTTCATTTCCATTTATCTAGTGGCTAAGAGTACTTAGAGTTAAAGCCCATTTTTCTTGATGTGAAATGGAATTAGTTATATATTTATTTTTACATTTCTATATACATTTTGGGTGATGAGTTGCTTCATTTTCTCGTCCTTTTCTTCTATATAAACTAAAATTCTCCTTTCCATGACACCATCCACCACTAGCTTCAAGATACTTATGAATTTTTTTGTCAAATTTAGATATATTGGCATGACTCTAGATGACTCGGTAGATAGTTTAACATTAGATGCATGCTTGTCATTCCTATAAATTTATGGAATTTTTTCATTTTGCATCATTCAAGCATACAAAATAATGATTATCAAGTTACTATAGATACATAATGGCTTACCTTGTAATAGTCCTTCAAGTATTTCAATTGCATTTATTAAGTGCAAAAAGGACTTGAAGGACTAGTGCAGGGTAAGCCATTATGGATCTATAGTAATTTGATAATCATTATTTTGTATGCTTGAATGATGAAAAATTTGTTTGAATATCGTCATTAGCAAGAAATAACAACTTCTTAAAGGGTGCTAGCTCAATGGTAGAGCACTTGCCTAATTATAGGTAGGAGGTTGGTGGTTCGATTCCTCCATTCCCTATCATAAATTTGTGACTACGAAAACAACTAAATTCGCATATATACGACTATTAGTAGCTAATTTCCTATATCTTATAGCGCGACTAATGTTTAGTCATATTTAGATTAGTCATTAATATGTTATCATCTAGTAGTTTATTTAATTGTATATTTGGTCATTAATTGTTGCAATCAGTGACTAAATCAATGACTAAATCCAGGACTAAATCTGCGACTAAATCAATGACTAATAAGTCAACCTATTAATGACTAAGTGAAATACGACTAAGTTAATCAAGCTATAAGATAGTGGAAATTAGCTACTATTAGTCATCGACTCAAAAATAGTCATTTATAGCTAGATTTTAGTAATTGTTTTAGTCATTAATTCCTCATTTTGTACTAGTGTAAAGAAACGTAACAACTCAGCTTCTTAGGGTTAGGTTTTTTAACCATTTAGGTTCTTGAGCCTTTATAAGGTTTCCTTGGGAAGAGAGATGAGATATTGAGAGATAGAGAGACTTATATATTTTTAGTATTGAGCTTGACTTGAATGTTTTGAGGGGTTAAAGTTTGCAACAAATATTTCCTCGTTGTTTTGCACATGATTTCAACATCAATAAAGTATTTGGATATGTTTTATGTTAATTCTCTTGATGTTTTGAGCAAAATCAAAGATGCTTGAACTTTAAAAAATTTATCAAACAATTTCAACAATTATGAATTTCATAAATCAACTACATATGAATATTTATTTCAGCCACATATGAATCCCATAAATAAAGAAGCGACATAAATCAGCTCCATAAATCATCCATATAAATCAATCAACCATGAGAGACAATTTATACCTTGGGAAAACCCTCCAAATACAGAGGATGAGAAACACAACAATTCTTTAAGTATGATAGATAGATTTGTAGATAATGGTTTACAACACAAACATATTTCTTGATAAGAGATATCACCTCACCTGTAGAGAAGAGAGATCCAATGTAACCCTACAAAAACAACTGTATGCAACTGTATTGAACTTGCCATATGCCTAGCATATTAATAACAAGACAAAAACCCTAGCATGGAGAAGGTAGTGCATAGGAGGCTCATTAAACACATTGAGAGCACAACATAGTGCATTCACAAGGAGGAGCTAAGTAGAACTCCCTCCATGCAAACATTAGAGCCCTTCCTTTCCTCAATTAGCTTTAACTAAATGTTCATTATCTTGAACTAAAAGTTAATTGACTTGAATTGAATGTTAACTAACTTGAAATGAATGTTAACTGTATTGAACTGAATGTACACTAATTGAACTAAATGTTAATTGACTTGAACTTAATGTTAACTAAATTCTACTGGATTTTAACTGACTTGAATTGAATGTTAACTTAATTGAACTAAATGTGAACTGAACTCAATCTTTAACTCACTATTGATCACTTAGTTAACATGGTAACTTATGTGTCATTAGTGCTTCACTCTCAGTGCCATCCATGAACAATTTATATTATTAAATTTTGCATGGATCTATTTAGTTAATTGATGCATATTGTTTGGTGAACATTAATATATTCTTTACTTAACTGATTACATTCACTAATAGTTCAACTGATGCTTTAACTGAGGAATTGATTGAGGCATTCATATTTTACTAAAGCTTTATAAAATTGAGTTCACTAAGAAATTTGCATGGGAAATTTGAATTCTCTTTCTATATGCTTTCTCTCATTATCATTAAATAATTAATGCATGGTCCATATGCGTATTATTTATCCATCTTGTCATATCATACTCAGAATAATTATTCCATACATACTAATGAGCATATATATTAACCCGGGCCATATAGTGATATGCTAAAGTAATTCACTCTATGGGTAGCTAAGCTCTAAAGGAGAGTTATAGCACTTAGTGACTATGACTACAATATATGACATAGTATAACCACCTCAACAAATGGAGGTCCACAGTCTTGATACAACACAAGATCATATCCACAATTGGAGATCCATTCTCATAGGGTACCTTCTATGAGAATACTTGACTTGATGTTATTCACAAATCTATTCTTGATATTACTCACAAGAGTCAGCTTGATATTACCCACATGATTTACGATACAACATCACCACCTCAATCGTATGAGGATACATAGGACTTGATATGACTCATAACTCCAACTTGATATTACTCACAAGTCCAGAGAATGACTCTTGATGATGTACAATAAACACCCCCTCTTAGAAAGAGATACATTCTCTGCTTTACCAGGAATTTCCTTCCATACCAAGATTATCTCGGAAGTATCTCAACTTCATTACTGATAGTGGTTTGTTCACAAATTTGCAATCTACTTATCAGAAGCTATGTACTAAAATTTTAGTTTTATATGACCATGACTTCGATGAAGTAAAACTTCATCTCAATGTGTTATATCACAACACATAGGATTTTTTACAAATGTTGACCATTAACACCTAATAACTATAGGATTCAAGTATTTCACCGTAGTAGGTAGCATCCCAAGCTACAGTACTCCTCAGTAGGTAGTACCATCTGCAAAATACATTTAGTTTATGTAGTACTAACCGCAATACACATAGCTAGACCCAAGCTATATAATAGGTCTAATATGTATCAAAGTACAATAAAGAACCTATTCTATTGTACCTCAAAGGTACTCATACATATGCTTATCCAAAAGAATAAAAATATAACAGGTCTACTAGGTACGTTAAGATACCAATCAACTTCTTATTCAAAGTACCATCATCAGGATCCGATCCAGACCGTAGTTTTGCTAAACTAGAAACTATGGATTTCATATCCATCATATGAAACACGTTAAATGTAGAATATCATGTAGAGACAAAGTCTTATGTTTCTTTCAATTATCAACATTTTTTGACTTCAAGAATCTTCTACTATTTGAATAAGTTCTTAGTGAGATTTCCATTCTTGGTGATGTTATTCACAGAATGATCACCTCCAAAGTGATTTCATATCACAGTACCCCACATATCCAATTGTATGGCTATCTAACCTCTCTAAGAGGTTTAACTGTTCTCTAGAAGTTCATACTATAACTCTTCTATAGTATCCAATAGTCTCCAAGGATTTAACAATGTCTCTTCTCATATGGATTTTCTCCACAAAATATCGCAACCCATGACTACTTGAGTCATGTACCATGACTAATTAGTTTGTGGATTTTTAACTGTTGCTTCCTATGAATATACATCAATATTACTTGTTCAACTAGAGGAGTCTTTTATACTATGCCAATATTGTTCAAAGATGGAGGATTAGTAAATATACTGGCAGTTTTGCTCATTTGTGGATATGTATAGGAGTTACACAACTCCTTTCTACACCATGTCTTAGATATAACTAACTAGGAACTTTGTAAAGTTCTACTATTTTACAATATGCTCTATCTGAGCAATATATTTAATGTGATCTTTCTTGATCATTGTAATAGTTAGAATCCATATATCCACAAAACTTACTTTCACTAACTATGACATTTTTGAATGCACATACTTTTGTATCAAGTAGGTAACACAGCACATGCTTTGTTGTACATGTATATGTATTGAATGTAAAGCATATAACTGATCTTGGGACCTATACAGATATATCTAACATCTATGAGATCCTACAAATCTGAACAAGAATCAAATTTATCTTTATGTATGTGATCATGGATTTATAATCCATTGTTCTTGAATCCTTCCAGGAACTATACTGAACATTTTCTCAACAGAATAAAATCTTATCTAATGACTATTACACCTCTAAAATTATGAATCATCCAATATTCTTACATATATATATTCCTTCTAAATATGAGTACCATACATGGTTTCTACATAGCAGGAGGTTAATTTAACCAGTTCCACTAGTTTTTCCAGGAGTTAGCAAATCTAGTTTCTCCCTCTCAACATCTAGGATGTGAGAATCGTAAATTTGATTCCTCCATCACGGAGACTCATACTCCTATATACATATATGAATATAATTAATATAAATACATTACCTTCATGAGTATTTACATTTATTCGAATAGAATAAGGACTTTTATTTCGTCTTATTCCTAACAAACATAGGAACCTCCTGATCTCCTCTCTTTTAAGATCAACCATCCAAATGAATCTACGTAATTCTCTTCTTGTAGGTCAAGTCATATGTTTTTCCCTACAATAAAATTATTCAAAATATTAATAACATTACATAACCAAAAAATGTAATCACATGAAAAATTTCAACATATTGGCAATGGTTCACACAATTATGTACATAGACTAACTCAATATTTTGACATAACCCCATTCATATCTTATGTGATGTTTAGCAACCCTATTCTAGTCCTATACCAGTTCAAAAATTCATATTTTTATGAAGGAAATATGCAGCCCTGTATTTGTATCTCATGAAGCAAGCATGAAGCCCTCTATTTGATATATTATGACCAATCATGCAGTAGTCCTATATTCACAACTCATGAAGCAAGTATGCAGCCCTCTATATCATGTCTTATGAAGGAAATTTTCAGCTTTATATCAGTCCTATATAAGAATATATCAGTCCTACATAAGTCTTATAACATTCCTATACGATATCACATAAAATGGACTCATGAGATTGACAATATGCTAATAAAGGAAGAACAATATTGTATATTCTCAACACAATTCCAAAGTCCAGGAATACATATCTCTATATGACAGTCATGAAACATATTTAAAAAAAAATATTTAGATCTAATTTATAACATTATATAACAATCAAAATATAAAGCACTTATCTTTTATTGATTTGTGTGGGATCCTTCTTGATCTCTGCACCCTTCTGGAGAATACCAAAGCCCTTCTTTATTCAATTGAATGGAAGAGCTTCTTTGTAGTGAAAGGATTCTCTATTTCTTCATTATTTCCATGAGGAAAATATTATCCTCTTGAGTGTACAAAACCTTGCTTTGGATGTGCCCTTCTTCTTGACTCAAGGCCTTCTTCTTGAAAAGATTGTTGAGTGTATCAAAACAATCCCTTCCTGTCTTCAATGGAATGATCATGGACATGAGTTTGTCCTTAACCAAATCAAAGATGATATTCTTGGTCTTTGCTTTTATTCTTCTTGAAGTTGATTCTACCTTCATTGGTGGTAGGAACCTCTACCTCAGTGGTCACAGATGAATCAAAATCATGCTCTTCAAGAATATTCAACGCCCTCTCTTTCCATGTGTTGAAGTTTGATGTGCCTTCAAGTTGGTCTTTTGGTTGAACAAATATTGATGTCATGGCTGCAATATTTTTCTCAACTCTTCAAGATCTATGTAGGTTTATCTTGCTGCACAAAAATAATCTCTTTCGTGCCCTATGCTCTCATACCATCTTCCTCTTTTGAGAAAAATTGAAGATGCTTGAACTTTAAAAAATTTATCAAACAATTTTAGCACTTATGAATTTCATCAATCAACCACATATGAATCTCATAAATAAATCAGCCACATAAATCAGCTCCAGATATCAGCCATATAAATCAATCAACCATAGGAGACAATATATATCCTCGGAAACCCTCCAAACATGGAGGATGAAAAACCCAACAATTCTTTGAATATGATAGATAGATTTGCGTGGAATGGTTTACAACACATACGAAGATTTCCCAATAAGATATATCACCTCACCACTAGAGAAGAGAGATCCAATGTAACCCTGCAAAAAAACATGTATGCAATTGTATTGAACTTTCCATATGCCTAGCATATTAATAACAAGCCAAAAACCCTAGCATGTAGAAGATGGAACATAAGAGGCTCAATAAACACACTGAGAGCACAACATAGTGCATTCACAAGGAGGAGCTAAGTAGAAATCCCTCCATGCAAAAATTAGTGCCCTTCCTTTCCTCAATTAACTTTAACTGAATGTTCACCTTCTTGAACTGACTTGAACTAAATTGAACTGAATGTTAACTTACTTGAACTGAATGTTAACTGAATTGAACTGAATGTTAAGTTACTTGAACTAAATGTTAAATGACTTGTATTGAATGTTAACTTACTTGAACTGAATGTTAATTGACTTGTATTGAATGTGAACTGCACTCAAACTTTAACTAATTGTTGATCACTTAGTTAACATGATAACTTAAGTGTCATCAATGCTTCACTCTTAGTGTCATCCATGAACAATTTCTATTATTAAATTTTGCATGGATCTCTTTAGTTAACTGATGCATGTTGATTGATGAACATTAAGCTCTTCTTTACTTAACTGGTTACATTCATTAATAGTTCAACGAATTCTTTAACAAAGGCATTGATTGAGGCATTCATATTTTAGTAAATCTTTATAACTTGAGTTCACTCAAACATTTGCATGGGAAATTCATATTCTCTTTCTCTATACTTTATCTCATTATCATTAAATAATTAATGAATGGCCCATATGTGTATTATTTATCCATCTTACCATATCATACTTAGTAGAAATATTCCATACATACTGATGATCATATACATATATTACCCCAAGGCCATATAGTCATATGATAAAGTAATTCACTCTAGGGGTAGCTAAGCCGTAAAGGAGACTTACAACACTCAGTGACCATGACTAGCAATATATCACATAGTATAACCACCTCAACAAATGGAGGTCCACAATCTTGATACAACACAAGACTTCAACATTGATACAACACAAGATCATTTTCACAATTGGAGATCCATTCTCATAGGCTACCTTCTATGAGAATACTTGACTTGATCTTACTCACAAGTCTAGTCTTGATATTACTCACAAGACTCAACTTTATATTAATCACAAGCTTTACAATACAATATCACCACCTCAATCATATGAGGATACATAGGACTTGATATGACTAACAAGTTCTACTTGATATTACCCACAAGTCTGGAGAATGATTCCTGACGCTGCACAATCAACAAATTCTTCACATTGTTATCTCTTTGTTAGTTTAGTGTTTAGTTTATTATGCTTTCCGACCATCTTAGGTTTCAATTTATGCATGCATATATATATATATGTAAAACAAGGTAGAGATCTATATCCCCGTGCAGATCTATGGAACTATTGGCTTAGAAGATCAACATTTTTGCATCATTACTAACTTTATCTTGTACCTCCAACATAAGCCATTCTTTGTTCAATATTGAGAGGTGATGGTGTGCATTACTTCCTCGGGTGACATTTTATGATTCACCATTTCAATAGGAATCAACCTTCTTCTAATTGAGCCTTGTACATATCATCGATTCTTATTTTTACTTGATGGTCAGAGGTACTGGTGACCCATTCAAGATGGATTTGTTTCCATAACGACACTCAACTTATGATGTTTTATCAATAGTAATTGACTACCTAATTAGGATTTTTGTGTCGAAACTCATTTTAGAGGATTCATCTCTTTTGGCGGTGTGGTATGCATTCAATTATCATTTCCTTGAGAGTTTGAAATTTGTTGATTGGAACTTTTATTATTTACGAGCCTCATTGCTCTTTTGATGGTTGATGATAGTTGCTTTTGTTTGAAATTGTGTTCTAGTTAGAAACTGACACCTATTTTCTAGAGCATGCATGTGATAGTTGTTCACATTTTCCACAATTGTGCCTCTGCAACGAATCCTCTTATGCTTCAAAATCTAGACTTTCTTTGAGGCTAGTTAGCCTTCCTCTTCATATTTTCGGTTGTACTTCCTAATTAGAGCTTTCAGTCTCCATAGGCCTCATGCTCATGAAATTCAATGCATCTATGTGAAATCTTACTCCATTTCAGCTCTAATGCCCTTTCAAAGTTGGTGTTTATCTCTCTTGTAAAGTTAATTTTTTTCTACGAGTTTTTTAATTTTCTCCACTTATAAGAGTCTTGTAGTTGAGTCCCCAACTAAGCCCATTATCATGATCCAATTGTTTCTTATATTTACTCCATGAATTTTACATGAGGGAGTGTTAGTATATGCACAACTAATTAAGCTTGCATAGGCTAACTTATCCGTCAACTTCTCTACCACCTTGATATAACTTGTTGCTCAACTTATATAATTTCTTAGTGAAGGCTTTCTAAACTTGTTATACATAAACCTAGCTTCTTCTTCTAATCATCAACAACACAATATACAAATTGTTGTTCTACTATCTATATTCATTTCAAGACCCGTTTTGATGAAAATTTTGATTTCTACTTTATTCTCTTTTCAATTTTAATTTATTTTGAGTATCGTAATCTTTCTTAATCACATTTAATCTATTAATTTTTTTAATTTACTTTTATTGTATTTTTCAGATTAATCTTATTATTTGACACTTTATTTATATCTGTGTACATATATAATACTTCTTAGAGTTGTCCAATACATTTCTTTTTGCGTGACCTTTGGAAAAGGTAATATAAATAGACTAGGGAATAAAACGTCCCCGTCTCTCCTTTTTGAGGAAGGTGAGCATTATGATTACGGCACATTGGAAAAAGGAGATGTTAAGTTAAGCATGATAAAGATATAATAATGGTTGCTTACTATCCAAGTAAACACCTTTCTATAATTTACACGTACTTCTATAAAGTTACATTTGGTGAGGATACGCATAATTCCAATCTCAATCTTTTCAACTTTAATAATGGGGACCACTCATCCAATCTCCTTCACGATGAGCTTTCTTTCTTAGCAAAGATCGGCTGTCTCGCTATTGTAATACTATGTTACTTATGTTGTATTTAAACTATATTGAGACTTTATTTAATAATTGAATAATAATAAAATAAGGACACGTGTGCTCATGAAATCAAATTATAATAAAAACTGTGACGTTTTAATATTCCAATTTATTGTTATTAATATTAATATAAGTTAATAGGTTATCGATTTTACTTTCATAAAATATATAGATTATGATATTTTAATAAGAAATTGGTTACGGTTTTTAATAATTTAGAATTAAAAATCAAGATCCATAAGTCTTATTAACATGATTGATTTTTAAGGGTTGTGTTTGTTAAGCGGCTTAGGGTTCGAAACTCCGCGGTAGTGGGAGGAGACGCCTAAAAATCTAGTCATGCTAAGGGTTGGTGTGGCCTAGGTCGAGTGCGACTCCCAGGTGATTTTGATGGTTTAGATGCCCCTAGGTCATGGTTTCTTAGACCACAAGCTAGTCCTGCAAGTCATAGACACTAACAAACAAACAAAAAATAGAATAAAAAAATCAAAAAATACCTTTTTTTCAAGAGAAAAAAATCATATTTCTATTCAGAAAGAAAAAAGAAGATACATTCTTCAGTATGGTATGAGAGAAGCCTAACATCGGATTGATCAACACATCCTGCAAAAAAACTTATAGAACTCAAGAAAACACTTCTTCCTATAACCAACAATTTAGCTTACAGTTAAAGAAATCACATTAGAGAAAGACCATCTTTCCATTTCTTCTATAATCAACCCCCATAGGAAGATTGAGACCCTTTTTTGACAGACCATTGGTTGTAGCACTGATCTCCCTAAAGACGCGATGAAAGCTTGTACTTTGAAAAGAATTGCCAATAATTTTAAGGTGATCGACTAGAAGACTCAGAGACATATCTTGCATAAATAAATCGTTCTTCAAATAGTTAATTGCACACTGTGAATCACCAAAAACTTTAATATCAACAAAATCATGACCCGGTGCTATCTTAAGGAGGTGAAACAAGGCTTGAATCTCAACCCAGTTGTTTGAACTAGATTTGATATTGTCCTTTGCTTGGATTGAAGATTGAGGAGAAAGAAAAACCACAAAGTCAATACCACATTTTGCACCATTCTCTTGAGAAGCCCCGTCAATGTAGGCCCATGGAAATGAAGTTAGCAAGGAAAAGACAATACATTTTAACTATAACTACAAGTAAAAATTTACATTAAAAGAGCTAAAAGTCCCTTTCGAGTTGAGAGTTGTCGCGATAAGGTTGTATGAGAATGATATTTCCAAGTTTAGGAACTTTGAGGACTTGTCATAAGAAATTAATCGCAATATAGGAGTTAAGCATGGTTTTCCTCAATCCTCTACCCTTTTGGTTATTCACATTGATAGGATAGAGGGTTGATTAAAAAAGACAAGTTGTATTAGCATGGCTTTCGCTGATATAATCATCATCCTTCTTCTCTATATTGATGATATTGTTGTTATGACGAGGAGTCCTTATGATCTCAACAAGCAACTAAAAATTCTCAAGGATGTTTTCTCTAGTATGGGTATGGATTTTAACATTGACTAAACAAAGGTTACGATAATCAAATCCCAAAAGAGCACTTTTTACAATTTCATGTATGACAACAACAACTTGAAGGAAGTTGCTTCATATAAATATCTCATAATCGATCTGTTGCCACCTTTCACACACCTGGGTCACGTGGCAGAAATCTTCAAGCCACTTGGTGTGTCCTTGGGGGCAAGTCTCGAGTCAAGGCTGTCACCTTGTTCTTGACTCCTCCGTTTAGGCTCAACTCCTAACGAAGCCAAGGGGGGTAGACCCTATTAAATTACTAAGGATGATTACCTAGTGTTGTGATGTTAAACTGAATGAGTTACTTAGGAGTTCGAGATTTAACTATGGACAATCAAAGATGACAAGATATGAAAATAAACACACGAAAGCACAACGCTGAGACACAATATATATATATAAAATAAGAAGATAACTAGTGCCTTAGAATGGAGTCAGAAATAAAAACAATGTACTTGCATGTGCTTGGAGTGAGTGTTTTGTGATTGCCTCTTGGTATGTTTTAAGTTAAATTTGCAGTATGAATTGATTAAATTAGGCGAAGGGGGACTCCAGATATACCCGAGAGTACTTGGAGTATGTCCAAAACTAAACCTTCACGGCTACCCGCAAGGAATATGTGGGTTGAAATGGAGTCTCTGGGGCTATTATTCGTAACGCACCCATTAGGGTGTGACAGCGATCGGCGTCCCGAGGTCACTTTTCAGAAGTTCCCGCTTCCTTTGGGTATTTTTCCACCGTAAAAGGTTTGATCTAGGTGTTGTATTTTCACCTGATGGTTTGTCAGTTGGGAAGAGTGAGTCCTAATTATACTAGTCACCCAAGTGCTTTTGATACAGCTTGAATGATTAGACGAACCGCAACCAAGTGCAGAACATACACACTGGAGCCTTGTAAATTTTAGTAGGTTTTAAACTGGATGTTCTTGTTTAAAACAAAACCCTCCAAGAACCTCTTTTGATCCAAGTGGATCTCAATCAGGGAATCGAGGAGGGGTTAATTTTATGATCGCTGAAAACAAATGATTGAAAAATAAAACAAATCCACAAATATAGTTTTCTAATTAGTCCTACCACGAATCTCTTCCCCCTTTCGGGTCAATCGGGAAATCGTGGGGTAAGTATTATGATTACTTTGAAAAAACAAAAAGTGGAATATGAAAACTAATAATAAAATCAAGTATACTACCCTGCAAATTAGATCAATGCTAGTTTAAAAAAGAAATAAGCAGAAAGCGACGAAAAGGACACCAACGCAAATCCAAAAATAACCTAACAGAGTCTCGTCTTCATTCAAGTGTTCCTTTCCAGATAGTTGTGAATGTTACTGCTAGGTGGATACTTCGCACTATTGTTGATGAAGGGGCTTCTGTCAGTGTTCTATCTTCAACTGCTTGGCAAGCTTTAAGCTCTCCTTAGCTTGTGCCATCCACCGATCAGATACTGGCTTTTAATCGAAGACCTACTGCACCTTTAGGGACCTTTCCTTACTTTCCTATTACATTAGGAGGGAGAACTGTCTGCATTGATGTTATGGTGGTCCAAGGTCCTTTAGATTTCAATCTACTCCTTGGATGTGATTATGTTTATGCCATGAAGGCTGTTGTGTCCACACTCTTTAGAGCTATGCATTTTCCTTCTGATGGGAAGATTGTGACCATTGATCAGCTTTCCTTTGTTACACCTGACCATCGCATTACTCCTAGTAATCAGACTGCCCTGAATGTGTCGCATGTTCTTGTGGTTCCTCCCCCTTCTTCTAGTTAGCTTCTTCCCATCATAGGTAAAATAGGGGGGCATGGCTCTAGTCTATGGACATCATAATGGAGCTAATACACTAGCTTTTATGTAATGGGGGGAACCTACCATTCTCTGGATATCATGTTCGGTAGGAGCAGGTTTGAGAGCATAGTTTACCTTTTGGTTTCAAGCTTGTTAAAATATAAAACCACTCCTTAAGCATAGTTTATGCTTTTGGTTTCAAGCTTGCATAAAAATGAAACCATGTCCTGAGCAAAGTTCCCATTCTATGGCAAGCTCATTAAAAAATGAAATGGATCTCCTCAGGCATAGTTTACCTTTTGGTTTCAAGCTTGCATAAAAATGAAATCATTTTTGAGCATAGTTCATTTTCTATTTCAAGCTCGTTAAAAAATGAAGTAGATTTCTGTAAGCATAGTTTACCTTTCGGTTTCAAGCTTGCATAAAAATGAAATCATGTTCAAACCATAGTTACCTTCTATTTCAAGCTTGTGTAAAAATGAAACAAATCCCCTTCCCTTGATTCGAGTCTTCACTTCAGTGTTAGAACTTGAACTTTCGCCTTCCTGATTCTTGTTCTTCCTACCCCCCTGGTGAACATTTTCACATTAGTAAACAGGTTTTTAAGTTGGGTATGGAAGAAGAATTGTCAGATGAAACGAAGCTTGGGGCATGTCGAGTCGCTAGCAACTATGTTAGGGATAAGATTCACTAGAAATCATGCCGGGGGCAAGATTCCAACCTCTGTATATCATGTTAATGGGATTTTTCAAGCATACTTTACCCATTGATTTCGAGCTTGCATAAAAATGAAACCAATCCCTGAGCATTCTTTCAACTGATCTTCGAGCTCGTTAAAAACAATAAGATGGTCTTGAGCTTACTTTTCATTTTTTGTGCTCTGGTTAAAACATGAAAAGTGGTTTGAGCTTAGTTTATTACTTTTTCGTGCTCTAGATTAAAACATGAAAAAGTCTAATGGAGTTCTCTTTAAACCCTTTTCAGGCTCCCTAAATACGAAAAAATTGTCGAGTGATATTTTCTTCTTCATGCTCGTTAAAGTATTTGAAGAGTCGTCCGTCCGATGGTAGGTTATCTCTTTCTCGGTTCGGATAGGACTATTTACGAGAAAGGAACACTCCAGCTAATCATGACTGGAAGAGTTCTATAAGGTATGCTTTTACAATTTTTTGGGCCTTAGAGACTAAATCATACGAAAAAGGACCCCCATGGAGTTTTCTTCGGTATTCGTTCAGACTCTCTAAACATGAACGATACTGAGTTTTCTTTCAGTGGACTCGTTAAATTAAACATTGAGAGACCCGTTTTGGGAATGAACCCATCCTCTCTTAGGTTCGTAAAACATATGGGACTGGACTTGCCTTCTTACAAGCTACATCGAGTGTTTGTTACCCTCTTTGAACTCGTAAAACCAAAAAGAGGCACTCATCGATCATGATGGGGTAAATGGGAAAGGGAATCATTTTGCAAATAATGGCAGTTGTTTGTCATTACCTTTGAAGATGGCACTTGTTTGTACAAACATGTCAGTCAATTGGGTATTCAGCTAATCTCCAAGATTATCCACTTTCACGAGTCATGTCAATCCTTTCAGTCTTTCAAAATAATGCATTGTCCACTGTCACATTGTGTATTTGTCCTGTTTAGTCATGTTGCAAGTCATTTTGTCGTGCCGCCCGATGTTCAAAAGGGAATCTGAAGAAGTCTTACCTATGCAGTATACACAGCCTTTGTGTCAGTATCTTTGAGTCAGTCATATGGTTACTATGTTCACATCATCCCAGAACTATGTTCTGAGTTTTGTGTCGTCGATGTGGGACTCATCATGGCCCTCCTTTGACGAGACTATTCTTGTCGACATCAGTTCATCTTCCAGGAAATAGTCTTAGAAACAATATTTAGTACCTTGAGATCTGTATGCCTTAATGACAGATTCTCTCGCTCTCAACATAGGTTCATATCATTGACCTCTGATCTATAGAATCGACTGGGTGTTTGACATCAGGACATCTATTCGCACTCAGTAGATTGTACTAGAGTACCTTGGGAATCATTGACATTAATGGTGATGTCCCTCTCACTTGTTAACGGTTCACATCATTGACTGGTAATCAAGTGGTTTCTACCATGTTCGAATTTAGATCATTGTAATCACATGGATAGAATCGTACTTTGTGGAAGATGAGAGGAAGACCCTGTGCATTTGTTTAAAAGCACTCATTGCTTTTTCCCTAGGTTGTGATGGAGTTTTGTATATCTAGCATGGATCCGCATTTGTATGGTCATGGCTATGCTCAAATTTTCATCTGTATGACATAGATCTACGCTGTATGTCTGGTAGCTATGTCCAAGTTTGAGTCCTCTATCGCATGGATCTACGTTCTATTCTAGTAGCCATGCTTGTTTATTCCACTCATGGATCTGCCTTGTATTGGTCTGCAGCTATGAGTTTGGTTACTTGTGTCTATGAGTCAACATACTAATGTACTACAGACGCCTGCTTGACTGCATGCTCCGATCGAGCTCACATTTTCGTCTCCTGGCAACGACTTGTTCTCAAAGCTCTCATTTATCGTATCACTCTAAGACTCATGGTTTGGGGGGCATCCTATTATACCAAAATCTTGTCACCATCATGTGATAAGACCTTTGACATACATACTTGCCCTGAATCCCAACTTCTGGAGTGAAAACTAAATGGTTTTTTATCAGTTTGTCATACCAATTCCTAGTACCACTCATGCCCCTTTATCCAGGAGCGGTACCCCTATTCGCACCACTTTTCATCGGTTGTCCATAAGCGGTGCCAGTGCTTGTCACCCTTGGTCCATAGGCGGTTATTACTAGAACCGCTCTATCATAGAAGGATAAGCGCGGTACCCTGGATAAAAAGGGAAAAAGAGAAGTTTCTCGAGGCTTCTAGATGATAAGCCTCATGTACTCTCTTATCCCTACTGTTGTGGGTTGGTTGAACTCGAGATCCCTCATCCTAGGATCTTAGAGGCCACCTCACCCACTCATTTCTCAACCATCTCTATCCATCTAGCCCTATAAATATGAGCTCATAGCCATGGTTGAAGGGGGAACATTGAAGGTATTGTTATGCTGTTGGATTGATTCTTGGCCCAAGATCATTTCGAGAGAGCATAGAGAGCTAGAGTCAGAGCTTTTGGGGATGAAGAGATGGTTTCATGGAGATGCATGTCAACACTAAGGCTTGGTTGTAAACTTCTTCATATTTCTAATGCAAGCTGATTTTCTGTCCCATATATATTGTTGATGTTTGATTTCAGAAATATATTGCTAGATTCCTTAGTCACTAGCATAGATTAGTAGATCATATTCTGGTTGCTTTGATCTGTTTCGTGTTGACCTCTTTTGCAGGTACACAGGTGAACTATCAAAGCCTTGCATTCTAGATATGTACAGTGTCTAGGGAGAGTTATCAACCTCTATGATCTATTTGTTCTGGATCTGAACCATTCAGACCAATGGAACACCTTGCTGTCCGCAGCAGGTGAAATATTCCAGCGAACAATGGTTCGAAAACCTGCGTAAGGTGCGGTGGGTGGATTAGATAGCTATATGTTGAAATGAAATGACGCGCCTTCTGGGCGGTGGGCCGGGAACCCGCATGAGTGGTGGTAGGCAAGTGTAATGCAAGTACAGGTCTGGAGACACTTCATAATGATGTGGCTCGTAAATTGAGGTAACTTCCAGGAAGTGGTCCCAAAAATTACTTGTTAAACATGAGACAATGGTCTCATAAAAATATAGAGGACTAAATTCTGAAACCAATGGCACAAACGACATCCCAAACGGGCTCCGTATGGTCCTGTTATGCAAAATGGAAGAAAATAGGTCAAATGGGGCCTATAAATGAGTGGGGACCACTTTGTGAGGTGTCATTGTTAATGTTCACTGCAGAGTTGGAGAGGTGTGCCCTAAATTTATTTTTCTGATTTATTCCATTTTGATTGGCGGTTTCGAGATCCGTGACTTGTAGGTAAGAGTTCTTGCAAAATCTATCATTTTCAGTGGTTTACACTTTTCATTTGCTCACTCGAGGGTCCTCTATGAGGTTGTTAGGGTCTCTACGAGCTAGGTCACACCTTTTAGGGGTAAAAGAGCGACTGGATCACACTTGTGAGGCTTTTTTGAGTGACTTGGTCGCTCTTTTTGGCCAGACAGGTGCAACTTAGTCCTTGGATGGATTTTTTGCTGAAAGTTGTGGGTGGCAGCTGTATTTTGCTTGTGCAGTATGCCTGAGGAAAAGTGGTGTGAGCGAGATTGCAAAGACCTCTGAGAGAAGGCATTACGAGATAGGAATGTGTGTGATGCACTGGCCCATTGTGGGTTACTGAAGTTCATGCGGATACCCCTCATGAAGAGCTTGCGTCTATTGCTGCAGACTTTGGTGAGATTTTGGGATATTGGGGAGGAGACCTTCCTGATCCAAAGACAACGTGTTGAGATTACTTTGTTGGATGTATACTTTTTGACTAGACTCCCTATGTTGGGAGTTGTTGGCGACTTGGTGCCAGTGTTGTCTCATGGGGAGACACTTGAGGAGCTATGTGAGAGGCACTGTTACGTGAGTGCGTATGTGCGTGGTTCACACATTTTGACATGTGACATTAAGGATGTGTCGACACGGGCTATCTCTACTATGTTGTTGCGCATCTTGGGCTCCACGAGGAGTCACAAGATATCTGAAGGGTAGCTGCAGATAGTAGAGTGTGCCATGGGGGGCATTTACTATGGATGGGTCGTAATGTACCTTCTGGCTGTTCGGCGTCAGCTGAACAATGCGAGGGCATCTGGGGAAGAATTTTGTTTTGGGTCCTTCTTATGTGCTTTCTTTTTTGAGAAATTACCTACTCTACATCTGCATCGGGTAGTGCAGGATGGTGGTCTGCGAGAGCCGTAGATGTGCAGGTGGTGCCAGATGATTGTACAAGAGGGTGGCAACAAAGTGGGTCATTTCTTCACCGAGGAGTTGCTTGAGTAGTTGCGGTAGCTCCCAATGATTATTAAGGAGTACCCTTATGTGGGTATGGACTAGCGTGGGGACCCTGAGATGCCTCGAGCTCCTGGCCAAGCATGGGGACTAGTTGGTATGTATGTGTGATGTTTTTGTATTCATCTTTATACATAGTGTAGTTGGGATGGTTGATGATTATATGTATAGACTAATGGTGTCTTTGTTTGTGTATGCAGGTATTGGTCCTCGACCGCCACCCAGGTATCAGAGGCGAGTGGTCTCTATTGCGGAGGCGGTGGTCCCTGCAGGGAACCCTCGCAGGTGATGACGGGAGGTGAAGACTATTTTTCTGCACTTGGAGTGGCTAGCTGAGGGTATCTCCAATGACGGCTAGCAGCATTTAGAGAATGAGCTGATCGCCTCATTCATAGTGTGTCTCTGGAGTGGACGTCTGTGATGAGGAGGATGGCCGTAGCCTGTGATTACTTTCGTCAGGCGGCGCAAGGGGATTTTCCTACAGAGGACGATGAGTCTTATGAGGAAGAAGATGATGATGATACTGATTTAGATTATGAGGATGAGTCTGAGTCAGACTAGCAGCTAGTGGGGCTGCCCCTAGTGTGTTGGTGCACTTAGGGTTTTTTGCATCGCTATGTATATTCAACTGAGAAAGCATCTGTGGCTTCTCATTTTGTACTGGACATAATTTGGACATGCGATTTATCTATCTATATATATTTTTGATGCACATGGATGCACATTTTATGGTTTTATATGTGAGTCTTTTTATGATGATGTGGAATGAAATGCCTATGTGATGTATTTTTACATGTGTATGCATGTTTATGTATGATGATGCATGATGTCGTGTTTGTAATTTTGCTATATGCGATTATGAATGTGACAATTTAGAATGTCATTAGCCATTTGATCTGCTACACTATTGAGGTTTCTGGGAACATCTGTGAATGTGATGGATTCAAATGTTCTAACCATCTATTTAGTGTGTAGGAATTTTCTAAAGAGGCAGGGATCACATACCCGGTAGTAGTTGTTCAACTGGGAGACAAGCAACTGGGAGTCTAAGAAGACACCGAGATGGAAAATTCCCAACTAGAGAGTAGCGGCCAAGAGGCCATTGGCACCATCATATTCAGCCTAGTTATTGGTCGCACTTCCCATGCATATTCTGTTGATATAGATCAAATCATGCGATGGGTAATAGATGACCCATGCAGCCGAGGCGAGGTTTGGAGACCATCTGGTTGCTCCGTCAGAAAATCCAATGTATCGATCCGAGGTAGGATCCATCTGGAGCAATGAAGGAAACAATATATAAGACTCATTTTTAAAAAAGGTGTAAAACAAAAAGGGACAAGACTATATTACAAGCTGAACTTTCGTCACTTAAATAGGTGACGTTAGAGGGAAAGTGGTTTGGACTTTCAGGGGATCGGTCATTCCTTTGTGTGACATGGTGAACCCTAGGACACGGCCCGTTGGGAGAGAGAAAACACACTTGAAAGGGTTCAAGTGTATTTTTTACTTGCGAAATCATAGGAAGGCTTGCCGCAAGTTGTTTATGTGTTGTGCTTGCTTCTGTGACCGCGCAATGAGGTTGTCAAGATAGACCAACATGATGTGGATGAGGTCACAGAAACAATGTGTCATGGCATGCTGGAAGGTGGCTTCAGCGTTCTTCATACCAAAGGGAATTACTTGATAGGTGAATGTGCCCCACGGGGTTGTGAATGCAGTCTTGCAATGATCTTCTTTCCGGATCTGGATTTGGTTATATCCGGAAAATCCATCCATGAAGGAAAATACCTCATGTCTGGCACATGTAGTGATAATGTGATTGATGAAGGGTGTTAGGAAGTTGTATTTGGGACACACCCCATTTAGATCACGGAAGTCTATGCCAACGTGGATGGTACCCTATTTTTTATTCATGGGAATAGGATTTGAAACCCAAGTGGTGTATGCAATGGGGTAAATGAATCGACTGTGCGCAACTTCTCTATTTTAGCTTTAACCACAAAAAATTTGGAGGGATGGATGGGTCATTGCTTTTGGTGCATGGGGGCCACATCGGGACATGTGTCGATGTGGTGTTCCACAATGGATGGATCCAACCCAGGAATTTCAGTGTAGGACCAGGAAAAGATGTCGTGGAATTCTTGGAAGAGGGCTTTGTAGGTAACAACTTCTTCTAGGGAGCAGGATGCCCCCAGAATGATTTCTTCAACAACCTTAGGATTGGTTGAGATGTTGATTTTGATGGTTAGTGAGATGTTGGCCATTTTCCCTTCTTCGAAGGAATTTGGTGCCGGAATGGGATTTTTGAACCAGTCAACTTTCCCATGAATGAAATCTTTGGTTTACATGGAAAACTGGTCAGACTGCGACATAAGTTCTTTGGGGAGGAAGAACGAGCGATGGTGCATGTCGTCCCATGGGTATTCTGGGGTGGTTAAGGCTTCAATTATCTCCTCATAGTTGTGAAAGGAATGAAGAGACAGGTCTAATGGACCGCTTGGGATTTCAAGCATGGGGAGGTTTTCCATTGTATCCATGGCATCCAAATCCATGTGGATTATGGGAATCTCAGGGAAGTTTTGAGTTGGATGGCCCTGTTCTTCACAGATGGTACAAGGTAGGATCTGTCGAGGTTCAGCAGTAGCTTTCACATTTTTTCCCCTGGCCCTTTTTGGGTGGGGTGGTCCGGGTGCAGGTGCGGTGGTTGGTTTTTGCAGGCCGGGTGGAGGATGAGATTCAACCACAATGGGTTGCATGGGGGTTAAGACTACCTGGGGCATTGGAGGCTGGGTCAGTGGATCAAGGTCCCACACAGGAATTCCCAATGTGAAATTGGTTAAGTTTAAGGTAGCCATTACTAGCTTACTCATGACACCAGGCAGGGGAAAGAGGAAGGGAATTGTGTGGATTGGGGAGGAGCCCATATAACTCCTTGATGGTTGCATGTGGGGATGAGGTTGTGGTTGCGGCTGTGGGTGTGGATGATGTTCTAGCTGTAAATGGTGTTGTGGTTGTAGTTGGGGCTGCAACTGCAGTTGTTGTTTGGGTGCAGCAGTGTTGGATGAGAGCATTCACAAATATGTAGTCTCATTTGGTGTCGACAGTGGTGACACTAAGGGAAAAGAAGTCATCATTGTAGTATCGACAAACAACCTAGGGCCCACATTCAACAATGGGGAGGTTGGTATGTTGTCAACCATGGTGCTGACCGCAGGGATAACATTGGTGGGTGCGGTTAGCCCTTGAAGATCAATGGTGTTGATCGTAGGGATAACATTGGCTGGTGCAGTTAACCCTTGCAGATCGTGATAAGTCAGTTGGTCAACCCTCACGATTTTCCCTTTGTGGGGGAACATCATGAGATGAAAAATAGTTGATGCTACGGCTCTCATGGCATACATATAACTTCTTCTGAGGAGAAGGTTATAGTCCAACTGAGCATTGAAAACCTCTATGTCAATCAATACTGTTTTCCTGGCTAATGTGATGGGAACGTGTGGGAGGATTCCTTAGGATTTAGTGGGGTGGCCATCATAAGCCCATAGAGTAGTAGAGGATGGTTGCAGAATTGGGGATCTAAGATTCTGCCAGACTAAGGTAGACATAATGCATGTGGATTCCCCCTCATCCACTATGCACTGGTGCAAGACCATATTCTGAATGGATACCGGGAGTTGGAAGGCAATGGTTGATGGCATCCGTAGTTCTCCATTATCCGTGTCAAATGTGATCAACTTGGAGTCATAGGGGTCTACGACACCTAGGGAAGATAGTAAGGATTTCCACTGTGTTGGGAAAGTTTTGAGTACCTCAAGAACGGACATGGCAATAGGTGTTTGGGCCAAATCATCCACGATGTTGTAGCTTACAGCAGCTCTAGCCGTGACGTTGTTGGCGACCCGCCGTATGGGGAGGCACATAGGAAAAGGGGGTAAATGAAGAGGTACATTGGCTATTTTAGGAGTAGATGCCACTAATGTGTCAGCAGGTTCGGTGTTAGTTCTGTACTGATTTCGTTTGGTCTGTAAATTGACCTCTTCAGTTGTCATGGCTAGCAGGTGGTGAACACATGTTTCTGCTGTCGAAGGTGACCCTGGGGTGTTGGGATTAGGTTGGGGAGTAGGTGCAATTGCTACCAATCCTTGGAATGGAAATGGGTTTTGGAGGACCATAGGTGGAGGCCCTGGTGGTGCCAAGTTGGGTTGAGTTGGGGCTGCCATATTGGTATCATGCTGAACCTCATTGTGAATGGATTTCTTGGCGTGACCCATGAAGGAGAATTTGTGTGTATAGTGCCCATAGACCTCACACAACTTGCATGGATGATTTGTGTGCAATGGAGCATTGTGTCTAGGTGCATTCGGCTGCTGAGGATTTTAGGCTCGCCTATTTTCCCCGGCATTGTTGGGATGGTTTGGTTGTTGACTGCCTCCTTGTGGTTGGTTGTTTCCTTGGTTCCAGGCTTGGTTATTTCTGGCTTTCCCTTGTTGGTTATTTGGGGCTGGCTGGTTGGGATGGTTTTGCTGTGCAAACACCTATCCTAAAGGTGCTAGTGGAGTGGGGGTGGGGGTTTGAGCGGCTTGCACGAGTGGTGTATAGTAGACTTGGGGGGGTGAAGGTGCCACAAATTTGGGAATTTGTCCCGCATATTGTTGTGCCAGCCAAGCTAATGCCTGGGCCTACTACGGTGGCATAGGTTGTGCATAAGAAGTTGTAGCTCTGGAATGGGACATCATTCTTGCATAGTCTGGAGTTTGGTTTTGGTAGGAAACACTGGGGGTGTTTCTTGGTTGTGGTGGTATTGTAGGTGGTGTTGGACGATGCTGTGGTTGGTGGGAGATAGAACCTATGATGCCATTTGCGGCATGGAATGCCCCCGATACATCCTGGCGGGAGGTTCCTGCACAAGGAGTGTCTGGAATGACAGTGTAAAGGTATCCAGACTGTGTGTAGATGAGGTCAAACTCTTGGGCCTTCAATATGGCATCTTCCTTTGTTTGGGGACGTTTAGAGGCGACGTCCTTGGTTATAGGTGGCAGTAAGGTTTTCAAGAACCAGTCCAGGAAGATCTTGTCATCAAGCTTGATCTTGCACATGCTGCGACATCGCCTCCACTCATGGATGTGGTCGATGATGTGGGTCCCAGTGTTGTGGCAGTAAGATAGAAAGATTTCCACTCCTTCATCATATTTGATGGGGATTTGGAAATATTGCAGGAACATAAAGGCCAACGAGTTGAAATCTGAATACTTGGCTTGTGGTAGCTCAATGTACCACTTAGTTGCAGCACCTGTGAGGGTGCATTGGAATATTCTGAGTCTGCTCGAATCATATACGATGTTGTTTGATGAACACCACAGGTGAAACATCATTATATGGTTTTGGGGGCACTCCCCTACCTTCCCTTCAAACTTGGGACTGTCTGAGGGGAGTTTGGCTGGCATGGGAGGCCAAAAGGTTTGATGGCATATGGGGTCATTTGTTAACTGAGCCAAGTCATGCAGGTTGAGGCATGCCATGAAAGGAAGGTTTGACCCAAGGTTAATGTGTGATGGGGCAGCAATGGTGGTGGGGTTCGCAGGGACATGATGCACCTGCATGACTGGGGGTACTTGTGGACGGGCCACTACCCCCAGGTGCCGTAAACAAAACTGTGTGAGTGGAAGGGCCACTGCCCCCATGTGTGACAGATGGGACAGTTTGATTGGTAAGTATGGGTGGAGTGAGCTGACTTATGATAGTCTGCATGATAGTGCTAGGAACACCAGCAGGGGTGTTGGTGGTGGTGTGAGGTATGGACATGGGTCCACTGCCAATCACTAGTATAGAAAATGGTTCTGGATTTGCACCAACCATGGGGCTAGATGGTGCAGTGTGTATATCTGGCTCAAATTGGTATGATTCTGAGTCTAAATTAGAGGTTGTGTGGCCTTTTGATGGTGTATAGGGTCATTGAGAATGCTCTCGACGGTGTTGGTTCAAGGACCCAAACTGTGGTGGATCACCTCTCAGGCATGAGGAAGAGCATGGGGGATCAATTGTGTTTGGTTGGTATGTCAGGTGGTGAAATATGGTAGTGATGTTTTGAACCTCAGTTTTAATGGCTTCCTGCTGTCTTTCAGGTGGTCACTCGGCCACCAATACTGCTAGGAGACAACGCTTCTCTTTTTCCTCATGGGAGTGCTAGTCGATTGGTGGGGGTCGTTGCTCGTTTTGCTTAGCAATTCCTCTCAGCGACCAACTACTTTGGGGTTCCCATGGTACTCCTCACAATGTGTTTCTGGGCTGAGCCCAAGTACTTCCCATGGTTAAGGTAGTCAAGGACTTATGTTCTCAAACACTGCAAGTGTTTGGATTAGTGTAAATTATAAATTTTAATGGCTAGCTTAGCGTCATGAACTGAGTTTGCTTGTTTTATGTGGTATGGTTTGTGTGCATGTCCATTGAATTTTTGTTATACTTGGTGGCTGCTTCTATGGTTTATGAACATTTCACAGAGATTGTTTGGTTTATTGCAGAATTCATAACATGGGTAAATTGTTGATGAAAGCAGTAAATTGTAAACAGAAATTTAAACAAATGCCATACCTGAATATGAACTATGGTAGCTTGACTAGGTGACTACCTTACACCTGTATTTATCTTTGACCAGGAAAGAGTGTTGGGCTCTCAACACAACGGGACTAAGCCCATCTGTATATCCTCAAGTCACTCTCTAGATGCAAGTTCGTTCAACAGGGAGGATGCAAACGCCATGAAACCCCCATCGATCTCCACCCCCTATACCTTCCAAGTCACCCATTTTTAGTGGTCTAGAAAAATTGCAGATGAAGTGCCTATTACTATACGAGCTTCACCCTTCGTCTTATCCCAGAATACCCCAAAGGGTGATGACTGGGTAGAGAAGGAAGGGCTAAGAAAGATATTAATTTCAAATTAAGAATTGAAACTTAACCTATAGTAATTTTGCTCAAGCTTTAATCAGATTCTTTAAACCATGAACCATTTGATTTAACAGTGATTTACACATATTGAAATGAAATAAATGCAGATGGCCGGACAGAGGTGGCTAAGCCGCACTAACAGTCCAAATAACTTAAAAATCCAAATCTGAGAGATAGATCGCTCTTTTCGGGGGAAATGTGGCGAGGGGGTCGCTAAAAAACTACAGATAGGAGTGATCTGATTTTTGGGAGGAATTCTCACCTTTTGGGCTTGAATGAGTGACCTGGTCTCACCTTTCAGCCCGCTAAGAGCGACCTGGTCTGAAAGATGAAATTTTTTTAAGCTTGAGCGAGGATCGACGGACAGTAACTTGTACTGTGGCCGAATGGGCTCGGTTTGCCCTTAAGGAGGCTCGATTGTGAATTAAAATGCATAAAAAGACAGATCTAAACTAGATTTGAAAGAAAATTAAACTAGGGAAAATAAAAACTGAAACACAAAAATTAAATCCAAGGATCCCGTGGGATCTACCTGGTATGGTCGCCAGTTTTGTAGTAGGGCTTTCACCCTTGCTACAGGAAGGAACAAATCCCTTCCATCTATAGGATGGAAGGGTAGGGTTCCTATGATGATGGAATGAAAAAGAAAGAAAACCTGCAAACAAGATTAGGGCCAAGATGTAGAGACCCTGCAAAGAACTGTTAGCAAACAAAAGAGCTGCAAGCAATCAATGGAAACCTATAGAAAAGGATGAGCTACAAACCTAAAATAAGAATATGTTATAAAACTACAATATAAAAGAAACAACACACAAATATAACTTCTCTGGGTGGAAATTGGCCACCATGCCCTAGCTTTGGGAGCACCTCTCAATGGGATGGAAGATTTGGCTCAATGGAGAAATGGAGGAGATGGAGGGTGAATGACTTGAGAGGCAAAGGGTCTCAATGCATTCACATGGGAAACATAATGATAGGGAGAGAAGGAGTGTTTTGAGAGTGGCCCCCACCCCTCTATTTATAGCTTTTTCCTAGAGATTTAGGGGTTTAAGCCCCTAGTTAGGGCTTTAGCCCATTTTTGGGGATTTTAGCCCCTTTCACCCAATTATTAGCTCCTTCGGGGGATTTAAGCTCATTTGAGGGGTTTTAGCCCCTATGAGAGCTATTTTGGCTCTTTTTAGGGGTTTTAAAGCCATTTTTCATATTTTTGAGCCTTTCTGAGGGTGTGGGGGTCAAATGAGGGTCATGCATGGATGTCTTTGGGTGTTGTAGGCCATGTAGAGCTCATTGGGGTATTTTTGGGTTAACACTTGAAATCTGTATGCCTCAATGATAGGTCCTCTCACTTTCGACATAGGTTCACATCATTGACCTTTTATCGAAAGATTCCATTGGTGTTCAATGTCAAAACATCTATTCACACTTAGTAGATTGTACTAGGGTACCTTGGGAATCATTGACAGCAATGGTGATCTCCCTCGCACTTGTTAACGGTTCACATCATTGGCCAGTAATCAAGTGGTTTCTACCATCTCCGACTTCAGAACATTGTAATCACATGGATAGAATCGTACTTAGTGGAAGATGAGACAAAGACCCTGGGTATTTGTTAAGCACTCATAGATTTCTCCCCAGGTTGCAATAGAGTATATTGTATGAAGTACCAGCATGGATCCACATTTGTAAGGTTGTTTCTATGCTCAAATTTGCATCTGTATGACATAGATCTACATTGTATATCTCGTAGTTGTGTCCAATTTTGAGTCCTCTATCACATGGATCTACATTGTATTCTACTAGCCATGTTTGTTTATTCCTCTCATGGATATGCCTTGTATTGGTATGCAACCATGATGAGGTTACATTTACTCATGAGTCAAAGTATTGATGTATTGTAGATACCTACTCAATGATACTCCCTGATCAAGCTAGCTCTTACCTCGAAGTGATAACTTGCTCTATCAAAGCTCTCGCCTATCATATCCCTCTAGCGTCATTCTTTGGGGGGGATTTTGGTATACCCAAATCCTGCCACCAGCATGTGATAATATCTCTAACACCTCTATTTTCCCTCCATCCCAAAATTGAAGTGAAAACAGTGCTTGAGATGTTGCTATACATACAAAACTCCAGCACTACTCTTACCCTTAAGCTCATAAGCGATACCTTATACAACACCTCTTGAGTCATTTGGAAGAAAGGCGATGCCACTGCCTTTGACCTTTGTTTTTGTCGTGGTTCTCACCTTGCACCGCTCAGTCATAAGGGAGTATAAGTAGTGCCCTTCATAAAAAGTGAAAAAAGGAGGTTTCACGAAGCTTTTAGAACAAAAGCTTCATGGCTAACCTTATCCCTACTCACCTAGGTCAGTTAAGCTTGAGATCCATGATTTGGGGATCTCATGGCCACCTCACCCACCTATTTATCAACCATTCCTATCCTTTTGAGCCCTATAAAACCAAGCTCATACTCCATGGTTGAGGGGAGAAGAAAAGAGTAAAGTTATGCTGCTGAATTAGCATCTTGGCCTAATCCATTAGAGAGCATAGAGGAGCAAGTTGGAGGTATCAGGGATGAGATGTTAGTCTTGTGAAGGAGTGCATCGGCACTAAGTAAAAAAGGTTGTAAGATATTTCATTCTTATATTAATGCAAAGTCGATTTCTTTCCCATATATATATTGTGTTATAATCTCACATGTGTATTATCAGATTCCTTAGTCATTGATATGGATCTATGGATAGTTTTCTGGTATCTTTGATGTTGTCATGTGTTTGATTTGTTTTTGTAGATATTCCATTAGAGATCTTATTCCAGGCATCCATAGCTTCTAGGGAAAGTTTTCTGAACTAGTTGTGACTCATTTGTTCTGGATCTGAACCATTCAGACTAGAGGAACAACTTCTATCCACAGAAGGTGCGATATTCATGATAACAGAATCTACTCCAGTAAGCACAGATGCGAAATTATACTAGGGGTCCGAAAGAACTTTAGAAGGCCACAACCCCACAGGGAATCCACACAAACCATATTTCTTGTGGCAAGGAATCATTGTCGTTATGTTGCCTTTCTTTCCAAATGACCATTTTTTGATCTGATAAACCTGCCAAAAACAATTCAAAAGCCATTTAGAAGCATTCCCAACCATTAAATTTTCTTATAAACTTCTATTTTGGCTGGGACAACTATTTTTTGAATCCCACGGCCGGCACCACCTCTACCTCGTTAAGATAGAGCGGTGCCATTGCTTGTGTCAAACTGAAAAAGTGCGGTTTCTGTCGAGCACTGCCTTTCCCGTAAAGGACAGAAGCGGTGCTCGCATGTCCTAATTTAGGTTTGGCCTATGAGCTCAAAATACCATGAAAATTAAAAATTGGAAACCATGAAAAGAAAGGGGATGGTTTGAGCTTTTACTTGGATCCAACAATGCGTGAAACAGATGGTGGATGCTCCCATAATCTCCAGCTGAAGTTTTGGCTCCAAATCTCCCAAAATGCTCTCAAGGTTTGGTAAATAGTAAATAAGTTGGGTTTTTTGCTATTTTACATAGCTTTTATATCCTACTTTTAGGGTTTCTAATGTTTTAAAATCATTTTTTATAAAATACCCTTTAATATAGTTCATAAAAGTCATTTCCTCGAATATTTTGAGAAACTAATGGTCGTTCTTAAGTCTTGCAGGGGCAGGAATAAGCAGTAAGGTCTATGGGGAAGTTTGTTTTTGAATTTTTCATACTTTTGGAAAAAAAAGAAAGTCTTTGAGCATTCATTTCGATACTTTAATCATGCTCTTAAAACCCAACATCAAAGTTCTGAGTCTTTTTTCAATTCTTTTCAGGCTCGTAAAAACCTTTCATCATGAAAAGAGACCTAATGGAGTCTCCTTTAAACTATTTTTGGACTCCCTAAATATGAAAAGATTTTAGAGTACTTATCTTCTTCATACTCATAAAAGTATGTGAAGAGTCATCTTTTTGATGGTAGGTTATCTCTTTTTCGGTTCAGATGGACTATTTACGAAAAAGGAACACTCCATCCAATCATGATTGGAAGAGTTCTCTTGGGTATTATTTTATACTTTTTCTGGCCCTAGAGACTAAATCATACGAAAAAGAACCCTTTGGAGTCTTCTTCTGTCTTCATTCAGACTCTCTAAATGTGAACGATACTGAGTTAACTTTCATTGGACTCGTTAAACTAAACATTGAGAGACTCTTTTTTGGGAACGAACCCCTCCTTTCTCAGGTTTGTAAAACGTATGAGAATGGACTTGTCTTCAGACAAGCTACATTGAGTGTTTGTTACCCTCTTTGAACTCGTAAAAATGAAAAGAGGAACTCATCAATCATGATGGGGAAATTAAGGGAAGGGAATCAATTCATTTTGCAAATAAAATGGTAGTTTTTTGTCACCTTTGAACATGGCACGTGTCTGCATTTCATTCAGTCAATTGGGTAAATTAGCTTGTCTTTGAGTAAATCCACTTTCATGAGTCATGTCACTCCTTTGAGTCTTTCAAAGAATGCATTATCTATTGTCGTATTGCGTTCCATCTCATCGAGTCAATGCTACCAAGTCTTTTGTTGTGCCGCTCGATGTTTAAACGAAAGTTAGAAGTTTACCTCTGCAATTAAAACAACCTTTGTGTCAGTACCATTTGAGTCATTTCGATGGTTACGTTATCTACAACATTGCAGAACTTTGTTCCAAGTTTTGTGTCGTCGATATGGGATTCATCATGGCCGTCCTTCGACGAGACTATTCCTGTTGACATCAGCCCATCATCTAGGATTTAGTCTTAGAAACAAGTTTAGTACCGTGAGATATGTATGCCTTAATTACAAATTCTCTTGCTCTTGACATAGGTTCACATCATTAACCTTTGATCAAGAGATTCGACTGAGTGTTCGACATCATTTCATCTATTCACACTTAGTATATTGTACTAGGGTACCTTGGGAATCATTGACATTAATGGTGATCTCCCTCGCACTTGTTAACGGTTCACATCATTGACCGGTAATCAAGTGGTTTCTACCATGTTCGAATTCAGATCATTGTAATCACATGGATAGAATCGTACTTTGTACAAGATGAACGAGATGAAGAACCTGGGTATTTGTTGAGAAGCACTCATAGCTTTCTTCCCAGGTTGTGATGGAATATATTGTATGAAGTAGCAACACGGATCCACATTTGTATGGTCATGGCTATGCTCAAATTTGCGCCTGTACGACATATATCTACATTGTATATCTGGTAGCTATGTCCAAGCTTGAGTCTTCTATCACATGGATCTATGATGTATTCTAGTAGCCATGTTTGTTTATCTCTCTCATGGATCTGCCTTGTATTGGTATGCAACCATGATGAAGACACATTTGTTTGTGAGTCAAAAGTATTGATGTATTGTAGATGCTTGGTTGATGATCTCCGATCAGGCTGATTCTTTCCTCGAAGTGATTGTTGGTAGGGGTCACGCGGTACTGTGCAAGGCCATATTAGCGGGATGGGTGGAAGAATAACCGTTTTGAATATTTTATATATTATTTGACCAAGTTTTGTCACAATAGGTCATTAGCAGTTATAAGTTAGTTAGAAGTGGAGCGTCAATGTAAAGGAACAAGCCTATATGTAGATCTAGTTTTACAATTAAATAGACATCTGAATATTGGTGTGAGAGAGCAGGATGAGCATGATCTGATTGATCGAAAACCTTATGATTATCGCATGAGGTCTAGTGCAATTTGGTTTTGAAGAATTTTTTGTTGTATCTGTGATCTATCTGGGTTTTTCCTGATGTATTCAGCCTCCTATTGTGGAGAATAATTGTGTGTTTTTGGATCCTTTACGTAAGATTAATATGATATGACAGTTGTTGCACAAATATTATCTATTGTTCCTACTATGATCTAATCTGTTATTATGTTGCGATCTATTTTGTTATGATGCTTCCATGATCTAGATCTATTATGATTATGTGATCTATGATGATGTCGCTCTGGTCTATTCCATTTCTGCTATACTGATGTTGATGTGATCTGTTTTAAGTCCTTTACATTTTTGTTGCATTATGAGATGAGATATTTTGTAAATAATGTTGTTGCACTAGTGATACTGTGACAATTGTATGATGCAATATGTAGTTGTGGAAATGAATTAATGTCGAATGCATAGTTCTAAATCCAATTGTTATGTTTTCTCCCCATCAGATCCCCATATCCTCCGTCCTCACTGCCAGAAACTCAGTTCCGATAGCTCTCCCTTGAACATCTTAGGTGATACTTCGTCTGCTCTGTGGATGTTACTGGGCAGGGTAAAACCTGTCTGGGTTGATGCTCAGGGAGATTGCACTGGTTGGGAATTGACAGAGTGAAAACACCTGTCAACGAGGTTTTGTTGGTGGGTTTTGACAACAAATGGTTCCATTGCCGGGACCCAGTTGCGATTAAAAGGAGGGTATGTTTTGGAATTCGACTCGACCAAATATTGACGGGTGGTTTGATCTAAAGTTGCAAGAATTTGCTAAGGCTGAAAACTAGAATCTGAAGCTGTCGACGGGCCATTAGTTGGATAGATATATCCATGAATGTCCTCACGAATGGTTCTTTTGTGAGTTTCCTATCTTCTTGAATGAGTGGCTGGAAAGGTTCACTTCTAAGAAAACAAACTTCCAAGGAGGAGAGCTGACATCCTGGACTCCAGAGCTGATCCAGAAATTACAAGAGATAGATAATAAGGCATCATAGGCTATTGAAGCATGATTGGATAGTATCCTAGAAGGCTACATTATCAAGTTTGCAGTCAACACCAATAAGTCATTTAGAGAAGTAGAAAAGGAGTTCTTCAGTGGACCACAAGGAAGATTCTTGCTGTCACTGCAGCTATTAATTAAGCAACTGGTCTGTGGGAAAGGTATTCTGAAGATGGACAAAGAGTACTGGAACTCTCGTGTGCAGAGGATGTAGGCACCATGACAAAAGGGGGGAGATGAATGGAAAGGTAAGGGGTAGATGGGCATGATTTCTGGTGAGAATGTGAAGGTCTCCAAGGAAACAAGTGGTTGTACAAGGGGAGGAGCAAGGTTTTGAGAGAAGAGGTAGAGGAGGGGAGAAGGCCCTACTATGATCAAAGTGCGATGCCGCGAGGAATAAACACATGGGACAAAGCAACCCTTTTGTGATGACAAGGATGACTAGGCCTAGGTTACGCCTGGAAGGATGACAGGTTCGAACCCCAGCAGTAATGTGCCCACACCTCCATGCACTACTCCACAAGGAAGAAACATGCATTCTGCATCAACTTTCCTGAGGTGTCTACAACAGTCTAGCAATAAAGCACTAGCAGGAGGAAGAAGGCCCAAAATGGTGGGAAACAAAATGAAGCTACCAATATTTCATTGAAATGACATTGACGACCTAGAGAAATAATGGTTCTTGTGTTAAGCAATCTAGACTGCCCGACAGACTGTAGATGACGATGTCAAGAAAAGCCAGTTGGAAACTACTCTCAGGGGCCATGTGCTGGAATGGTTCATGAGATTCATGTGGGTTCCTCAAGGCGGTACCATGAAAACATTGGATGAGATCCAAATGGGGTTATTTGAAGACTTCAAGAAGCCAAAGTATGAGGCTTAGTACATTACTGAATTAAAAGAGATCAAATTGTTCCCCAATGAAACAATTTGGAACTTTGATCAGTGGTTTAAGACATTGATGGCTTGGGTTAGTTTTCATATGAGCGATGTTCAACAAAAGGAGTGGTTCATTGCCACACTCGTCCCACATATCAGACATCCACTGTTGCAGCAAAAGATTGTAACACAGAGTGAGGCTCTGGAGACAACGATGAAATTGGAGGCATCACGAGTGGGAGAAACCATGGTCGGAATGAACCAGATTCAAGCACAATTGGACAATATGATGCTCCAACTGCAAGATATCAAAAAGGCCAAGGAATTTCGTGATGATATTTTGTGCACCCGTTGCCATGCAGATGGACATACCAAGGACACCTTTCCGACATTCCAGAATTATTTGCTTTCAGGAGCCCTGAACACGTTGAGTTGTGCTGGTATACCATGGTGTCGGATATGTCAGGTCTATGGGAATTGACATGAAAACTGTGAATACATGCAGAAGATGGTTACCAAGGCAGAAAATATGTATTGTACATTTTTTCGGTTAGTCGGACATGATGATAAGAACTCCTGAGCTTATGATTTGCTCTAGGAAAGGACGTATGATTCATACTTTGTTAAAGGTGAGGATCCCTGGGCAATGCAAGCGCAGCCACAAGTGGTACAAACAACAACACAGGTGTAGTATACACCACCACCCCAGTTGCAGTTTATCCCCGCACAACCGCACCAACAGTTTATAGTGTAGCCACAGTTTGCACCTCAGCCACAGATTGTAGCACAACTGCAGTATGCACCACGACCACAGTATAATCAGGGGCTGCTCATTTAGTCTCAGCCACAATATGTTCAAACTATGCACTATGTCTAGTAGCAACAAAACCCACTGCATCAGCAGATGGCCCAGCCAAAGTTTCAGCAAGGAGGAGTCTGAGGAGGATTCTGCGGAGGATTTAGAGGACCAAGAGGAGGCTTCAATTGAGGAGGAGGACAAAGTCCTGAATCCATCCAGTGTTATACCTGTGGAGTATTCGAGAACTATTAGAGGGAGTTCCCTCATGTGCAATGTACATATTGTGTGGCCAATGAACATAATGTCTAAAACTGCCCTTAGTTGATTGCAAAATGGTAGGATGGAAACATTCCTCAGTTGCAGAAAGTCCAGAATCAGAATCATCCTACGTTCCAAGTATAGAACCAACCGATAATGCATAACCAGATCCCACCGCAGGCTCAGACTCATAACCCGCCTCAGACTTAGAACCAGCCGATGAATAAGATGTTGAATCAGAACCTGCCATTGAACCTGAATCAAGGATCGATGGTTGTGACAATTTAAGCTGAACCGTGAACAAAGGATGTCAACGTTGGGGTTGTCATTCGCATCAATGTGACGACCGGAGAAAATGGACTACGGAAGCAAGTTTGGATCACTAGCAAGAAAAAAGTAGCATTTGATATTGTGATGGAGAAAGACACCTTCTTCAGGGAAAAGCATGCAATTAGAAGAAATTAAGGTAAGTTACCAATTATCGACATGCCATTTGCTTTTGATCCATTTGTAGAGGCAGGACCATCGCAGCAACATGGTACCTTGTGATAGTTCTTTGAGAGTTGTCTATCATTGATAAGGGACCCTGAAGCCCTTGTCGAGCTAAATATGTTGTTGTACCACCCAGAGAAGGCAGTGAAGGATTTTGCAGTGAACTCTTTGCAAAAGAGGAAGACAAGCAAGGAGATGAGGACAAATATCCAGATCGGAGATTATGAGGTTGACTTGGTTATTTTGGATCTTGGATCAAATGTAAGAATTTTGACCAAGCAAACCTGGCAATTGATGGGAAAGCCATCATTGGGATGGACATCGATACAATTGTGACTAGCAAATGAGGCAAAGGTTCAGCCCATTGGTCGCGTCTCAAACTTGGTTGTTGACATTGAAGGTATGAAAACGCATGCTGACTTTGATGTGATAGATGTAGTCAAAGATGGTGGTTCCTATCCCGCACTGCTAGGGATTGGATGGGATAATGATAGCATGGCACTTATCAACTTAAAAAAATGAGTTATGACATTTGAAAACCAGGATGTCAGGGTCATTGCATCTATGGAACCTCAGGAGGGACGTCAGTATATTGAGCCTGTGAAGGATGAAGTCAGTAGAAGTTGGGATCACGCTTATAACATATCTGAAGACTATATCCATCTTACCATTTATGGCGAACTTGGATGGCGCAATGCAAGTTCTGCATCCTCTGACTCTGATGATGCTTTGGAAAATAGGCAAAATAGGTTGCATGCAGTATCATTAAGGAAATGCGGGTTGATTACATAGTCTGTCCGGCGTGTTGCAACTGATATTTTTTGAGTTGCCCATTTATGAAGGATTGCAGGGACTATCAGAGTTCTTTCAAGAATTTTAAGAGGAAGTTTTTGAATTGCAAAGGATATTGGCCCTCGATGTAGCACTCAAGGCTTTTCTGAATCGATGGTGGGTGACACACAAACAGATGATCCATGACTGGGAACAGTGCTGAAGATTGATGATGGTGCGCTTAGGCAATTCAGAGGTCTATCATGCTGGGAGATATGATGGATGGAATGATCCCACCATTCATTTGATCGAGTGTCAGAATTTATGGGTGTCGCAACCCAGAGATGAATGGGCCCATTCTTTTTTTCACACTCTGGAAAAGATGCTGAGATCCTAATATGTAGCGGTAGAGTTGCGCAGAACTATCACCACTTAGGAGGAGTTGTCCATTTTCTTTGCGTAGACATTTAGTTTCCAGGACATCAACCCATAGGTATGTAATAATTTACACATCATATTTAATGTGGTACTAAAATTCATCCCTGTCGCATACCCAGTTGACCTGCATGCACACTACTCCATCCAATCCATGATGACATGCTACAACTTATCCAAGGAACCTGAAGATGACGATGAGTTGGAGAATGTTAATATTCCAATGTAAGAAGGAAGCCACGATGTCACAGCCCCAGACATACCAACGGACTCAATGAGTCAGCCGCTGCATATCCAAAAAGTCAACATTGGGTCAAAAGAGAACCCAAAATTTGCCAATGTCGGGGACTACTGGGACAAGGAGACCATGGCCAAAATAATGGACCTGCTACACAAATTCTAGGACCCTTTTTCAACACGGTTTTTAGAGATGAAGGGGATTTTAGGAGACCTGGGGGAGATGAAAATCCTGTTGAAACTAGATGCAAAACCTGTGCGACAGAGGCCATATCGACCGGATCCACGATACAAGGACTATGTGAAGGGTGAGATAGACCGGATGTTGGATGCTGGGATCATTGATCTTGTAGAAGAATTAGAGTGGACAAGCCCTATCATGGTCCAGGATTAAAAAACCGATGAAATCCGCATTTGCGTCGACCTAAGGAAGTTGAATGATGCATGCATGCATGATCCATTCGCGACCCCGTTTACAGATGAATTTCTTGAAGGAGTAGGCATCTAGGAGATGTATTCATTCACAAATGGTTTTTCGAGACATCTACAGATCCAGATTGCAAAGGAGGATTGCCATAAGACCAAATTTTTCACTGAATGGGGCTGTTTTCAATATACAGTCATGCCTTTTGGGCTGAAGAATGCACCAGCAGTATTTTCTCGGGTAGTTTTCGCTGTGTTTAAATAATTTATTCAAAAGTTCCTGCAAGTATATATGGATGTCTAGACCATATATGGACTAATTAGGGACCATCTTGACAACTTGTGAATGATGCTAGAGAGGTGTCGATAGCATTATATTGCATTAAAATCTAAGAAGTGTATTTTCTGTGCACCATTTGGAATGTTACTTGGGCACATAGTATGCAAGGAAGGTATGTTAGTTGATCTGGCGAATATCGCGCTAATCCTCAGTTTACCACTGCCAATGAATGTGAAGATGCTTCAGGCGACATTGGGCCATACAGGGTGCTATCACAATTTTATGAAAGGATATGCTACGATTACTGCCCCTATGGAGAAGCTACTAAAGAAAGATGCTACATTTGAATGGAACCAGGAATGCCAAGGAAGTTTTGACACATTGAAGTCCAAGATGGCCTCCATGCCTATATTTATTTTCCCAGATTGGAATAAGGAGTTCCATGTGCATGTTGATGCCTTTTCTATTGCATTGGGGGTTTTTCTTGCACAACCAGGAGAGGGCGACCTGGATCACCCAATCGCATATGCCAGTAGAAAGTTGTCATTTGTTGAACAAAATTATACAACGATGAAGAGGGAAGGCTTGGTGATGGTTTATTCCTTGCAAACGTTCAGGCACTATTTGTTGGGTGGACATTTCAAGATGTTCACCGATCATTCTGCTTTGCAATACCTAGTCAATAATCCTATGTTGGAGGGGAATATTTGTCGATGACTGATGCTCTTCTAAGAGTTTGATTTTGAAATAGTTGTGAAGCCAGCACGGTTGAACGCTGGTCCGGATCATCTGTATCGCATTGAGAACAGTGAATAACCAACCAATATTGATAACGGATTTCGAGATGTGCAATTGTTCTGTTTTGACATCGCAGATGATTGTTATGCACCAATTATTCAGTTTTTGGCCACTGGTGTCGCCCCAGAGGACATGAGGACTAGCCAAAAGAAGCATCTAGTAGTAAAGGCTTCTGATTTTCAACTAATTTCTAGGATGTTATATAAGCTTGGACCAGATGAAATCTTGCAACGGTGTATTTTACCACATGAGCAAGGTCCCATTTTAGAAGAAGAACATGCAACAATTATGGGAGGCCACTATGGAGGACAAGCTACTGTGTGGAAGGTGTTGTGTAGTAGGTTATGGTGGCCTACATTGCATAATGATGCCACAGAATATGCAAGGACTTGTGACGTCTGCCATCATGTCGGTAAACCATTGTGGTAGGATGAGATGTCGTCGGTGCTGCAGGTAACTCTCCAACCTTTTGATAAGTGGGCCATGGACTTTGTGGGTTCTATTAATCCACCAGGGAAGAGGACTGGTGAGCGATACATTATTATTGAAACCAACTATCTCACTAGGTGGGTGGAAGCTGCACCAGTGGTAGATTGTACCACTGTAACAACAATGCGGTTCATCTTTGAAAACATTGTGACACAGTTTGGGTGTCCCTGTATTTTGATGAGTGACCAGGGTAGTCACTTTGTCAACCGGATGGTGAAAGCACTAACTGAGGAGTTGCAAGTGCAACATAAGAGGAGTACACCATACCATCCACAGGAGAATGGGACCATCGAAGCATTCAACAAAATATTGGAAACAGTGCTGACTAAGGTATGTAATGCTAACCGCGATGACTAGGACCTGAAAATTCCTATAGTGTTATGGGCCTATCACACTACTTGGAAATGGCTAATAGGCCAGACACCATTCAAGCGTCTACGGGAAAGAGGGAATCATGCCCATGTAGTACATTGTTCCTAGTTTGTGCATCACCGCAATGCCAGGCATGGATGATGCAGAAGAATTAGAAGAGTGCATTGCGCAGTTGATCCGGCTTGAAGAAGACTACTTTATTGCTGGATTCCACCAGCAGGTTGCGAAGGATCGACAGAAGGAATGGCATGATCGCCACATTAAGAAAAAATAGTTTGCGGAAGGAGATTTGGTGTTGTTATATGACAGTAAGTTCATAAAGCATCCAGGTAAGTTACAAATGCACTGGTTAGGTCCGTATCTTGTTCATTCCATTAATTCTAGAGGTGCAGTTCGGTTACAGCAATTAGATGGCGCGGTATTTCCGACGCTCATCAATGGGAGTCACTTGAATCCCTATAGGACGGGTCTAGAGCTCCACACTGCTTGAGGTGCTGTAAAAATAAAATAAAATGATGGCTTTGTTTCAAAGCAGCAAGGCAATCCCAGGGGAAGAGTCTGCGCAAGTTTAGAGTTTGTAGCAATGGTCGGTCGACCATTTGCGACAGCTGCAAGGCTGTGGGTTGGTCAAATCAAGTAATAAATGCAGGTAGTTAAACTAGTTAGCTGGTGGCGCTTGCTGAATTGACACACATTAATGGTTGATCTGACCATTAGAGGAGTAGTATTGTTGGTGGATTTGGCATTATTACTAGTAGATTTAGTCATGATGGTGATCATAGATTTGGAAATGATGAGTTTGAATTAGAAGTGGCTATGAAAATCGCCCAGGAAGCAGGAGGATGGAATTTTTCAGTTGAGCGAGCAGAGGGTGAATTGTGGAGTGAATTGCGAGATTTTGAGTGAGTTGCAGAGTAGAAGGTTAGAGTTGTCGGGTGCATTGTAAGGTTTGGGGTGTGAGGCATGTTGAGCGACCTCGACACCATTGATATTTCAAGTGAACAAGAGTCCCCTATTCGGCCCATGAATGTTGAAGAAGAAGTCATGATCATGTTGGTTGGCTCATCATCTATCCCCAAGTGGAAGAGATAGGCTTAGAAGCCCCGTTCCACGCTGCCGCAAAAGAGGCAAACCCGCACGTCGACGAGAGTGCAAGGAGAAGCAACTGCATAGACTGGGCCATCGAGATCAGGAGCTGTAGAGTCTATGACACCTAGGGGCATCTTTGTTCATGATATTTTTGGGTATATCAATCCTACATGTTTGGGAGCAAAGCCGAGGCAGTTGTTGAAAAGTCAGAAGTATCCACCGAAATTGCTGCCGCTGTCGAAAGGGATAACGTGCTCGATCGACATTATCCCTACCTTGATCAGGTTGAAATTCGAATACCATGACTTGATATTACTCAAATATGTCTGGGATGAGCCCTATAAATCAGTCCCAATGGTGCCTAGTGCCCCCATTCAGCGGATTCCTAAATCTTGGTCGAGTGGGTTAGACCAATCTGGATTGTTGGGGCTCATTAATATGCCTCATTTTGGGCACCTGAATGAATCCCATGCGTGTGTAAAGCAACCTTTGGCCTATTTTCATGGGGGGACGCTTTGGTTGAATATGCCCATCCCTATTGCAGTAGACTTAATCGCCAGCATCACAGGCTTGCCAAAGGCCAGGGAAGATCCAGCGCAGTATATCCGCGGAAGGGACACTGACAAAAAGCTTGGCAAGCAGCTGAAGGAGCGCTTTGGCCTACAATAGGATGACCATGCGTATTGAATTGATAGCATTAACTCACAAGCGGTGCACATCAACACAAGGATTATGGCGAGTAAGGTTGTTCGAGCAAATCACCTGGTCCAATGTAACTCGGGTGTTGTCGCATGTGCCCAAAAGTGTGCTGAAGGGGTACCGATGAATTAGTCTTTGTTTTTTCTGAACCTATTGCTAGAATATGCTCTTGTTGCTCAAGCTGGGTGGCCATTTTCATATAGTTAGCTCTTAATTCTTATTGCGCTAGTCGATTGGATGGAACCTGAATACTACCAACCAATGACGATTGATGTGATGAATGTGTGTTGAGGTGCACGGTATCAGAACTTATGCTAGGTTGAATATCCCAGTCGATAGGAGGACTGTGCCATTCAGTTTTGTTTGTATTGGGAAGCATTGTAAGCTGCCACTATCACCATTCCTTGTGTATCTTCTTATGCCACAACCAAGTATGAACGGATAATTCAGTTTGCCATCGAGCTCCACTCTATTTACATTTAGACACGAGGAGACCCCGACCGATAGTGGCTACCTTTGGCTTACAAAGTCATGATGGAATAATTGGATGCTACTATTAAAGAGTGTTCGACTAAATGGTGCAACCTTCTGAGTCAGGAGGAACTGTCTAAGGAGCCGCCACCTGATGCCCCAGAAGAGCCTACCCAGAAGGAACTAAGTATTCATGAATTTGACAATGAGTCATAGACGAACCCGGAGGTTGAAGCATAGTGCATGTGGGAAGAGACTCTTACCAAATGGCACCAAGAATATGATGTAGGCAGTGGTATCAGGTTGGGGATGGAGGACCAACTACATCGGCTCATCAAATAGATCACTAACTCCTCTGAGGCTATGACACAGGCGATCCGAGAGACGAACCATGAAGAATTTGGTGTGGTAAGAGATAGATTAAATTCCCTTTTTGATATTGTTTCTAGGCAGACATTTACGAGACCTATGATGCAGGATATCCCGTCGATCAGCACTGAGCCCCGGGCTAGGAATGTGCAAGTTCCCCAGTCTGCGATCGATGCAAGAAATGAGGAAGTACACTAGTTGCTATGACCGATCCAGAGTGTGGCTTTGGATATGAACAAGTTATCTTCTACGACATTGGTGGAGTTGCAACATGTTGCTGCCCTAGAATTGGAAAACTGACAAAAAGAGCTGACTGAGGGATATGTCCAGTCACATAGTGTAGCTGAGAAGCTTCAAAAATAAGCAGAGGACCTGCATCAGGTCCAGGTGCAGCTAGCGGAAGAAAAAGTGTGGGAGATAGATGACTTGAAGGTGACGTAGGCTAAGCTGCAGCGAAAGGCTGTTGAGGAGATTACTGAGCTAAAGAAGGTGCAAGACTACCTGATTGTTGAATAAGTGCAGTTGTGTGCTAGATGCGGTGAATTTGAGCAAGCTATTTCTAAGGCTTCCCAGCACATTTTTGAGAGCTCGGATGAGCTGACCCCAGTCGATAAGGCCAAGCGATTGGGGAAAACTATTATCCTGCTCGAGGATACCAACCTGATGGTCAATGCCCTGGTCCAACCTATTATTCCACCGGAGCAGGTTGCCGAAAGGAAAGCTTCTACTGAATAAATTGTGATTCAGTTCAAAACCATAGAGTAAGAGGCCAAGACCATTATGGAGGCGACAACGCAATTTTGGTAGAGCGTTGTCCAAGATGGGCATCTTGATCAGCTGAATGCGCAAGTGCAAGAAGCTAAAGGTCAACTAACGACCTTGAAGACATCATTGCGGGAAATTCCATTGATGGTACATATCACATAGGATGAGGAACTGAAGGATCTTCAGTAGCGAGCTTCCCACGCCCAGGAATGCCAAGAAAAGAGCCATGCTCAGCTAGATGAATTTCAAGAAATTGGTGGATAGTTGGCTATTAAAGTAGTCGCCACACTGCATGAAGTGCAAGAGAATTGATAGATGGTAGACGGCAAGGCTAGAGAAGAGCACCCAGTGCAGTAGGATTTTAATAATTGCCAGAGTGTTGCCACCAAATTCTAGCTTTAGGTTTGCGAGATCGCAAAGCAATTTGAAGATTTCAAGGCACGGATGTCGACGTATACCTTATCAACCTGACGTTGCTCGAGGATGAGCCACAAGAATTTGTTGAGGGCCCATTGGTAGGGGTTTTGTTAAGTGAGTTACACAATTTTGTGGTAGCTACGCAAGATTACGCGGTACCACACAAGGCCATATCAACTCGATGGGTGGAAGAATAAGTGTTTTGAATATTTTATATATTATTTGACCAAGTTTTGTCACAATAGGTCATTAGTGGTTATAAGTTAGTTAGAAGTGGACCCTCAATGTAAAGGCGCAAGCCTATGTATAGATCTAGTTTTACGATTAAATAGACATTTGAAGATTTGTATGAGAGAGCAAGATTAGCATGATCGAATTGATCGACAACCTTATGATTATTGCATGAGGTCTAGTGCAATCTGGTTTTTGAAGAATTTTCTGTTGTATCTGAGATCTATATGGGTTTTTCTAGATGTATTCAGCCTCCTGTTATGGAGAAGAATTGTGTGTTTTTGGATCCTTTGCGTAAGATTAATATGATATGACATCTTTTGCACAAATCTTATCTGTTGTTCCTACTATGATCTAATCTATTATGATGTTGTGATCTATTTTGTTATGATGTTTTCATGATCTATTTTGTTATGATGTTGCCGTGATCTAGATCTGTTATCATTCTGTGATGTGTGACGATGTCATTGTGGTCTATTCCATTTCTGGTATACTGATGTTGATGCAATCTATTTTAAGTTTGTTACATTTCTGTTGCATTATGAGTTGAGATGTTTTATAAATAATGTTTCTGCACTAGCGATACTGTGACAATTATATGATGCAATCTATAGTTGTGGAAACGAATTAATGTCGAATGCATAGTTCTGAATCCAATTGATATGTTGTATCCCCTTCGGATCCCCATATCCTCCATCCTCACTACTGAAAACCCAGTTCTGACAGCTCTCCCTTGAACATGTCAGGTGATATTTCGTCTACTCTACGAATGTTGCTAGGCAAGGTAAAACTTGTCTAGGCTAGTGCTCAGGGAGATTATGCTATTTGAGCATCGACGGAGTGAGAACCCATGTCGATGAGGTTTTGTTGGTAGGTTTCGGCATTAGTGATAACTTGCTCTTTCAAATCTCTTGCATATCATATCCCTCTAGCCTCATGCTTTGGGGGGAATTCTGTTATACCGAAATCTCATCACCATCATGTGCAGAGAACCCAAACTTTAGTGTTTCCCTCAATCCCAAATTGTGAAGCAAGAATATTGGTCCAGACATCAAATTTATATATGAAAATCCAGCACTGCTTCTACCCTTTAGTAAAAAAGAGGTACCTTCTTTAGCACCTCCTATAATGTATTGACAGTAAGAGGTGGTACTGCCTTCACCCTTTGATCAAGGTGTGGTTCCGCCCTGTCACCACTCTGTCTCAGTGAGGAAGAAGTAGTGCCCTTGGTAAAAAGTGAAAAAGAGAGGTTCTCACGAAGCTTCTCTGAAACAAAGCTTTGTGGCACCCTTATCCCTAATCACTAGGGCTAGTTGGGCTCAAGATCCATCCTTGTAGGATCTGCTAGCCACCTCATCCACCAATTTCTCAACCATATCTATCCATTCCAAGCCTATAAAAGCAGTCTCATTCTCCATGGTTGAGGAGAGAATAAATTTATGCTGTTGCTTTGATATTCTGGCCTTAATCAGTTAAGTGATCTTGAGGGAGCAAGTTGGAGCTATTAAGGATGAGATGTTGGCTTTGTGAAGGAGTACATCGACACTAAGGAATAGGTTGTAAACTTATTCTCTATTATATAATGCAAAATTGGTTCCTTTCCCATGAAATATATTGTGTCATTATCGTATGTTTTATTATTGAATTCCTTAGTCATCAACATAGAATAACAGATTATATTCTGGTTCTATTTGATCTTGTTTGTTGTTTCTCTTGTGATTATGTAGGTACATCCATGAAGGACCATATTTACAGGAAACAATGATACTAGTACATCAAACATACTTAATTCTAGATCTCCACCTATTCTAGGGAATGTCTTCCAATCTTGTTGTGTACCATTTGTTCTAGATCTGAACCATTTAGACTAGAGGAACAACTCCTGTTCGCAGGAGGTGCAAAATTCCTAGCTACACCAATAGGATCCCAAACCATATCAAATGGTCATAAATGTTAGATGTGAACATTGGGATGGCATGGGTGGTCAATAATGATGGTGCCTCATAAATTTTTGAGATAATGGTGGCATGGGGGTGGCTCTAGGTAGTCCAAAAGGACCAAAAAGATGAAAAACAACCAAATACAATGCTTGTGCGCCCCATGGTCAAACCCAGATCCAAAAATTAAGGGATGGGCACACTCCTAGGAACCAAATGGTCATAAATGAGGTGCCTTATCTCCTAATTGAGAAAAATGAGGTTTCTAATGGCCATTAATGGTCTAAAATGCTCAACAACCTTCGACAACATCATTAACCATGGTTTGGACCATCTAACATAGGAAAAAATGAATGAAACTATGGTCATAGGTGTAATAATGTTCTAAAACCCCCCCCTTAAGCTTGACTTAGTGTTGCAAAATTCAAAATGAGGCCTTTGCAATAGTGACACAAGTCACCTCTTACAATTTTATTAGTCCATAAAACCAAGGTAAGGAGTAAAACCTCATGGGAATGAAACCTCCCCTAAAAAATTAACATGAAGTAAAATATGAAGTAAATATCAGTATTCACCATGTATCACTCACCCCAAGGAGAGATCTAAGGTAAGTGAAGGTCTTCTCAACAAAAATCTTGGTGAATATGTCAAAAGTCTACTCAGAATATGGGAAGTACTACAAAGATATAACATGCTCATGCACCAAGATCATGATGTAGTGCATGTGTATCTCAAAATGATTAGTCCTATGTCCCTATACTAGATCTGTAGAGATATTTATTGCACTTTTATTGTCACACCAAATGATAGTGGGTGAATCAAATGAAAATCTAAGTTCTCCAAGAATTCCTTATAACCACACACAATGTGTAGCTACATTTACTGGTCTCTGTACTCAGCCTCAGATGAAGATAAGGAAATAGTGTGTTGTTTCTTACTTGACCAAAAAATAGGACCATGTGCAAGCACGAATACAAAACCTGAAGTGGACTTTCTGCCAGTGCTATCTGTTATCAACCCAAATGGCACTTCTCCGTCTGAGTGCCGACATTCCTTATGTTGGTACACAAAAGGACATCTGAGGATTGAATTTTTCCAAAACACTATAGATGAGCATGACTTGGGATGCATTTACCATTGAACCAGCTTGCCATATTATTTTTATAAGTGTGGAGTTGCGTACGCGACTATCTCCATTGCAACTCACATATGTACATGACTATTGCCATTGATAAATCGCGTACTGTACGCGACTATCTACATTGCAACCCGTATACATCAGTGTACACAGGTTTACTTTAAGCAACTCATGTGTCATATGTGGGTTTCCTATATTAATAGTCACGTACATCTTGATTCGACATTAAAAATATAAAATACGATTAATGGAGATTAGTTGGGCCTTAATCATTAACTATCCTAACTGTTTCAACCTCAACCTTTGAAACCGCCCTATTTCCCAAAGTATAAATAGAGGCCTTGGGGAGGGCATTAATCAATCAAGTTTGGAGAGAAAAGTTATGCTGGTGATATATCTTCAGAAGTCTTGGAGTAGTAGAACTCAGAGTCCTTTGGTTGCAGAGGAGTCCTTGTCTCAGAAGCTGGGTTGTACTCTTATCTCATTCACTGATTATTAATAAAGAGAATTCTTCTTCCAATATTTTGTTGAGTCTCTTTCATGTATTATGGCTAATGAATATATTTGATTATCTATTGGACATATTGTTTATCTAACCTCTTATATATACATGCATGAGATATTGCTTGGAGAATTTTCTCTTTACAGGTGAAGGAGGTGCATCCCTGGAAGCTTTGGAGGGAAGAGGAATGGAAGAAGATTAAGCTTGGATCAACCGTCGGTAATCAAGTAAGTCAAGACTTTCTTTCTATTTCCTTTATGTTCTCTGTTAAAGATGATTGTCTATAAGGTTAGTAGTAAGTTGGTAACCCTACCCCCTAGCTTACAAGGGTGCTTAATCCTGAACAACAGAACTGGAAACTTCGCTGGGGAGTCCAACCTGCTGTGGGTTAGTCTTGTAGATCCTTGCCCAGTCTTTGCTTTGATTCAGTGTGTGGTTTTATGTCTTGGTTTGGACTTGCAGTAGTGTTTTAGAGAAGTTTATAAATTTTTTTTTTGAAATTTTTTTCCTCCTGTACGCGGGTTGCTATACTACACAGTCGCGTACAGAGGCTTGTATACGTGGGTTGCTATATTTAATAGTCACATATAGTACGTGGGTTGCTCAACTAGACAGTCACGTACATACCTTAGCAACAAAATTTTGGGTAGGGTTGCTTGTCCTTGTCATTTTTGAATTTTTCCTTGCTTTGTAGTCTTCTAGTACTGGCATTTCACTGTAGGTTTGAAAGCCCTGTGAACCATACTTTGTGCTTTTCAGTAATCCCTTGATTTTTTGTTGGTGGGATTTTTTTTCTTTTTAGCAATCTGAGGTGGATTATCCTGTTGGGTGATAGGTCCAAGTGCTATGTGTTTGGATCAGTGATCAAGGTTCCAGATACCGTGTACCCCGTGCTATTTCCAAGTAGTGTCGGTTCGTCACTTTCCTTTTATTGATTTTAGTTAATTTCATTCATTGTGTCTTCCCAAGCTAGGTGTTTGCCAAGTTTCTTCCTTAGGTGGTTGATCTTTGGTTCTTATAAGTTTGCTATACTTCATTTTGATTGCTTTATATAGTCTGATTATTTAAGCATACTCAAGAATTTTTTCATTTATGTGCATAGTAATTTTTGAAGAGTTTGAAAAGTGAAAAGAAAAGCATTGGAAACATTTGCATTTGAATTGCATATTGTAGTTTTATTTTCAGTTTTTGAATAAAATCTCAAAAATTACAAAAACAAGTCTTATTTTTCTCTTTCCCAGTTGCATTTTCATTAGTTCATATTTACAAAAAATGAAAAAGAAGCTTGCTTTAAGTAGTGATAATTTGCTTTGGAATTCATTTTATACACCTGTTTTACATTTCTTATTGAGTCTATAATATCATAGTCATTCACACCACTTACCCTCTGATTAAGAACAACCCTTAAAATGAACGCTATAATTTAAAATTTATTAGTAAGTTTTGTTTTATAGGGTCATACACCTACTAGCTAAGGCTATACTTATGGGATAGGAAGTGTAAACTCCCCATAAGTACTTAAATTCAGATGTAGTTGGACAATAGATAGGTAAATCCTTCTTTGTGTTGATAGCATCTGGGAAGCTCCTCTCAAACAGGAGTTAAGCACGAGGCCGCATGGAGGCATTAGACTGAGGAGATAACCTTCTGATTCCTTGTCAAAACGTAGACTAAGGTTTTTACACATCTAGGGATTCTGTCCTAGACAGAGTTTTGGGCTTTGCTACCCTGCCCATGCATATGAATCAGGCTTGCAACTGTCCCCCCAGACAATTGATATAGTTAAGGTAGCCTCTAGTCTCTTGGACATCTATGGTTTATACACAGGTAAACTGGAAGGCTATTTTTGGTTCACCTTGGATGGGCTTGAAAGGTAACCCTTGTTGAAATTGTAGGAGGGCAGTGGGGGATTCCTCTACTTGTTCCTAATAACCTCTTCAAGGATGCCAAGAAACTGTCTCTCAACTTTCTTTAGGAAAGCATATCTTATACCCCTTGTGATTTTTGAGACTTTAGGAAATTTTGTAGTGATTGCTCTGTGGTTTGTCTGTGTTTTTTAGCTGACCTTAGGGTGTGAAGAGTCAAATTTACAATCATGGAGGACCAATCTATCAAAAGGTCATGAAGGTTGCAAAACCTTCCTTTTATTATCACATTGGAACCTCCACCTCCCCCTCGAAGGTGGAGATTAGACATAGATGATTCTTTTGAACCGATAGGATTTAGTGAAGTTCCAGGTGAACCAGAACTTAGGGAAAACCATTTTAATTTAAACACAGTTGAGATAGAAGACTTGCAGGCTGATGAGTTTGAAAGGAATTTTAATTCACCTCTAACTGACTTAAACGATCTGATGATCATTCAGGTTCATCCTTTCAATCCACCTGTGATTGGTGTCTCTTTGGGTAGAATAATGTCTACCACAGGAGAAATTTATTCTACTTCCACCTCATTAGCTCTAGCTGAAGGGGTGCCACTTTCCCCAGTAGGTGACCCAAGAAGAATTATACCTACTACACCATTAACTCCAGCTAGACGAGTGGTTCAACCACCGGCTTCCACAAGTTTAGTAGGTGCTTTTGGTGGTATGGTCACTGGGATTCCTAGTGTACCTATAGTTCCTAATTCCTTCGCACACACTGCTCAGAGTGATTCTATAGGATCCTCGGCTTTTGTCCAAGGTTTTCGTTGGAATGGGGGGCACATTCCCCCATCCACTCCATACGTAGGCCAAACACCCGCATATGTAGGGGTGCATTTTGGAAACCCTAATCCTTATGGTTAAGGTTTTCAAACTTTGGTTTCAGCTCCATTCATGAGCTCTCCTTTTTTTCTTTTCAACGGAGGGATACCTACTCGACTGGGGTAGCTAGAACCTCATATACTACACCACACATAAGCAATCCACTGGCTTATGGATGGAATCCTTTCCAAAGAATCCAAACCACTTCACAACTAGAAATAGGGGGCAACCCCACCTTCACATATGGGAATATGGGTGCAGGTACCTCTAATCCCCAAGCTGGTACTTTTAGTGCTCCAGTTAGACCCAAGCTCCCTTTCCTGGTAACGTTGAATTTTCTAGATTTGTCGAAACTAATGAATGACCTGGTAAGACATGACCCCTCCTAGCCAGCTGTACCTACCAAGCTGCCCTCATATATCCCAAAATTCAAAGGCAAAGTTGGTGATGATCCTGGAACTCATACGACCACTTTCCATTTATGGTGCTCTTCCAACTCACTGAATGAGGATTCAGTTCAGTTGAGGCTATTCCAAAAAAATTTAACCAGTACTGCAGAAAAATGGTATATTGAATTTCCTTCTCCTGTGTTTAGAAGTTTTTGGGACTTGGCTAATCCATTCTTGAGTCACTTCCAACTTCCTTTCCGATATGATTTCAAGATAGAATTGTTGTCTACCTTCCGACAGGACAAGGCCACCCATATTTCAGATCACATCCAAGAGTGGAGAAGACAGAAGAGCCTTATCAAAGCCACTATTCCTCCTAATTTCTTATTAGAATGGTTCCTTAAATCCCTATTTCCATATATATCTAAGGATGTATCTACTTTGGGAGGGACTAATGAGGAAGAAGCTATCCTTAGGGCCGAGTAGCTAGATTTGATATATTCTTAGTCTAGGATTTTATATGAGATTATCCCTAAGGGACCAAGGCCAACGCACAATGTAGAGAAACCTAAGCCTGGACCCCATGCCAACGGTGTGGTTAGTTCTGTAAATTCTCTCGCTGTAAAATCTTTGGCTAAACAACTCCATCAGCTGTCTGTCAAACATTCCATGGCAGAGGCAGAAAAGGCTGCCCCCTCACCCCAAAATGCAAATGTTTTTGCACAAACCGCTCATAAGGGAAATCAACAGTTCGATGGGAAAAAGAAGAAAGGAAAAAAGGGTGAGGGAAACCAAAACAAGCAAAAACCCACAAACAATGCTGATGGGGGCAAGAAAGAAAAGAAGAAGGTGAAATTCCCATGTAAGTTGTGCCATGAAGATCACCTGACCCATCTATGTTCCCTTATGGAACAAGCTTAGAAGCTGTTAAAAGGCCAACAACCAGCTGTCCTGAAGGATCCTTTTCCCCAAGGATAGAATTCAGCTTCAGCTTCAAATGCAGCACGAGGAACCCCAAATGCCCTTGACCCCAATTATATCAACATGGTTTGATTTGAGACATTACTATAGACCAGGAACAAGAACTATGAAAAAGAGACCTCAGAGAAGGGTAAGTCGATAGGTGAAGGAGGTGCATCCCTGGAAGCTTTGGTGAGAAGAGGAACGAAAGAAGACCAAGCTTGGATCAACCATCAGTAAATGGGTAAGTCAAGACTTTCTTCCTATTTCCTTTCTGTTCTCTATTAAATATTATTGTCTACAAGTTTAGTAGTAAGTTGGTAACCCCACACCCTATGAAAAAGAGACCTCAGAGAAGGGTAAGTCGATAGGTGAAACTTCTAACCCTCTCACGATTGAGAAACCTGCCAAAATTATGCCCAAGACACTGAAAGGTGTCTTTAAAAAAACCTTGCATAATCCTAATGCTAGGGCTGCAACAAACTACAATGTAGTTGAAGACTTAGCCCAAAATCCTTGTGCAATGTCATCTTTAGAGGTGTTACAGAGTTGTCCCACCCAACGGGATGCACTCTTAGCAGCCTTAGGCAGTATGGACTCATCGAGTCTCATGGTGAAATTTATTTTGTCTAATGTCAAAATTCGCCTGCCATATCATGTAGCCTTATCGATAGATGTCATCCATGGTGGAAAGACCATTGGAAGGGCAGTTGTCGACAAGAGTGCTTCTACATGTGTTATGTCCCTGTCTTACTGGAAATATTTTAGATCTCCAGAGCTGGTTCCATCGAACACCCTACTTACTACTTTCGATGGAAGATCATTATGTCCACATGGTATCCTACTGGCTTTCGAAATTAAGTTGGCAGGGAAAGCAATGTATGTTGAGGTAGAGGTGATTGATGCACCTTTGGATTATAACTTGCTCTTGGGGAGAAGTCGTACTTACGCCATGTCAGCTATTGCATCAGTCGTTTTTTGGGTGGTAGTGTTCCACACGAAGGGAAGTTGGTTACTATAGACCAACTTAGTTTTACTTGAAAAGGCCGCGTGGAAACTAACAAGTCCACCATACCATTGGTTGATCAGGTTAAACCTGGTTCAGAGAGCTGAGGGGTTGGAATGTACACACCATTGATGGGCACATTTGATATTCCATCTCTGATTAATTATATAGGTTCTACTAGTGTAGGGAAGTCCATAGCAATGGTTGTTGATAGAACAGATCCTTGGGTTCTTCCTTCCCACCATGAACCTGAAGTGCCCTTATTGAAAATGGAAGTGGCTCATCAAGCTATCATCCATACTGCTATTGATTCCATTCCGGTCCCTCTCACAGTCTTAGAGGAGCCAGAAGAATCATATTTTCCCACTTGGGAAGAGAACTCTTAGAATTCTAGAGATTGCTTAGATATGGTTTTACCTTCAGATGAAGCCATTCTAGAATCCATGTGCGGATGAGGTAAGATCTGCGAAGATCTTCACCATCGATCCTATTTTCTTCTAGAGTTAAGCAGGATCAAAAACTAGGATTTCCATATGAGACTGGAAAGTGATGTTGATACGCCTATTAATCCCTTACCAAGGGAAGGAATATTTGCTGAGGGGAATATGGCAAAAATTTTCACTATAATTCCTATCAACATCTCTGTAAATCCAAACATTGTGGAAAATGTACACATCGGCGCAAACTACTCTCTAGAGAAGATTGTGATCTATACGGCCTTGTTTAAGGAATTCCGCGACGTATTTTCCTGGTCATATGAGGAGATTCTAGGAATTGATCCATCAATAGTTGAGCATGAAATCTGAACATACCCTGACGCTAGACTTGTTCAACAAAAGTTCAGACCTGTCAACCCGCGTAAAGCTGCGACAGTTAAGGATGAAGTTGAGAAACTGCTGAAAGCCGGTTTCATTTACCCCATAGCTTTGACAGAATGGGTATCCAACCCTGTTTCTGTTGACAAAAAGTAAGGGACTATACGCGTTTGTACTAAATTTTGAGATCTAAACAAAGCATGTCCTAAGGACAACTACCCTACACCATTTATAGATCAAATTATTGATGCTTGTGTGGGAAGTGAAGTCTTTTCATTTATGGATGGTTTCTCCAGGTATAATCAAATCCAAATTAAATTGGAAGACCAACATAAAATAACTTTTATTTGTCCTTGGGGTGCCTTCGCATACAAGAAAATGCCCTTTGGATTGAAAAATGCAGGGACAACCTTTCAGCAGAAATAAATTTTTCCTTTCATGACATTAAATCCATTGTCGAACCCTACCTTGATGATCTGCCAGCACATTCTCGTAAGAGGATCGATCACTCACATCACTTGCGTTTGATTTTTGAACGATGTAGATACTACAAAATTCGTGTGAATCCCCATAAGTGTGTTTTTTGTGTCGATTCAGGGAGATTGCTCGGACTCATTGTTTCCAACAAAGGCATTTAGGTGGATCCTTTGAAATTTAAGGCCATCATAAATCTGCCTCCTCCTCATTCTATCAGGAAGCTTCAAAGCCTGCAGGGGAAGTCCAATTTCCTTCGACGTTTTATTGTAAATTATGCCAAGATTACTAAAGGTTTCATGTTCCTATTGAAATAGGACACCCCATTTGTATGGGATGAAATTGCACAACTTGCATTTGAGGCATTAAAAAACAATTTGTGTTGGCACCATTATTGCGTCTGCCAGATTACTCTCAGGATTTTATATTGTATCTGGCTGCATCTAAGTCGACCATAGGGGTAGTACTAGACCAGGAGGACTATAAGCTCCAATAGCATGTCATCTACTATCTTATTCGTGCTTTAGCCGACCCTAAACTTAGGTATTCTCATGTCGAGAAGCTGGCCTTGGTAGCTGTGTATGCTGTTCAGAGGTTGAATCACTACATCTTACTAAGTACCACGACAGTAGTGGAAGATTTTATTCCTTTTCAATATGTTTTGTCCCGATGGATAGTTGGAGGAAAATTCAACAAATGGATAGTAATTCTTCAAGAGTTTGAATTAGATTTTCAATCTTCCAAATCCAAAAAATCCTTAGTGTTTGCTTAGCTCATTGCAAAATTTCCAGTAGAGGAAGCTGTAGCCATTGAAGAAGACTCATTCCTAGATGATCATATCTTTTTTATTTCCACCTCCGACCCCTGGTACAAAGATATACTTATCTATCTCTAGACTTTGAAGTACCCTATAGCATTCTCACAGGAAGAGCGGCGTAAACTTTGCATACATGACAAGAACTACCTCATTATTGGAGATACTTTATATCATAGGGGGGTAGATTCCTTTTTGCATCGATGTCTTACCCATGAAGAAGCAAAGAATGTCCTAAATGATGCCCATAGTGGAGCGTGTGGGGGTCATTTATCTAGGTTAGCAACGGCCTAGAATAACTTACGAGCTGGTTATTTCTGGCCCACGATCTTTTAAGATTGTGTGGAAGCTGTGAAGCACTATCATCCTTATTAGCTTTACACCAGAAAGATGCGGTCGCATCCCGCTCTATTATTTCCCATCATATCAGTGGGTCCCTTCACAAAGTGGGGGATAGATTACATGACATGCAACCCAGTCTCGGCTAGGGGGCACAAACATATCATTGCCGCTATAGATTATTTCACGAAGTGGGTAGAGGCAATGCCCATCTTTAAAGCTGATGGGGAAGCTACAGATTTTTTTGTTTTCAACCAAATTATCGCACAATTCAGTATCCCTAAATAGATTGTCGCTGACCATGGCAGTCATTTCCAAAATAGTATGATGACTGAATTGACCACTATGGTAGGGTTTAGACAAGAACATTCATTTTCATTCTATCCTCAAGCAAACAGTCAAGTTGAGGCTGTAAATAAAACTTTGAAGAATATTCTCAAACGTAATACTAATGCAACCTATTCCAACTTGCACATCATGCTGTATCCTGCACTTTGGGCATATTGGACCAATGTGAAAACTGCTACAGGGTTTTCTTCTTTCCAACTCGTTCATGGAGTGGAAGCAGTTACCTTGGTCGAATGCGAAATCAATTCCTTAAATATTGTTATTCATGCGTTACCTAATACCACTGAGCTGGAAGAACGTTTATTACATTTAGAACATCTAGATGAGTAGCATAGAGATGCACTGATAGCAAACGAAGCTCACAAAAATAGGGTAAAAAGCCAATATGATAAGTCGGTTAAGCCTCGAATTTTTTCTAAAGGGGACCTTGTCTTGCTCTGGGATAAGGACAAAGAACCCATGGGGGTAGGAAAGTTTAGGTCTATGTGGTTAGGACCTTATGTCATGTCAAAGGTATTGAATAAGGGTGCATATGAATTCACAAATTTCGAAGGGAATAAGCTTCATGAGCCTAGAAATGGGCTCTACTTGAAAAATTACTATGCTTAGGCTTAGCGCTTTTTCCTGTATTTTAATGTATGTATTTTTATGTACAATAATTCGTTGTTTCGTGTTTGTATACCATCTACTAGTTGTTACAGATGTCTTTCGAGTGGTTCGTAGGTTTCACTGATGGTGCTAGTCACCACACTTGTAATTTGGCTTGAGCTGCATGGGTAATTTACTCGCCCTCAGGACAATTAGTTGCCTCGGGAGGTGCTTGCTTAGGTCCTGCTACCAATAATTGGGCTGAATATAGGGTTGTCATTGAGCTTTTATGGGATGCTTTGTCACGTGGTATCACTTAGCTGGAAGTCCAACTTGACTCTCAGTTGGTGGTTTCCCAGCTCAATTGAGCTTATCAGGTGCAGAACCCTATTCTACTATGTCAGTTTATGCAAGTTAGGTTATTGGAAATAAATTTTGAGTTTATTATATTCAATCACATTCGAAGAAATCAAAATTCATTAACTAATGCATATGCTAATTATATCTTGGATTGACACTTAACACATTTTGCATAAAAAATATACAGCAGACACATAATAAAACATTTGTAAATAAATGCACAATATATATATATATATATGTGTGTGTGTGTGTGTGTGTGTGTGAATATCTGTCCATATAGATAGGTCAAGTTTCTAATCCTCAGATCCAGTAATAACTTTATAATATACAAAAAATATACAAAACATGGATCAAAGTCCATAAAATGCTCCTAAGTCTAAGCTTGACCACCCTGGTCCCCCCGATCATCCTAATCACCTTGTGCTTGGGATTCTTCAGCCTCCTCGAATTCAGTAGGCTCAACAACATCAATATACACAAGTACTGCTCTTACTACCCACCTCATAAGGCGTATCCAGACAGGTGGTACACCAACCACTAGCTCCTGCATGACGACATGGATATGATCAATGCGTAAGGTAGGTACTCTCTAGGTAAGCCTGGCCAGATTTCCCTCAAGAACCCTAATCAAACCCTAGTCCTCTCCCAACACAGGACGCACATACATGTGTGGATGCCCAGCAGGGCGGACTAGTCCAACATTTGCATTTTGACATTTGAAAAGGATTAAAACTCTTATACATATGTATATATCTTTATAATTAAAATTCATAAAAATTTTAAAATTTTGAAAACAAAAATACCTGACTCTCCCCATGCTCCTCCAGGAGGGAGGACAAGGTCAGTATCACCTCAGAAATCTAACCCAGCATATGGAAATTGCTCCAAGGCTGGTAACTATCACTCCCACCAAAATTAGAATTCGTCATTGTATACTCTCTGGACCAATCAACTGCCTCCCTGGTGGAGGAAGATCTCTCCCCACCTACTCAGTCTAGGCTGAAGGGGTGAATGGACTGGAAATGGTACTGCAGGCCTCAAACCTAGCACCCTCTCAAAGAAAAAGGCTACCAATATGCTGGAATAAAAAAAATTCTTCTTCCTTCCTCTTTTGTAGTCAGAGAGTTGTTTCCTCATTGTCGGGATTACTCCCAAACACCAGTCATATAGATCTCCCTGTATACAGTCCGCTGCAAGTCTCATTTGGTTCCGAGTTGCAATATGAAGTGATGATGACCCTGCAACCCTCACTATAGTGCTCGCCAATACCTGTAAAGAAAAGTTACGAATATGAACAATAGGGATGCAACTCCCTGTATACTGAGTGCCAGGCTCACAGTATCTATCTATGTAGTTCTGTACACTTAGAAGGTCACCGCCTCTACCAGTACCTTTCAAGTTCACTAGAGCTCCCCGTCATGATAAACCAGAAATAAAATAGACATCTTCTGAAGTAACCTCTAGAAACTCACCTTGAAGGTCAAACATACCAAGATCGTGATCCCAATAGTTTATAAAAAACTCTAATAGGTGGACATTTGACCGCATAGGTGAGGTATAGAAGAATTTAAATAACCCACTTTGCCGTAAAACATATATCGTGGGGGCATCTTATACAACTTTTTGGTCCATGTCTTCATGTTCCCTCTCCCTCCACTCAAGCATCATATTTCAATCTAATAAACAAGCCATTTCAAACCATTAGATTCATATAAAAAATTGATTTTTTGACCCTTACAATCTTTTTCTACCTTGCGCAGTGTACACAAATTTCCTTGGGGAAACCCGCGTACATAACACGTGTATGCGACTGTTGATATACCATACTCGCATACACAATGTTCATGCTTTGAGAGCATTGAAAAATATAAAGTTTGGGCCCAAAATTGAAATTTGCTTGCATCAAATGAAAGAGCATGGAGTGTAGTTTTACCTGGCACTTGCGGTTTCGAGAATTGTCCACTGAGTCGTCCACACCGAGCAATCAAAGGTAGAGGTAAAACTTGTCTATTTTGGATACAAATCAAATGGTGATTTTTTTATTTATATTTTGAACTATTTATAGAAAAAATATTTTCAAAGTGGGTTTTTTCCCTATAGTTCATATTTTTTATATAAAATCAAACTAATGCCATATCTTTTCTTCCATGTAACAGGTTTATGGTCATTTAAAGTTGTTTTTTCACTCATATAGGATGGTTTTTTGGTCATTTCACTTGCATTCTGCATTTACACCTAATCCATCTTAATCCTAGCATTAACACTTTGACCATGGACTATGGTATCTTTAACCATTAGTTCCTTATTTATACCATTGTTCTTCCGTGGATAGGACTTTCCTCCCATGAGTATCCTCATTTAGAACCTACTTATTGTCTTTTGATACTCATGTTGCAGCTGTCATAGGTTCAAGGGAGTCTTCTTATATTTTTTTCACGCCAAATTGAGCCTCATTTTGGTCTCTTTTTACAAGCTATACCTTTATAAGACTCCCCACCCTTATGGGGTTTCTTTAGGCCCATGTCTAACTCATCAAACATACTTGACTGTCAAGTAAACTTGTCTATTTAAGCTCGTTAAGAATATGTGAATGGGCATTTACATTGGTGGTAGGTTATCTCTTTCTCGGACCATGTGGAATAATACGAGAAAGGATCACTCTCTTTTTTACAAAATTGAGAAGAGTATTCTCAGGTATAGGTTTATCACTTTTTCGGACCTGAGGGACTAAATTTACGAAAAAGGAACACCTATTATGAGATCAGTTTTCTCTTTTTCGTGTTCAGGACCTAAACATGAAAATGATTCTGAGTGTACTTCATGTCTTTGTCATGCTCGTTAAACACCAAGAACAAAGCATCGAGTTTATTGTTGTAATCCCCATTTCTCGTACTCAAATGGATCTTTTTTAGTGATCTTGCTTTCCTTCACACTCATAAAACTCAAGCTATATGCTGCTCTCGAAGGAGCATTGGGTAGGTGGTAATTTAACCTTTTTCGGACCTGCCTAACTAAGTACGAAAAAGGTTCACCTTTTCTTCTACAGGAGTTAAGAGAGTTCTTTTGTGGTATGTTTTATACTTTTTCAGCCTCAAGAGACTAAATTGGACAAAAAAGGACCCCCCTGGAGTCTTCTTCAGAGTTTTCAGACTCTCTAAACATGAAAACACTAAGTGAGCCTGTACTAGTTCGGGCTCATAAAATCCACAAATTAGTGACACTATCAAGCATTATTCCCTCTTCTCTTCAATATTGTCAAAAATGAAAAGAGACTTGAGTTTACTTTCCTGGACTTGTTAAAATGTAACAGGGAAGATAAGGAAGAAGTTTTCTTTTGGTTCTCAGTCGGTGGAAGCATGTCTTCCTTAAACATAGCACTCTTTGTCTTTTCCGATACTCATGTCTCAGTGTTCCCTTTCAGTTCATCTATTACTTCGAGTTTCTTACTCCTCCTCTTGTCAGTTATACTCGGGGAATCTGATCATGTCTCCTACATGACAGATAAGTCTAGTTGCACTATCTGCAAAGTTAAAAGCTGCCTTGGGTCATCTTTGTGTCGTGCTCATTGTTCAAGGACTTAACCTTGTATCTAATCTATATACTGATTCCATCATTGTGTTATCTATTATTACTTGTGTTTCCCTTCCTTTACCCAGTTCGTAGTCACTCTTGTGATCCGTTGAAGGATTTATTGCCTTCCTCATCACAGTATGGTTTATCATTAGCACTTCCTAATGATAAAGACCTAGAGTTTTGATGATTGTACCCTAAGATTCACTTTCATTATTGGTGAATTCCTTTGCTTCAATTGTCAATTATCACCTATTGGTTGACAATATGTTGAATCCTATCCATGTTTGACTCCAATAACATCTATTCACATGGCTTGGATTGTATTGGTTCTTTGGGATTTTTGACGAAGACCTTAGGTTCATATCTATGGACTAAGTTGCACAAGATTATGTTGTGGTCACTTACATAGCTTCCAAATATTTGAAGACTCATCATTATTGTATATTGTGGCTTTGATCCACCTTTGCAATATTCATGGTCTTGTACCTGTACTATATGATGTACTCAAATATTGTAAAGGAGCTAGTGTTCTAGTATGTTGAACATAGCATCCTCAGATATGACTTTGTATATGACATTATTATGTATTTGTTTCAAGTACTACCTCTGCTCCATTGGACTTCTAAGTTCTCCAAGATAATGATTATAATGTATTTCGGCCATCGTTTCTCTCCAACCTCACACATTAGGGGGCATCTGTTATCAACCCAAATGGCACTTCTTCATCCAAGTGTCGACATTCCTTATGTTGGTACACAAAAGGACATCTGAGGATTGAAGTTTGCCAAAAAACTATAGATGGGCATGACGTAGGATGCATTTAACTTTGAACCATATTGCCATATTATTTTTATAAGTGTGGAGTTCCGTACACAAATATCTCCATTGCAACTCGCATACGTATGTGACTATTCCCATTGATAACTCCCGTACTGTACGCGACTATCTACATTGCAACCCGCGTACATCAGCGTACGCGGGTTTCCTTTAAGAAACTCGCGTGTCATACACGGGTTGCCTATATTAATTGTCATGTCCATCTTGATTTGACATTAAAAATATAAAATACGATTAATTGAGATTAGTTGGGCCTTAATAATTAACTATCCTAACTATTTCAACCTCCTCAACCTTCAAAACCACTCTATTTCCCAAAGTATAAATAGAGACCTTGGGGAGGGCATTAATCAATCAAGTTTGGAGAGCAAAGTTATGCTAGTGATATATCTTAAGAAGTCTTGGAGTAGTAGAACTTAGAGTCCTTTGGTTGCAGAGGAGTCCTTGTCTTAGAAGCTGGGTTGTACTCTTATCTCATTCACTGTTTGTTAATAAAGAGAATTCTTCTTCCAACACTATGTTGAGTCTCTTTCATGTATTATGGTTAATGAATATATTTCATTATATACTGGACATATTGTTGATCTAACCTCTTATATATACATGTGTGAGATCTTACTTGGAGAATTTTCTCTTTATAGGTGAAGGAGGTGCATCCCTAGAAGCTTTGAAGGGAAGAGGAATGGAAGAAGATCAAGCTTGGAAAAACCATTGGCAATCGGGTAAGTCAAGACTTTCTTCCTATTTCCTTTCTTTTCTCTATTAAAGCTGATTGTCTGTAAGGTTAGTAGTAAGTTGGTAACCCAAGACCTTAGGTTACAAAGGTTCTTAATCCAAAACAACACTATCTCCAACCCAATCCAAATAAATAAATCCAACAAGTTCTAGTTTAGAACTAGCTACATAGTGTATCCTGAATTGCTTAGTTCCTTGCACATAATTCAAGATCCTTTTGGCATCCTTCCAATGGATCTCATGAGTCTCTTCCATATGTCTAGAAACAACACCTATTGCATAAGAAAAATCAGGTCAAGAGTGTGTGAGATATAGAAATCTCCTAACTAGCTACCTATACAACAAGTTGTCCACCAATGGTGGTGAACCAAAATCACCTAGTTTTACTCCTAAAAGGAATAAAAAATTAGCAGCCTTGCATTCAACCATCTTGAACTTCTATAACAGGTCTAAAGCATAATTTGATTGCTTGAACTTGATACATGCATCAAATTGCACAATCTCCAAGCCAAGAAATTATTTCAACAATCCTAGGTCAGTCATTGAAAACACACTATCAAATGGAGACTTAATTGAACCTGTATCAACAATGCAAATTCTAGATATCAAGAGATTTACATTAGGATAATATTTTCATCTTTCAAAACCTTTAGAGGGAAGAAAGTTTTCCATCTTGGCATACCAAGATTTTGGAGCTTGGTTGAGTCCATAGAGAGAAATATCCTCATGAAGGTCACCATGAAGAAATGCACTCTTCACATCCATGTGGTGCACTTTCCATCATTTGGATGCAGTAATGGATAAAACTAGACTGATTGGGTTCATCTTTTCCACTTGTGAAAATGCCTCCATGTAGTCCACTCCATGGACTTAGAGAAGCCATTGGAAACCAATTTGAACTTATACTTCACTTTAGAACCATCAACAACCATTTTGGTCCTATGTCACGTCCCCTCCCACCTTAGAGGAGAAACACGACCATAGTCCCACACCTTTGATGAATGCACATCCATATGCTGGAAGTTCAATCTATTCATCTTTGTATAAATTCTCTAACTTCCCAATAGCAGAGAAATTGCTTCTGTCAGTGCTCAATCCGATGACCTATGAAGAAAAATATTAGAGGAGATCGAACAATGGAGAAAATCATGAGGGGAATTGATGGTCACAACCCATTTTGCATCTAGAAATAGATCGATGATGGAGAATCAATCCTGCAAGAGTCAATGGTGCGGAAAACTTGAATATGTAGAATCGGGGAAATATGAAAATTTCAGTCCATCATCCCGCATTCCCCATCCCGAATGGGGAATAGACCATTGCGAAAATAATCAATTGCGGAATTGGAGATCATGACGCTGCATCCTACATCCCGCATGCAGAAGGAAAATCTACAGGGAACAGAGTTTACAGAAGGCTATTTCTACATCCCATAAGTTGTGGAAGGAAATTTATGTGGAAATTCAACCTGCTAACAGAAGTCTTGGGAAGATTTGATCATTTAGGCCATCACCAATCTTACCATCTAAGTCCTATAACTTAATTTAAAAATGTATTGAAATAAACATACACAGATGCATGCAGTTGTAATTATACAACAGAAGCAATTCATCAATTCAACACATTAAACATATTCATCATATTTCATGAAGCAAATACCATTTGTAGAGATTAACAAAGAGATACTTATCTTTGAAAGAAGTTTGTTCTGCAACCAGCTATGTCGCTACAATGTTCCACCCAACCATAAGCCAGTGTGCTCATCAATCTCTCAACAGCACTGCCACCCCTAATATGGGCATGATTCCCACATACTAGTAGGCTCACACATAGCCAATAATACAACCAAACTTAGCCAAGCCAAGATAGTTGGGTATATCAGGCTACAAAAAAACAAGCCAATATAGTACTGGTTTTATCATTCTAATCAGCTAAGCCAACATCCACTTTAAGGACCAGCCAAGCCAACTAATAGATGGGTTTATCAGGCTACAAAGGAGTTGGAAAACTTGAACTACTAAGCTAGTGAGCTTAACCACCAAGCTGTGGACACCTGCACTAGATCAGGTTTGTCTCCTAAAACATATACACACCCAACAAAAGGAAGCATCCCTTTCTCTGCTACATAGTCCCTGAGGCTATTCCTTCCCTTCCAATGCTATTCAGGGAGTGCAAAGAAGAAAACCAACCCCTCTAGATCTATTTGTGAGGTTCCTTCCTACACTAGGTTTATCAAGCTAGTTCAGATCCAATTCCACTCAAAACTAGTTTAGACCAAGGAAAAAATATGAACACATAGCAGACCACAATGTTAATGTAGCAAAATAAGCTTCCACTCGCTCGGTGACAGAGAATACGATTGCACCACAACGCTCAGGATGGTAACAAGAGACGAACAACCCATAATGAAACACAGTTCTTCCAACTCGGTGAACACACAATGCGCATACACAGAATGGAATAGGGAAAGATCTTAAATGGATCATGACATTTTGGTGAGAGTCTGATGATGGACTATGCATGCACCATGAGGAAACAAAAAATAAACTAAAAACATGAAGGATGGATGATCCAAACGTCTTGCCGCTCCCCACAATGTGGGGGAAGATGAAACATGAATGCATAAGGAGAATGGGAATACGTTTTTGGGTGTTTCCTTTTGACACATGGATTTTCCCCAAATATCTCAAGTTTAAACATTCCCCCTCCCTATTCCTTGTGAAATCATTCCCCCATCTCTTTAACATTGCGGCGCATAGCTAGTTGTGGTATTTTTATTAGTTTGCATTTTACATGATATTCACAAATATATATATTGGGCTTGAATTAGCACCATAAACCATAGGCATTAACCTTGATCACCTATAAAAAAACATCAATAAATGGCAGGGCCTTAGCCTTGAGCTCCTCGCTATGATTCCATACAATATTTTCATCATGTACAGTCAAAATACCATGGGGTTAAAACCACGGTGTTACATTCCACTCCCCGTTCAATAGTATTGTTCTCAGTGCTTTACAATAATTTAACATCTGCTACACTGGAACCACCCTCAGTGCTCTGCAAATTCCTCCAACTCCTATGTAGCCTCTTCAGGACCACAGTGCTTCCTCTACACCCTTATCTATCCAATGGGATGATCTGTAACTCTTCCAAGTCCTTTCTTGCATGCATCGACACACACCACATGATATTTTTTTGGTCTTGGGGAATCCTTCTCCTCAGCTTGGAACATTTCTAGTGTCTTTAGAAACCATCAATACCTATGCTCAAACCCTAAGCAATGAATCAATTCCCATGTCAGTATTCACAATATTCTCCAAAATCATAGATGAATCACATGCATATGTATATTGACATAAAACCAACAAAAAGTTGTCAAGTGAACCAAATACTCATATGCGTAAGTATCTCCTTTTGGTTCCATAGGTATCCGACTTGGCTTTATACAACCATGGCACTCACAACCCTGCCCCCACCCCACACCTAGGTGTTCATTAAAGGGTAGCCACATTTCCATAAGCCTCGAATCACTTGAAAATACCCCTCAATCGAGGTTTGACATCTCTATTCTTGAGCCCAACACCTCTTTGGTTGTTTCAATAGTAGTTCTTTTCAAGAGCCTGCACCTCCTCTAGTTACTTATCAAGATCAGGTGCTTCCTTTCTAAACACCACAATGAATTTAATTCATATGTCAGATTCATTCCTATAGGATGCAATCTATAAAAAAATTTCAAAACCATGGCTGCATCATATGCTCATGTATATTTAAATAAATTCAATAACAACAAAAGTTTGATAAGTAAACCAAATACTTATCTGTATAACATCTCTCAGCTGACCAATAAGCCCCACTTCAGAGCCCAACACCTCTCTGGGTGCTCAATAATAGCTCTAGCTTAAGGGCCCAACACCTCCTCCAAGTGCTTACCAATGCTCATGCGCTTACCTTCTAGACATCATAATACCTAGGGGTTATTCTCTTCACGGAGCCCCCACTCTCATGACAGTCCCCTTACTGCGTGAATGTGTGCAGAAAGAATTCTAACTGGATGTCTTACACCCTGGGAATCCCTAGTGATGCATACCGGTGCCTAGATGGTAGGGGGTGGAAGAAATTATGTACCCAAGTACATTCTTCCAGAGGAGCCATGTATTCCCTGTTCATGTTCTCATCACCTCACCTGTGTTACATACAAGCATGCAATTCATATGAGATGTCATCATAAAAATTTCAGTCATAGTTTTTCAAACTTATTTCCAACACATCCTCTGAGAAGCTATGTACACCTAGTACATCCTTCAGAGGAGCTATGTATCCCAAACACACCCTTTCGAGAAGCTATGTACTCCAAGGGAATACTTTCACCATCTCACCCATGTTACATACAAGTATGCAGTTTACATGAGATTTCATCATAAAATTTTAATCATAGATTTACAAATCTATTTCATGCATACATGATTTCCCAAATATCAAATGATCAATAACATTGATATTCAAAAATAAAAAAATGTGATTTCACAATCCTCCTTCTTGCAGAAAATCATATTTTTGCCACTATGAGGTCATCCTCATACTGTTTGGATTCTGCAAGTGGGGAGTACTCATCCCTTACTTATGCATGTTGCCCAAAACCTAGACATCCACATACAACATGTCATCCTAGCACAATTTTTAATCAACCAAACAATCATAGTTAGTCGATAGGAACCTTCAAACATCAAGCAATGCAAAACAAGAAAATCCATTGTTAGCATGACTCAAAACCATCACAGGAGATCACAGTATCCCATAATCAACAGAAAAATTGCAATCCAAAGTTCAAAATCTGTTCTTAGTCATGAGATCCTTCTCATGGCACATGGTAGCTTCCTTCCTGGGTTTCATTGGGCACAACCATGCTTCTCTACTCAGGTCATCCTACTTAAGTCTTCAGGAAGTCCTTATATGCATGTCCATACACACAAGGGCCACTTCCTAGTGGAACTACAAGTTCACATACAAGATTCCTCAACCTTTAAATTGGATTCACTTTACCTGTAGAATCTTCTTTAGTGAACTTCATGCAATAGCCTCCAAGTCCCACCAAAGATCTTATATCTGTTAACTTTCTTGGAGTAGGCCAACACATCATGGCCTCAATCTTTTCAAGGTCTCCAGATATTCTTTTATCTGAGATAAGGTGACCCAAATAATGAATTCTATCCTCATAGAAGTCACATTTTCTCAAACCTACATACAACTTATGCTTCCTGAGCAATTTCAAAGTCAGCCTCAAATGTTCCACATGTTCTTCCTCATTCTTAGAATGAAAACAAATTCCATCAAGGAAACAAGAACAAACCTATCCAGATACTTACTGAAACATTATTCATGAGGCACATGAATGTGGCCGGTGCATTTGTGAAACCAAATGATACCACTACAACATCATAAGATCCATACCTTGATCTGAAGGTTGTCTTATGAACATTTTCATCCTTGATCCTTAGTTGTTATTCACAATGACTTTGTTCAATGGTATGAAATCAATACACATATTGTGTGTACCATATTTCTTTTTCACAATTAGGAGTGGTGCTCTTCAAGGAGACACACTTTTCTTGACATACCTCTTTTCCAACAACTCTTGTAGCTGCACCTTCAGCTCTATCATTTCTAGTGTACTCACCCCATAGGGTGTCTTGGACATTGGTGCTGCTCCTGGCACAAGTTCAATTGTGAAGTGAATGCCACTCTTTAGAGGAAGCCCTAAAATCTCATCAAGAAAAACATTCCCGAATTCCTGCAACACATGAAGGTCCTCCAACCTAGGATCTTCATTCTCTGCTTCCTCCAAAACATGAGTTGCATACACTCTACAACTTTTCCCATAGAACATCTTCAGCTGCATTGCTGAAGACTTCCTTCTAGAGGTCACTTTTGGAATGCCTTTCACAATCCTTAGGTTTCCTTCTTCATCCAAGTACTCAAAAGTCTTGTTACAACAATCTATCTTTGCTCTATGTGCTCCTGTCCAATCCATCCCAATGAGTATATCATAGGATCTAAGAGGCAAAACATTCATATCTACACAAGTGACTAATCCATCCATGACTAATGGACATTTCCTTTCCACCTCACTGACTTTCTTCTTAGTTCTAGTGGCTAGTTAGACTAACCATGATCTTCTATGCTTTGAATTATTCAAAGTGCACATCTCAACAAATCCCAAAGTAATATAGTTGTGAGTTTATCCAAGGTCAATCAAAACAGAAGCAGTCTATTCAACAATATCACCCTCAACTTCCACCACATTTGAATTATGACTTTCCTGGTGGTCTTCTAACACTGCACAAAATTTTAGGAATGATCCATGCTTCCTGACCCACAGTTCAACTTCTTGGGTGCTAGGGACTTGACCCTTATTCATATTTTCAAGTGGACAATTATTGCATATATGGGGTCCTTCACATCCCCAACATTCTATTGGTTCCTTTAGATTTTTCCCTCATCATTCTGGTTGGCTCAATCTCAACTTGTGATGGCTGCCTTTGCCGCTTCGGGAGGTGATGATGCTTAAAACCTTTCTTCCTTGGGTTAATCTTCACCTTTTTCTTATGGAAATTTGTCCTACTCCCTTCTACCTTTGTTAAATGATTCCCATAGTTTATCTACCTTTGGAGGTCTTCCAAAATCTATATGATGACTGAATTCATCTGGCTTTGCTCTACCAATTCCTTGATCATCCTTTTATTTTCTTCTTTGCAACCCTGCAATTCTACCCTTGAGCTTCTTATGGTAGCTGTAGCCTCTGGGGAACTCTCTTGTTCCCTGTTCCCATCATATTTAGTTTCATTTCCCTGGATATTGTAAGATGGCCTTACATACCCTTCCCCATGTGGGAAACTCCTGTGCAAATGGGGTCCTCCACATCCCCCATAGAATCTTCCCCGTGTCCACAGGGATCTTGTGCATCATCCATGTTGTTAATCTTCTTGGCACTGATCTTCTTTGACCCTCTTGGTCAGACCAAGACCAACGTTTCAATCTGCACTATGAATTTGCAAAATATGTTAACAACATCATTTGTTAGAAAATATCATAAATCAAAAGAAATTACTTTCCAACCGCTTATTGCAGTCACGAACGGTCAAGATCAGATCATGGTCATAGTGCATTTCATTGGGTTGGATAAGTTTATCAATTCTTCTAAATATCACTCTTTCTTGCTATAGTTTTATTTCTGCAACCAATTGACTTGGCACATTTATACGAATGCTGCAACCAACAGATCTGCCAAATCACAACCTAGGTGTTCTTTTCCATTTTCACACAATCTGGTTCACACACGTGCTGCCATTTTTCATATTTCGGGCCTCGACAATCCCTGCTGAACTTGCTGAATTTATCTGAACACAGAGGTGGATTTATCATGGACCCTTTCAGGTCCCAAAGCTGCAACATGAGCTCTGTTAACTGTTCAAATTAGCCCATTTAGGCCCTAGCATTGCAACCAGCAGCTATGATACCACACTGTCACGTCCCCTCCCGCATCAAAGGAGAAACACGACCATAGTCCCACACCTTTGAGGAATATGCCTCCATATGCTCTAAGTTCAATCTATTCATATCTGTATAAATTATCATAACTTCCCAATAGCAGAGAAATTGCTTCTGTAAGTGCTCAATCCGATTACCTATGAAGAAAAATCTCAGAGGAGATCAAATGTCGAAGAAAATCACGTCGGGAATCGATGGTCACAACCTGTTCCACATCTGGAAACAAATTAACGATGGAAAATCAATCCTGTAAGAATGAATGGTGTGGAAAACTTGAATCTATAGAATCTGGGAAATATGAAAATTTCAGTTCCTCATCCCGCATCCTGCATTCCGCATTCCCCATTCCGCATCCTGCATCCTGCATGTGGAATAAACTATTGTAGATATAATAAATTGTGAAAATACTCAATTATGGAATTAGAGATCGTGATGCCACATCCTGCATCCCACATTCCTACATCCCGCATCCTGCATGCAGAAGGAAGATTTGTGGAAGGAAAATCTATGGGGAGCATAGTTTACATAAGGTTGTTTCTGCATCTCGCATCCCACAAGTTGGGGAAAGGAAAGGTTGCGGAAGGGATTTTTTGTGGAATTTCAACCTGCTAAAAGAAGTCTTGTGTAGATTTGATCATTCAGGCCATCACCAATCTGACCATCTAAGTCCCATTACTTAATTTAAAAATGTATTGAAATAAGCATACACAGATGCATACAGTTGCAATTATACAGCGGAAGCAATTCATCAATTCAACACATTAAACATATTCATCATATTTCATGAAGCAAATACCATTTGGATAGATTAACACAGAGATACTTATCTTTGAAAGAAGTTTGTTCTGCAACTAGGTATGTCACTACAACGTTCCACCCAACCATATGCCAGTGCGCTCATCAATCTCTCAGCAGCACTACCACCCCCGATCTAGGCATGATCCCACAAGGAATAAGGGATACTAGCAGGCTCACACATAGCCAATAATACAACCAAACTTAGCCAAGCCAACATAGTTGGGTTTATTAGGCTACAAACAAACATTCCAATATACTACTGGTTTTATCAAGCTAATCAACCAATCCAACATTCACCGTAAGGACCAACCAAGCCAACTAACAGATGGGTTTAGCAGGCTACAAAGGAGTTGAAAAACTTGATTTGCTAAGCTAGTGAGCTCAACCACCAAGCTGTGGACACCTACACTAGATCAGGATTGGCTCCTAAAACATCTACACACCCACCATAACAGAGCATCCCTTTCTCTACTACATAGTCCCTCAGGCTATGCCTTCCCTTCCAGTGTTGTTCAGGGAGTGCAAAGAATAAAACCAACCCCTCTAGATCTATTTGTGAGGTTCCTTCCTACACTAGGTTTATCAAGCTAGTTCATATCCAATTCCACTCCAGACAAGTTCATACCAAGGAAAAAATATGCACACATAGCAGACCACAATGTTGATGTAGCAAAACAAGCTTCCACTCACTCTATGGCAGAGGATACCATTGCACAACAACGCTCATGATGGTAACAATAGATGAACAACCCACAATGAAACATAGTTTTTCCAAACCGACGAACGCACAATGCACATGCACAGAATGGAATAGGGAAATATCCGAAATGGATCACAACGTTTTGGTGAGAGTCTGATGATGGACTACGCATGCACCATGAGGAAAAAAAATAAGCTAAAAGTGTGAAGGATGGATGATCTAAACCTCCCATTGCTCCTCAAAATGTGAGGGAAGATGAAACATAAATGCATGAGGAGAATGGGCATACGTTTTTGGGTGTTTCCTTTTGACACATGGATTTTCCCCAAATAGCTCAAGGTCAAGAATCCCCCCTCTCTATTCCTTGTGAAATCATGCCGCCATCTCTTTAACGTTGCAACACATAGCTATTTGTGGTATTTTTATTAGTTTACATTTTACATGATATTCACAAATATATATATTGTGCTTGACTTAGCACCATAAACCGTAGGAATCAACCTTGATCACCTATACACAAAACATCAATATATGGAAGGTCCTTGGCCTTGAGCTCCTCACCATGATTCCATACAATATTTTCATCATGTACAATCAAAATACCACATGGTTAAAACCGGGGTGTTACATCCTACACACCCACTTGCATTGTACTAGTTTCCTCCTGGAAGGTAGAGGAACCGACTCCAAAGTTTCACTCTCTTGAAAATACTTGAACCCTTATTGCATGGTAGATTGACATATTGGATCATGTGATGCTTCTTCATATGACTGTAGATTATACCCAACCATCAAGAAACACCTCCTAAGAATATTCAAATCACAAGTGGAGAAAGCATTGTGAAACTGAGATCTAGTCTTCCTAGTGTCTAATGGATATCCTGCAAAGTCAACAGCTGCTTGTATGGTTTCCTCAACCCATTTTGACCTTGTGGGAGAATCATAATCTGCATGCATGCCATTATATTCATATTCCATATCAGAATCATAAAAATCAGAATTAGAAGCATCACTTACATCATCATCAAGTGAAGGATATGAGCATTCCCCTTCTTCTAGGCTAGCGTCTTGCATGGGATCTTCTTTGAACTTAACACTCCTCTCAATGAAATTATTTTGAGATGAGGGATCAAAGAGCTTGTATCCCTCTACATATTTATCATATCCAACCATTATGGAATCCTTTATTTGAGGTTGCAAGGCCTTTGTTTTCTCACAAGGTATCCTAACCCATGCTCTTGAGGCAAACACCTTGAATTGAGACACATCAAGCTTATATCCTTTTCCAATCCTTGAACAGATTCATGTCTTCCAAGAATTTTTGTGGAACTCTGTTATGAACATGTGCAACATAATTTATGGCTTCAACCCATAGCTTGGGATATAAATACTTATCCTCCATCATGCAAGTAGCCATCTCCTTCAATGCTTTAATCTTGCACTCTGCCACACCATTATGTTAAGGTGTGTATGGCATTGTGTTATAGAGTCATACCACCTATTACCATGGTAACATACACCTAGGACAAACTTTCATTTGTTTTGTACTCATTTCATATGGTCCAAACCTTGGTTATGTTTGTCTAGCAAGGTATTTGTGTGTTTTGGACACATAAATGCACCCAAGCACCCTCATTTGACCATTCTAGAGACACATGCACCCTCATTAATGAATTCCCAGTCCTTGGTGTGCTCCCATTTCATTAAAACATGGAAACTGGTTGACTAAAGGCACCCATGTATGTATTTTTGTGGTTTTTGGCTCTTTTGGACCATTTATTGCTGCCTAGAGCCACTACTTCTCACCCATGCACTCCACCACACCTAGCCTATCCTCATTTATGTCCTAGCATGCTTCAACCATGCTCACATAGGAATCTGTGACCGTTTGAGGTGATTTGGGAGCTCATTGGTCCACCTAGGGGGGTTTTGAGGTCCAATATAAGTATTCTACATGCATGCATCCAAATTGCCTCCAAAGGATAATTATTTTCTTGTATTTTATTTAAACATGTTCCAGACATATTTTCATGTTGGACAGTCATACTAAACTCTGTTATTGACACCATTTCTATGTGTTAATTTCACTCTTTTCAACATTTTTCTACATTATTTGTGAACATATTGAATTGTGAGGATTCCCTTCCCTCCTAGATATTTCTTTGAATCAAATTTTCACATGGTATCAAATCTCTTCAGAGCTGCAAATCAAAACAGAGTGTTTGAGTTGTTATCTAGGGACTTTGTAGAAATATTTGAGTGTTTGCATTGCAGGTAGTTCTAGTGTATTTGTCACTCAGTGCACAAGAAGGAATGGACTATAATCATGTATTTATTACCCCATTCAACTATTTCAAATGGAATTCTGGAATGGTGATCCAGCTGGGGTCAAAAGGCCTCTACAGAGTCACCATGGGAATTGAGACCGAGCCTAACTATGCTGTATAAAAATTGAAGTACTACAACAGACTAGATGAAGCATTCAGGATGCTTTTTCTCAACATTTAGAGGGATATTCTATTCCATGTAGATAGTATTACTACACCCAATGAATCCTGGCTCAATCTTGAGTCACTGTTTGGGAAGACTGATGAGATGAGAGGCCACTAACTCGAAAATGATTTGTTCTCATTGATCCCAACTCACTTTTAGACGATCCAGAACTTCTTCACAAAGTTCAAATCGTTGGTGATTCATCTGAAACAGTTTTTCATTGAGAATAAAGAGAAGCAAATGATCTTTTCCATTCTTTCAAATCTAGGGCCTAAGTATTCAGAATTTATATCAACATTCCACTCAAGCAAGCTAACAGCTCAAAATTGGAGAATGTCTCCACTTGAAGACTTCATGGAGTCACTAACTCAAGAACAAGACAAGTTGGTGAAAATGGGTACCGTCAAGTACACCAAGGATCAAGCCCTTTCTATAGGAGTTTTGAATCAATCCAAAGGCAAGAAGAAAGCCAAATATTTGAAGCAGCAAGAGAAGAAGAAGCAGAAGAAGCCCAAACATTCATATGGGGTTTCAAATCCTAGAAAGGACATAGAGAAGAAGAAGCAAGAGAAGAAAAAATACACTTATTGTCACAAAGGTTGGCATACATGAAGAAAACCATTGACATAATGGCGCAACTCCTTAAGGAGAACAACATCCCACTGCCAGAAGGCGCAAGAAGGAAAGAGGGAGGTTTAAGCTTAGAGAAAAAGGAAAGATGCCATGCTTTGGTTGATGGATCTTCAAGCTCTTCTTCCTTCATCATAGATTCAAGTGCCTCAAGGCACATGGATTCCATGCATGATTCCTTGTCGTCCCTACATACTTATAGTGGTCCATCCATCGTCATCGGTGATGATTGAGAAATCCAATCCAAAGGAATTGGTAGGATTGATCTAGAAGATGGGTACTTAAACAATGTGTTGTTTGTTCTTGATCGTTGAACAAACCTACTCTCTATATATCAAATGACACACAAAATTACAACCAAGAGAGTAACATTTACTCAAAATGATGTGGTGATCTCAGAAATCTCTACAAGCCAAGTTGTTGCAGTGGGTTTTGCTGACCATGATTCAAGAATGCACAAATTCTCTCACTTCATTCCATATTCCCAAGGGAATGCACTCCTATCACATGCCAATGAGACCAACAATTTGTGGCATGAGAGATATGGACATCTCAACTACATGTACCTCCAAGCACTAAGCAAGGAAAGCATGGTTGAAGGGCTTCCTACCATCAAGTTTTCTAATGGCACTTGCAAAGGGTGCATAGTGGGGAAACATGCTGAGCACGAATATGAGAAAGAAAATGCGAGGGATGTATAAGTGCTTGATATGATCCATGTTTCCACCTTTCACACACTTGGGGGGGACATGGAAGAAATATTCAAGCCACTCGGTGTGTCCTTGGGGGCAAGTCTTGAGTCAAGGCTGTCACCTTGTTCTTGACTCCTCCGTTTAGGCTCAACTCCTAACAAAGCTAAGGGGGGTAGACCCTATTAAGTTACTAAGGAAAATTACTTTAGTATGATGATGTTAAATTGAGATAGTTGCTTAGGATTTTTAATTTAACCATAAATAACCATAGATGACAAGATGAAAAATGAGCACAAAAAAGCAAAAATGCTGAGACACAATATATATATCAAAAGATTTAAACACAGGACCAATGCCTTAAAAATGGAGTCATAACATAATCAAATGTACTTGCATGTGCTTGGAGTGAATGTTTTGCAATTGCCTCTTGGTAGGTTTTCAATTAATATGGAATATGAGTGGATTAAATTAGGTGAGGGGAGACTCCAGATATACTCGAGGGGTACTTGGAGTATGTCAAAAAATAAACTTTCACGTCTACCCACAAGGAATGTGTGGGATGAATGGAGTCTCTAAGATTGTGTTCATAATACACCCAAAGGTGTAACAAATATCGGCGCCCCGAGGTCACTGTCCAAGAGTTTCCACTTCCTTTGGGTATTTTTCCACTGTTTACAGTTTGATCGAGGTGTTGGATTTTCACCCGATGGTGGTTAATTGGGGAAGGTGAAACCTAATTAATATAGTCACTCACATTTCTTTTAATGTATCTTTACTAATCAGATTAACTGCAACCAAGTGCAGATCATACACAATGGAGTCTTGTCAATTTTAGTAAATTTTAAAGGATGTGTTTTTAGAAAGAAAAACCTTCCAGGAACCTCTTTCAGTCCAAGTGGACCTCAAAAGGGGAATCAAGCAAGGGGTTTATTTTAAAATATTCTTTGCAGAAATTAATGACAATCATAAAAAAGGAATCAAACCATAGGTTTTCTAATTAGTCCTACCACGCATCTCTTTCCCCTTTCGGGTCAATCGGGAAGTCATGGGGTAAGTATTAAAGTTACTTTGATACTGTAATATGGAATATATGATAAATTAATAAAATTATATTATTATACATCAATGAAACTAATCTAGAGTGAAAATAAATAAGAAAATGCAAAAAAATGCAAAAAGGACGCGAATCCCCCCTGGGGGGATGGGGAATGGGCTCAAAAGAGCCTATTCGGAGAATTTTTTTATCATAAGATGTTACAATATTATAAAAATGATATGAACCCTCTTTTTCCTTATACAGGATGAAACCAATCCTTTACAAAATGACAAAATTAAAGATTACAGTCAAAAGGGAGACCCCCGGGGGGATTCAGATGGCCCAAAAGCCACTTTAGAACAATAGATTCTCCTCTTTCTGTTAGAAATTCTAAAGGAAAGAAATATTATTAGAATGAAATATTCCCAAAATAACTTTGAAAGTACCTTTGGGCATCCTACTTTAACTCAAAAATAAACTAAGTTAAAACTAGTTAAAATGGTAAAAAAGGAACCAAGGAAAGCAAGCTTTCCTTGGGATCTTGGCTTGCCTTTGGGGAAGCCAATTTTATATGCACTTATTTGTGTATTTTATCTTTTAAAACATAAAACAAAAATCTAATGCATGCAAACTATAGATTCTCTTTAAATTGACATGCAAAATGAACGATTTCCCTAAACTAGATCTAGAATGCTTTATGAAACTTTTTAGGAATGAGATCTAGATTATGAGGCTTGAGACAATAGATATATGTTAAGTTTTACTTTAAGATAATATATATGAATAATATCAAAGCTTGTAAACAAAGTAACCAGGTAAAATTTTGATTTTTAGAAGGAGGAAGAGAGAGAAAGAGTGCCAGAAGCCTGGGAATGTTGGGCTTTGGAGTCTTCTTTGGTGGAACACCGAGGGACTATCCTAGAAAATATCCTGAATATGAGGAAGATGCAAACTATATCAACCCCTTATACAAGTGAGATCACCTACAATTTAGAAATCCTTGCACAAACAGATGGTTAAAACATAGGTGTTGCTCAAAAAAGACAATTAGAAAGCATGCAATTAAACTTAAAATGCATGCAACTCCAAGAGATATGAAACAAGCGAACAGTAAGAGCACAAATCAAACTAGAAATATATCTTACCCTAACAGGAGGAAGCTCTCTCCTTCAAGGCCAACAATTAACCAGCAAAAAACAAAGATCAATAATACAGACTATACCTCATAAGCACTTGGCAATCACCATCCACACATGAAAAACATTACACCATAGATATTTCCTCCAAAGCTTGTTTATTCCAAAAATAGTACACAATACAATAGCAATATCTATTCAATCTAGCTCTAACTAGCTTGGAAGAGGAAATTGCTACTTTATTTATAGCAAAAATAAGAAATCTAGCCCAGGGGGCGCAATTCCCAAGGAGAGAGAGACTGCAGCTGCATGTGGAGTGAATTTGAGCTTGATCTGAGTATATCAGAGTTTGATCTGAGTCTCAGTGAGTGTAACTATCAATTAGAGAGCTGATCTACCTGACACCTCAACCTGATAACTGAAGCATCCACCAAAACTCATCCAAATGAGCCCACACATGTGGAGGAGAGAGAGAGGGCATAATTCCCAATATTACATGCAGTAATGCACTCCCTATTCAGCCCATATCACCTCCTTCTGTCAAGGGATGGTCAGATCCATTCAATCCCAAGTCAATGAGACTGAGTTCAGTCAAATCGGAGAAAATCCCAATGATTTAGGATTTTGGGTTTTCTCCATTATTTAATTAATTTATCAATTAAAATAATCAATATTTGATTTTTAGGGATTTTTGACCTGAGTGATGGAAAAATCACTCAAAACTTAGAAAAAGTGGGTTTCTGGGTTTACATGATGCTCTTATCTTGAAAATGAGCACCCCCATGACTGAAACTGATTCTTGACTCCACTTTTATTACAAAACCAATTTTTCGATTTAAATTGTTAAAAAATAGCCTAAGTTTTGGAAAAATTAAAACTTAAAAAAAAAACTTAAAAAAAAATAGAACCTAGGGGGACTTAGAAATGTTCATATGACTTGAACATGATGCCTATCATGTTTATACATTGATACATAGAATCTAATAACCTCAATAGGCCTAAATTCCAAGCCGACCACCCCAACTTTGGAGGTATTGAGTGAAAAACTTAGAAATTATCAGTCATTTATTCAACAACCAATAATAACCAAGGGAAAAAACACCCTGGGCTGATCGGATTGACAAATAAAGTCTAAGAGACTGATTCTTTTATAGACACTATCATGCTAGAACATTTTATTACAACTTGCCTACGAGGTATGAACATGTGATATAGTACAACAAGCACTTCTGAAGGTCTTCTGAAGTCCGAACAAATCATCTTTGTCCGGTTCACCAGGCTCACTTGATAAAAAAACCACTAAGTACAAATTAGGTGGTAAAAATCCATTCATATATGATAGGGCCTCTTCCCAAACCCTCATATGGTAATTCAAGGTATGTGTTAACTTTCATAGATGATTCCTCAAGGTTCTGCTAGGTATATTTTCTCAAGCTAAAATCTAAAGTTTTTGAGACTTTCAAAGTGTTCAAATGTTTAGTGGAGAACATGAGTGGGAATAAAATCAAGGTTCTTAGGACTGAAAATAGAAAGGAGTATGTCAACAAGAACTTTCAGCATCTCTGTGTAGAATGTAGCATCCAGATGCAACATTCTATGCCTTACACACCTCAACAAAATGGTGTTGTAGAGCGCAAAAACATAGCTCTCAAGGAGATGCCTACATGCATGATGGAGAATAAGGATTTGAATCCTAAGCTATGGGATGAAGCTATCAATTGTGCTGCATATGTTTAGAATAGATATCCACATAAATCATCGAAAGTAAAAACTCCATTTGTGGCTTGGAATGGTCCTAAGCCCAATGTTTCTCATTCCAGGGTTTTTGGCTCAAAGGCTTGGGATAGAATTTCTCCTGAGAAGAGAAAGGAATTGCAACCTAAAAGAAATGATTCCATTATGGCTGGATATGTTGAATATATAAAGGGATACAATATCTTTGATCTCTCATCTCAGAAAACATTCATTGAAAGGAGTGTACAATTTGAAGAAGAGCCCATGCAGGGGATCGAACTAGTCCAAGGGGAATGCTCACATCCCACACTCCATGATGATGTACATGATGATTATTCCTGTGATTTTTCTGATTCTGTTATTGAAGATGATTTTGATGACATGAATTAGATGAAATTTGAGGTCTAAAATGGGCCTTATAAGAAAATGCACCAACAATAAGTTCTTGTGAGTTGGAATTCAAGAACCAATAGAATTCCAATAAAATAAGTCAATCATAATGGTTGAATTGACATATTTGTCATAAAAAAAATTATTTTTTTGTTCGTATTTTCGACATATCTCCTTGTATTTTTACTCAAATTTTGATTGGGAGAGCTTGTGATTCCTCATCCAATAAGTACCCACACTGCATACTTTTGACGGACCCCTCTACCCCAAAAACAAGAAATACCTTAAAAAATGTGATGACATCATCATCACGTTTTTTCAGGTATTTCTTGTTTTTGGGGTAGAGGGGTCCATAAAAAGTATGTAGTGTGGGTAATTTTTGGATGCAGAATCAAATTCCACATCCAACGATCTCTCCCAATCGAAATTTGAGTAAAAACACAAGGAGATATGTCGAAAATACGAACACAAAAAGTATTTTTTTTCTTTTTTCCTCCAAAATTAATAAATATTATTTTATTATTTTCCTTAGGAGGACCATTTTATACCTCAAAATTCCTCTAATGCATACAGATCATGACTCACCCATAAGGCCAAAGTGGGCAGAGAAAACCATACAAGCAACTAGTGATCTTATTGGAGATCCACTAGACTATATGAAGACTATATCTCAATTTCACAATGCCTTCTCTACTTGTGAATTAAATATTTCAGAGATATTCTTTATGATGGTTGTATATGATCCTCATACATATTAGGAATCATCGCTTGACCCAATATATCAAAAAACCATGCAAGAAGAATTCAAGTCCTTGCAAGACAATGAGACTTGGGAATTGGTTTCCCTACCCTCCAAGAGGAAACTAGTGCAATGTAAGTGGGTCCATAGGACCAAAGCAGTTGTTGATGGTTTTGATATCAAGTAAAATCCCAGTTTGGTTTCCAAAGGCTTCTCTCAAGTCCAAGGAGTGGACTATATAGAGAGTTTTTCATTGCTTGCAAAGATGGACTCTATAAGACTAGTTTTAGCCATTGCTGCATCTAAGCGATGGGAGGTTCACCAAATAGATGTGAAGACTGCTTTTCTTCATGGTGATATTGATAAGGATATTTATAAACAGCAGCATGAAGGTTTCATTCATGATCCTTCACTTGTTTTCAGGTTGAAGAAGTCTCTCTATGGCCTCAAGCAAGCCCCCCGGGCTTGGTATGCCAAGATGGACAATTTTTTGCTATCGCTTGGCTTTGAAAGATGAAAATATGATCCAAATGTATACTTGCAGCATAACGGTGATTTATTGTAGGTAATAGTGTTGTATGTTGATTATATTTTGATCACTAGAATTTGCATTGCTGATATAGGTTCAATTAAGTCTTTACTGCACAATGAGTTTTCCATGACTGACCTTGGATTGTTGAAACAATTTCTTGGCTTAGAGATTGAGCAATCTGATGCAAGGATAAAGGATAAAGGTCATCCAATAAAATTATGCTGGAAACCTGTTATTAAATTTCAAAATGGCTCAATGTAAGGCATCCAAGTCCCATTCCTTTCAGGAGTAAAACTAGGTGAATTCGGTTCATCTCCCTTGGTGGACAACTCGTTGTATAGGAAACTAGCTGGGATCTTGTTGTATCTTACACACTCTTGACCTGATTTGGCTTATGTTGTAGGTGATATTCAAATATATATGTAGGAGACTCATTATATCCATCACAAGGATGCAAAAAGGATCTTGCATTATGTGCAAGGAACCAAACACTTTGGGGTACACTATGCTACTAGTTCTCCACTAGAACTAGTTGGATTTGCTCATTCTGATTGGGACGGAGATTCCATTAAAATAAAGTACACTTCAGGTTATGTATTCATGCTTGAACATGGTCCCATATGATGGTAAAGTAAGAAACAACACACTATATACCTTTCATCAGCTACGACTAAGTACAGAGGAGCAGTGAATGCAGCTACACAGTGTGTGTGGTTGCAAGGCATTCTTGGAGAACTTGGTTTTTCACTTGATTCACCCACTGTCATTTGGTGTGAAAATCAAAGTGAAATAAATGTTTCCATTGATCTGATACAAATATAGAGGACTAAGCATATTGAGATACACATGCACTACATCTGGAGCTTAGTGCATGAGCAGGTGATATCATTGCAGTATTTCTCATCTGTAGAGAAAGCTGCTGACATCTTCACCAAGAGATTCACAGAGAATACATGCACGTATCTAAGATAAATTATTCTAGTGGGTGACACATGGTGATGACTAATATTCAATTTCATATTTTTCTCCATGTCCATTTTAGAAGGGAAGTTTTGTTCCCATGAGGTTTTCCTCCTTACCTTGGTTATATGGACAAATAAATTTTTGTAAGAGGTGACTTGAGCCTTAGCTGCCAAGGCCTCAATAATGTGATTTAATTACACTAATTTAGGATTAAGGTTTGGTTTTAGAGAATCATACCACCTAGTACCATGTTCACATACACCTAGGACACACTTTCATTTGTCTTGTACTCATGTCATATGGTCCAAACCTTGGTTATCTTGGCATATAAAGATATTTGTGTGTTTTGGACTCATAAATGCACCCAAGTTCCCTCATTTGACCATTATGTAGAAAAAATTTCCTCATTAATGAATTCTCATTCCTTGGTGTGCTCCCCTTTCCTTAAAATAGGGAAACTGGTTGACTAGAGGTGCCCATGCATGTATTTTGGTGGTTTTTGGCTCTTTTGGACCATTTATTGCTACCTAGAGCCACTCCCACTCACCCATGCACTTCAAAACATCTATCCTACCCTCATTTATGTCCTATCATGCTTCATCCATGTTCACACAAGAATTCATGTCTGTTTGAGGTGGTTTGGGCTCTCATTGGTCCACCTAGTGGGGTTTTGAGGTCCAATTTAAGCCTGCCACATGTATGCATCCAAATTGCCTCCAAAGGCTAGTGATTTTTTCCTATTGTATTAAACAAATGTTCTAGACATATTTACATGTTGGATAGTCATAGTAAACTATGTTATTGACACAATTTCTATGTGTTTATTTCACTATATTCACTATTTTTCCGCATAATTTGTCAACATCTTGAATTGTGAGGATTCCCTTAGCTCCTAGATATTCCTGTGAATCACATTTTAACACATTTAACGGTTGCATATGGATTCCAGCTTCTTCACATAACTTCTACAGGTACTTATTGACATATTCTTCCCATTATCAATCCTTAAGGCTTTGATATTTTTCCCACTGAAATTCTCAACAAAAGCTTTGAAAAATTTGAAAGTTTGGAATGCTTTAGATTTCAATTTGAGGAAGAATATCCAAAAATACCTTGGAAAATAATCAATTATTTTTAGGACATACTTTGAGTTTCCAAAGGAGGGTGTGTGAAGAGGTCCTATCATATTTGAATGGACTAATTTGAGGACTTGAACAACTATTATTTCCTTCCACTTGTCAAACTTGCACTTGGCATGATTTCCAACAATGCCTCCCTTGCATGTGCCTTTGGAAAATTTGATTCCTATAAGTCCTTCAAATATATTTTATTTGCTCAAGGATTGAAGATATATGTAGTTGAGGTGTAAAAACCTATCACTCCATAGTATGCTAACTTCATTGGCATGTGACATGAGCACATTAACTGAGGATTAAGGAATAAAGTGATAGAATTTGTACATCCTTGAATCATGATTCTACAACAGCAATGGAAACCACTTTTCCAGTGGAAACTTTATAAATTTCCACATCTTCTTGAGTGAATGTCACTCTCTTAGCCAAAACATTGTGGGTCATTTTGTAAAGAAAGAGTATATTTGCTACAAGATATGGCATAGACAATACATTGTTGAAGTACCCATTGTCAAGATTGATCCTACCAATTCCTTTTGTTGGTATCTCTAAGTCATATTCCATGAGAATAGATGAACCAATGTATGGTTAGAGGGCAGACAAAGACTCTTTTGTAGAAGCCACGTGCCTTGAGGAACCCGAATCTATGATGAAGGAGGAATATACAGAAGTTCTAGCTACCAATGCATGGAATATCTTGTTTTTAGAATTTAAACCACCATCCTTATTCTTTGTTCCATCTAGAAGAGTGATATTTTTCTTTTCAAGGAGTTGTGCCATCATGTTAATGGTATTCTTCATGCATGCACTCTTAGGGTTCCAACCATTGTGATAGTAAGTGCATTTCGAATTCTCATGCTTCTTCCCTTTCTCCTTTCTAGTGTTCGAAATCTCTTTAAAATATTTGGGAGTCTATTTATATTTCTTCCTCTATTGATGCTATGAATATTTGGGCTTCTTCTTAGCCTTTTCTTGCTTATAATCACTAGGTTCAATAGCTTCATATTTGGTAGGATTGATGGTACCCATATGGACCAACTTGTCTTGTTCTTGAGTAAGGGGATCCATGAAGTCTGCCAAAGATGGAATCCTCCAATTTCGAATTGTGAGCTTGGTAGAGTGAAATGTTGAAAGAAACACAAAGTATTTAGACCCCATCTTTGAAAGAATGGATAAAATTAGTTTCTCTTCCTTTTTCTGAATGCCACACTGCTTTAGTTGAAGAACTAAGGATTTGAACTTGGTGAAGAAATCTTGTATGGTCTTGAAATTTGTTGGGCTCAAGGAGATAAACACATTCTCAAGTTGATGGCCCCTTAGTTCACCAGTATTCCCAAATAGTGACTATCTCTTGAGCCACACTTCATTTGGAGTTGTGAGACTGTCTACATGAAACAATAGGTCTCTTGATATACTAAGACATAACATACCAAACGCTTCATCCATTCTATTGAAAAACATAGACTTCTCAATAATCGAGTTTGACTCATTTTTTGTCCCCATAGTAAATTTGAAGAGACCCCTAGATTTGAGTTGAATTACCATCTTGACCTTCCACTCATATTAGTTGAATGGAGTGAGCAAGGTGACATGAGACTACTCCATTATTTGTTGTGCACTTGGTGGCAAATAACCACTAAAAAACTTGCAAATCAAACACTCAATCCTTAGAAGGAAACCTTGAATTGCTAATTTGAACTCTGTGAATTCGATTAGAAGCTCCAAGAGCTTTGATGTCATGTAAAATTCTGATCACAACAAGATCTACTATAAAAGAAATTCCTCACAACAAATAGATTTGATTAAGCATGCATAAAACAATGTGAAAGAGGCACTCAATAGTATTCTTCTTTGATTTGATATTTTTCTTTTCAAGGAGTTGTGCCATCATGTCAATGGTATTCTTCATGCATGCACTCTTAGGGTTCCAAGCATTGTGATAGTAAGTGCATTTCGACTTCTCATGCTTCTTCCCTTTCTCCTTTCTAGTGTTTGAAATCTCTTCAGAATATTTGGGACTCTATTTATATTTCTTCCTTTGTTGATGCTATGAATATTTGGGCTTCTTCTTAGCCTTTTCTTGCTTAGAATCACCAGGTTCAATAGCTTCATATTTGGTAGGATTGATGGTACCCATATGGACCAACTTGTCTTGTTCTTGAGTAAGGGGATCCATGAAGTCTGCCAAAGATGGAATCCTCCAATTTTGAATTGTGAGCTTGGTAGAGTGAAATGTCGAAAGAAACACAAAGTATTCAGAACCTATCTTTGAAAGAATGGATACAATCAGTTGCTCTTCCTTTTTCTGAATGCCACACTACTTTAGTTGAAGAACTAACGATTTGAACTTGGTGAAGAAGTCTTGTATGGTCTTGAAATTTGTTGGGCTCAAGGAGATAAACACATTCTCAAGTTGATGGCCCCTTAGTTCACCAGTATTCCCAAATAGTGACTATCTCTTGAGCCACACTTCATTTGGAGTTGTGAGACTGTCTACATGAAACAATAGGTCTCTTGATATACTAAGACATAACATACCAAACGCTTCATCCATTCTATTGAAAAACATAGACTTCTCAATAATTGAGTTCGACTCATTTTTTGTCCCCATAGTAAATTTGAAGAGACCCCTAGATCTGAGTTGAATTACCATCTTGACCTTCCACTCATATTAGTTGAATGGAGTGAGCAAGGTGACATGAGACTACTCCATTATTTGTTGTGCACTTGGTGGCAAATAAACACTAAAAAACTTGCAAATCAAACACTCAATCCTTAGAAGAAAATTCTAAATTGCTAATTCAAACTCTATGAATTCGATTAGAAGCTCCAAGAGCTTTGATGTCATGTAAAATTTTGATCACAACAAGATCTACTATCAAAGAAATTCCTCACAACAAAAGGATTTGATTAAGCATGCATAAAACAATGTGAAAGAGGCACAATAACGCTAACGATTGATGTCAATAGATGAAGTTTATATTACAGTCCAACATGAAAAATATCTCGATCATCATTATATTACAATACGATAAAATCATTTTCCTTTGGAGGCACTTCAATGGCATACATGCGACAGGATTACATTAGACCTCAAACCCCCTAAGTTGACCAATAGGCTCCAAAACCACCTCAAATGGTCATGAATGTAAGATATGAATGTTGGGATGGCATGGGTGTTCAATAATTATGGTGTCCCATGAATGGTGGAGAGAGTGGTATTGGTGGCATGGGGTTGTTTCTAGGCATCCGAAAAGGACCAAAAAGATGAAAAACAACCAAATACAATGCATGTGCACCCCATGGTCAAACCCAAATCCACAAATTAAGGGATGGACACTCCCCTAGGGATCAAATGGTTAAAAATGAGGCACCTTATCTCATCCTAGTTGACAAAAATGAGGGCGTCAATGGTCATTAATGGTCCAAAATGCTAAACAACCTTAGGAAATATCATTAACCATGGTTTGGACGATTTAACATAGGTAAAAATTAATGAAACTATGGTCCTAGGGGTAATAATGTTCTAACAAATAATATTGTATAAGGATATAGCAAATAAAAAGTGTTTTGTAACTCATAATCTCAAAATTAAAGGCAATACACCCTATCCTATCCTCCTCGTAGAAGTGAGTCTTTCCCTGATTCAAAGCATGGCTATGACTAGGTTCCTAATAGAGAAAAAATGATAAACGACACGGGAGACAAGAAGAATCCTAATATTGCTTCATACTCTAGTCAAAACCACCTACAACCTAAGCGAGTTCGGAATAAAGATCCTAAGTCTTAGTTAAACCATTGGGGAGTCGAGGAAGAGGTCACCCTACATAATATCGATAATATTAAAAGTATTATTACATCGAAATTTGAGTAAAATATGTGGTGCTATAAAGAGTTAATGGATAAGAGAAAATTAAAATATCTAAGGAGGTGATCAATCATAATATAGAAGATCAAAATTATCTCTCTATTTTAACTATAATAAAGAATAAAATCAACCGTATTAAAATAGAAAAACCTCTCATGAGCTCCTCTTACCAAAAATTCTCAATCAATGCGGACAAAAATGGTTTCCCTAGTCTATATGTGGCAAATCTAGAACAAAAGGTTCATAGCAATGCATCCTTTCCCTAGATTGTTAAACTACTTGAATGCCAAATTTTTCTTAACTCAACAATGAAGGTGATCATTTCCTTGTAATTCTCTTGTGATCAATTGTATGTGCAAAATAATGTAATGAGCAAGACATAGTAGTGAAAGAAACAAGATACTTCAATGATATATACTAATGATCAAGGAGAAAAGTAATGAATAATTGATATTAACACAAATCATTCATGGGAAATGGGAACACATTTGTATTAACAAGATAAGAGAAAAAAAATACAACCAAATCCTTGATGTTGAAGCTTTGTTCTCACAATGTATTTGACTCACTTTCACACATGCTCTACAAACCCTACACATATTACTCACAACCACACTCTTTGCCTCCTATACTAGCAATGATTTCAACAACATAAAGGTGCTCTCCTTGGTCCTCTTCCTCCTCCACATCCATGGGGGTAAGATTGTATATATATGCCAAAGAGGGAACAAAGGGGTTGAGATTATTAAGGAGGAAGGTGAGGGATCATCCATAGAGGATAGGGGTATGAATTCCACCTACTCAAAGTAGTTGGGATAATCCTACATGAGGAATTTCATCTATAAAGTTCTAGAAATATTCTCTCTTTTTCCTTTTTAACATTGTTTATGCTCCTTGTACACTAGCAGGAGGAACCGATGCTCCTTGTCCTCAGGAAACAAGTTTCATCGACACACATTTTCATTGGGAAAAAGGCATCAAGAGAGATTGAATCTCTTTTTCAGAAGGAAAAGGATGTCATGGCTCTTAGGAATGAGCAAAAGGCTCCTCCAAACTATGGTTTGGCCAGGTAAATTCATGGGATTAAGCATCAGTACAAATTTTGGGTGTAACATAATTCCCCCCAAAGTATGAAGCTAGAGGTATGTGATAGGTGAAATAGTTTTCTAGGTATGATATGAGATCAGAGGAAAAAGAGCAGCGAGTGATGTCTTGACATAAGACTAGTTACAAACTATTTGACTCAAACCATGCCTGCTAACCAATACATTACAGATCCATGTACAATGACTAAGTCACAACTACCAATAATACACAGTATATTCATGATCAACAAGAGTCAAATTAGGACATAGCTATGGAATATACGCTGTAGATCCATATAATCTTGAATTAAACTTGAACATATCCACAAGACATACAATGTAGATCCATGTACATTGTAATGACTCAAGAAATAATCCATCGCAACTTGAGGATATGCACATATTCAAGAGAATACATAACCACTCAGGGTCTTCATTCCAATCTGATATAGTACGATTCTATCCATGTGAATAGATGTCTTTATGTAAAACATTGTAGAAACCACTTGATTACCAGTAATTGATGTATACTGTTAACAAGTGTGAGGGAAGTCAAAAACAATGTCAATGATTCCCAATGTAACCTAGTACATTCCTACGAATGTGGATAGATGATTTGAAGTCAAATAATTGGGGGAATATTTCAATCAGAGGCCAAAGATGAAAGCCTACTATCATAAGCAAGGAAACTTGGAATTGAGGCATGTAGGATTCAATGTATTTGACTGGTTTCTAAGACCAATTCCTGGATAATGTGCTCATGTCAAGAGGAATAGACTCGTTGAAAAAGGGACATGATGTTTCCCCCATCATCGACATGAAAATTGGAACAAAAGATATTTCATAAGTGATCTTGGAAATGGAACAAACATGAGACTGACTCGAAGGAAGGTAAGGTAACTGTAGAATTAGATTGTGGTAAAGAATCCCCTTGAACATTGAATGACATGACAAGTGACTTGGTATAATTGACTCAATCAAGGTAAAGACCAGACATAATGCAAAGATAGGATGATGCATTCTTTGAATTGAATCAAAGGAGTGAAATGGCTCATGAAAGTGGATCGTCTCGATGACAAGACGAGTACCCAACTATTTGAATGAAATGTAGACATGTTCCATGTTCAAGGATGACTAGGATATTCCATTAATACAAATGAAAAATGTCTTCCTATTCCCTTAATTTCCCCATCGCAATGGATGAGTACCTATTTCTTTTAACGAGCTTGAAAAGAGAAACAAATGATCGATATAGCCTATTAGGTGATATGAACATGAGGAAGGAGGCGTTCATTCCCAAAAAAGGGTCCTTCATCGCTTAATTTTATGAGTTTGAAGAAGGTAAACTTGATCGTCGTTTCATGTTTAGAGAGTCTGAAATGACTAAGAAGACTCCAAAGTGTACTTTTTTTGTAAATTTAGTCCAATAGGTCCAAAAACGTATAAGCCGATACCTAGGATAACTGTTCTAGCCACAATGAACTAGAGTGTACCTTTTTCGTAAATGAGTCTAAATGGTCCAAAAAAGGGGTAAACTATCATCGGATAGACGAACTTTCAAATACTTTTAAAAGCGTGAAAGAATCAAGTTTTCTTGGAAATATTTTTGTGTTTAAAGATCCTAAAGAGAGCTTAAAGAAGACTCCAAGGGGTTTCCTTTTTCGTATCCATTTTAACAAGTAGGAAAAAGAGGTAAAAGCATACTTGATACCTTTTCTCCGAATTTTTAATGAGCACGACTAGGGTATAAAAGGTGCGCAAATATTTTTTTCAATTTGAGCTAGAGCATGAGAAAGTAAAAAAGAAGCTCTATTGTAGCCACAAAATGCCCAAAAAGGTATTAAAATATTTGAAAGCAACATTAGGACAATTTCACCATAGAAACTATAGGAAAATATAGTGAAAACCCATAATATTTAAATATCTCACCAAATATTGTTTATTAAAAATAAAAAAATGATATAAAAATGGTAAAATAGTAAAAATTACTTACCATTTTGTTTTTACCATAGGCATTGGGTGAAAATTGTGTTTTAGAGAAGAATTTATGACAAATATTTCGAGAGTTATGGGAATCTGTTTGATGAGCCTTTAGAAGCAGGTAATATCTATCATCCTCCCCTTCATTTTCATGGTTGAAATTTGACTTTTAATCATGTTTTTTGTGGTTTTTAGGAGAGTTTTGGAAAGGGGAAGAGCATGCCTTGGGAGACGCTGTTCTCCCTTTTGGGAGGTGCGTCAATGCACTCCCTGAAAGGGGAAAAAGTGTCAGAGGCACTATGTCCTCTAAATGAAAATTCGTCGTCACTTTGTTCCCTTGGAGAAAGTGCGTTGGTGAAGGTGACTCTTTAAAAACAAATAATTTATCATAAATTTTAAGTTTTTATCCCAATGAAATGAGTCTAATAGTTTCCATGTGGATGTCCCACATGTGTTTGACTCAAAAAATGGTTATTTGGAAGGAGCATGAGCACGAATTAGACGATTCCCAAGGGACAAATGATCCAATGACAGTGAGAGAACTAAGGGAGTTTGGACTCCTTAGGTACATTAGGATTCTGGGCATGAGGGCCCACGTTCTTTTGTTAGATCATTTATTATGGATGTGGGACCCAGATCAAAAACATTTCCAGGTGGGAACTCACATTCTAATGATCGATGTCAAGGACATGTGCTTTCTAACTGGACTATACAGGAGAGGAAGTCTAGTATCACTCTCAGGTATTAGAGGGAGGGACATGACCATTGATGATATCATCGATGAGCACTATGTGATTGAAACAAGGTCCCAGGGGGGGAATATTCCAATCAAATAGATTATGGATTGGTCGCTAAGGATGGTAGCCTTCACTATAGAGAAGGTAGCGGGTAGTAGGGATGCTCACTAGACTACCCGGGAACATATGGTATATGCATTGGAGTTTATGGCTCCAACTATATTCAAATGGAGTGATGCACTATTAGTGAGCTTCAAGGACTAGCTCACAAGGTGTCAATGAGGTGAGATAAAGTAGTTTGGATATAGGGTTATAGTAGTATCATTCTTCCTATAGAGGGTACCTTTGTTACCCACTCAGGTTTCGCTTAACAGGTTGGATCCAAAAGATCCACAGATGTTAAGGTGGTTCAAGGCTATGGATCGTCATGGAGGTGGTGGAGGGCCCACCATGACTTATGGATTAGTCTTCTTCTGGTGGATGCAAGTCCAAGTACTAATGGTATAGGACTATGTGTACAGATGAACTGATTTCAGCGGTAGCCCTAACCTTCCATTACCTGAGGATGACTAGTGGGACAATTGAGGTAACAAAAATACTAATTCATTGTGTTTTTTAATTATTATATTATATCTCATTATTTTGTGTTTTGGTGATACTAATACATGACATACTATTTTGCAAACATTGTTCCATCCCTACCTGCAGCAGCGTATCCTATCGAGAGGCATTGGATGGTGAGAGATATTTCCATCATGAACGTAGATGCATGGGAGGAGATTCAATATATTGAAGACAACCTCTAGAGACTGACTATTGGTGTTCTTGACATATCTATTGATGACCTTCCTAGGCATTATCAGCACCACATTGCAAGGGTATTAGGGCATTTTGGGAGGCTACTCCATAAAGTATCTCGTGCTATTATGTGTTTGCATGAGCACAAGAATTATCCCAGAGAGGCTCCTATTTTGTAATATATACATTGAAAGATTTGAAACTTCCGTTTTTTGACCTCTTGATGTACTGTAAACTTGAGAGTTTCAAATTTGTGGGTATACTAAAAGATTATGGCTTCATATTTTTCCTCAGTATCGATTGTATATATATATAAAGAAAATATTTTTACAGACATGTGTGTGTATGTGACATGTTATATGAATGGATACTTATATGTGTTTTTTGTGATCTTTTTACATGTGATCAAAATTTTAAAATGAACATCAAACATGAGATAAGTACTAATCCAAAACATAGTTAGCTAATGAATCAACCATTTCATTCAAATGTAATGAGATGTAACTGTTAGCACCTGATTTGTGCTAAGTAGATGGAAGGGTTTCATACCCTACAAAATTTTCATGGCAAGAAAAGTCAGGGGGATATGATGGGCTTCTGAAAGAAAGGAAAGGCTCTAAGGAAGGAGTCTGTCAAATGAAGGGAGGCGTAAAGTCTTGAGTCATATACATGCCCCCTCATGTTGGCCATGCAAGAGGAAATATAAGATCCCAGTTATGAGAATGATGAAGAATGAAGTGCCTTTTAATGGTCGTGAGAAAGAGATGAAGCAGGTCAATGATAGAGAGCCATTATGTGGGTTGTAAGTGCACCACAAAAAGGTACATTTCAAATTGGTGAAATGAGTTAAACGTTGGCAACTTTTGACAGTTGAGATTGTGAGAGGTTTAGATCAATGACGGAAAGGATTTCTGCCGATCTAAAACGATTGATGGAGACATCGCTTCAAAACTCATGAAATATGTTAAAGAGAAGATATATCTGATGGTAGAGATATCGCTTCCATCGCTTCTTCCAGCTGTACTTGCATGGAAGAAATCTCGGTCAAAAGTTGTCAATTGCGGTAAACCTCTCCAATCTGGAAGGCAGGATGGTAAATGAGTTCAAGATTGATGGAGGAGGTTAAATATCATGAAGTACATGAGGGGATGTAAAGAGGAAACATGATAGTACAAATTCCAACAGCTAATATCACACGACTAAATACTCTTAAATTACAGATCCACAACTGACATTTTATCTGGTTGGAAAAATGCATGGTCAGATAAGGGAATAAAATAGTATACAAGTTGGCACATGGATCCAGGCTAGTTATTCTTCTGCAACATCATAAAGTGAGGGTTCAGATTGTGTAGACCGCGCTACCTTGAAAAAACTTCTGAATCAAACTATTAACTAACCCTAGTAGATAAAGACTCTGAGCTTTTTGACACTATTGTACTACATGATAGTATAGATGCCACTCAGATTAAACTAAAAACTATTCAGTTGTAGGGAATCAACACTCATGGGGTGTTCGGTTCCTTTTTATTTTACTTCTCTGTTGAGAAAAATATTGGTTACCCATAATTCATAGACTGGTGCATAAGTAACTATTCCTTGTCTGAAGGTGTGATAATGTACATGTCTAGTTCTAGGATGATATGTCCCATAAATTCCCTTACCATCCGAAACACTCTGCTAATCCCTTTTGAGTTTACCTATATGTCCAATGAGTACGATGAAGAAGAGATACTCCATTTTTTTCGAGAGTCTTCAGCTGAACAAAAGGAGTCTTTTCTCAAAACCTATTTAAAGTTAAAAATCCATTTACCAAATCCTCTATTCCCCATTTATTTTGACATGTTTAACGAAGAGACACAGTCTATGATAACCCTAGCAAGCCAGTTCTTAGGTATCGAATTGAACCAATTTATCACCAAACCTTTATTGAGTCTAATATTCACCCTCAGTTCAGGCCATGTAGTGTCATAAACATTGAGTCAGTTTTCAACATCCGCATGTCAATTCTTGGCCAGAAGTATCAATTCTCAGTTGAGTAATTTTCGTCAGTTGGGAATCTTCAGGTTTCAGTCTCTCCTTATGAAGATGTTTTTGAGCTTCAATGATGACAATCTGGATCTCCCGGAGATGGTTCTAACAGAGGACATGCATAAATATTATTATAAGTTCATGAATGTCTTCATGGCACTGGTATATGAATTCCTTTTTCAAAAGAGGCTGCCAAGGGTCTTTCCAGAGATGAAGAGGTTGTTGCAATTATCTCTTGAGAGGAGAGTAGGGGATGGGTTCCTCTTGGAAGATAATACTGTGTTTAAGGTTTACAGGTTTACCCACCAACCATATGTTCTACCAGCATTTCTAACACTAAGAATGTTTGCGTTGGAACTGATGACGAAAAGGCTTACTACCAAAGATGAACATTTCATAAGTTTCAGAAAGCTCACGGATATTAAGTTTCCATGGGCAGTTGGCCCCTTTACCATTAAAAACAAATCAGCTATGCCCATGATTTAAAATTTTCTTAGAGAGAAATGGTTTGCAATGGAGGTCGTGATCAACTATGACTCTCACCACATCATCTCAAATAGGAGGCAAGCCAATAGAAACAAGCCTTTCGAACATGCTGAAGTGGTAGGGTTGGTAAAGAAATCTAATTGGATGAAGTACCTCGTAGAAGCTGACTATGATGAAGATATGCCAGAGAATTTGACCTCCTTTTCATTAGCAGGTAACTCCCCCCAATGAAACCTCTCCAGTGTGGTGGTTGTGGCCACACAGATCACCCCTTTGGAAAGCGTGTCTGAAAAGGGAAATAAGAGAGAATACCCGTACGACATGGATGTGGATAAAGGGGACACGACCAAAACATCCAAGAAGTATAAAACTATAGAACTAGGTAAACTCGTGCTAAGCACAAAGGCTAAGGGGAGAAAGAAAACTGTGAAAATTAAACGCCCAAATTTTGAAATTCAGGAATATATGTTCAGTAGTGTCCCTAAGGAGGTAGTAGATAAATACAAGTCTAAATCCAAACTGCTAGAGAGGTATAGAGAAGCTGGTGGAAAATATTCTGAAGAAATATTGAAGTTATGCGATGAAGTGGAAAAATTTCCAGGCTAGAGTAACTCCTTAGCGACTGTTAGGGACCAAAACATAGGTACGTTGAATTTGGCCATGGTTACAAGAGATAAAGTAGCTGAGATAAAAGTAGATACAAAAAGCGTCCCCAAAAATGACATGATTCACTTACACCAACAGATAAGTGACTTCCTTTACACTCATTTGGTCCAAGCCACCTTGTAGATATCCAAATTAACAGCTAGTAAGAAAAGAGTTGAAGAACTGATCCTAAAGGAGAAGGTGGAAAAATGGGCTCACCAAGCTCAGATCAAGAATTTCTAGGTAGATATATCGATAGCAGATAACCCGGTAGACAAAGGTATCGCCACAAAAATGTTACTGACAGAAAAGGAAGGTACAATCCAATTGTTAAAGAACAAGCTAGACATCCTAGCTACCTAGCTTATACAAACTATTGAATTGACCGAAATCAAGAAAGAGAAGGAATCCTTAAACATCGATCTAATCAATTGTAAGTCTATATTGCTCGAACATGAAGAGAAGGAAAAACAGTGGAAGAAAGATGCAGAGCTATGGGTCGAAGAAAAGGGATCTTTTGAAGAAATGCAAGCTGTGTTAGAAAGAGAGTTAAAAGAGCTGAAGGAAAGGAATCAAGAATAGCCTGCGCCCGTGGTTCAATCATATGTGATATTTTCTGTAGAATCCCTCTCCCAAGCCATGTCCCAAGTAAGCATCAAATATCTAGAGACTAATGGTCTAAGAAAATAGAATAAGGACCTAATGGATATAATTGATGTCAAATAAGGAATATGAAAGAAGATGGAAGAGCATTATAAAGAATTGTAGGATAACAAAAAAACATTAACAAAGCTTTCTTCATGGCTAAGAAGCCCTACAAGTGGCAAAGCACCTCATCTAGACATGATAATATAAAAAGAAACCAAGCTACGACCATACTTGGATTTTATCCATGATAAGGAAAATGACATATAGGCGGCCAAAAAGCATATTCAAACGAAAAAACTGGACCTGAACAAGAGACCCCTGGACACAGTTGAAAGCGCAATCAACTTTTTGAGCAGTTTAATTGAAGAGGACATCAAATGGGGAAACATCCATGATAGAATTGTGGTCATTACATGGGCCAGGAGAGTGGTACACAAACACCGTCACTTGAAAATGGTCGAAGAAAAGTGGAACTTAATGCAAAAGTAGGTTGACGAATTTGCTTCATTTTTTGATCCTCTAGTCAAGAGAGGGCTCCCCTTATTTTGGGAATAAAAAGGACCAATGTTGTCACGTAAAGAGTATCATGACAGACTGATCGATTGCTGACAAGAACACAAGCAATTTGAAGACATGGCTCAGTAATCGCTTTCAGGTCAAACCGTGGTCGGAAAATTATTTGGTGAATTTGAATTATTGTTAAAATTCAGAATTATGTGCACAAAATTACCAGTGCCTTCCTATCCATAGAACCTAGAACTCGGCGTATTGGAAGAAGAAATGATAAATCTAGAGGTGCCAATGGTTAACCAATGGAAGGTGATTGACAATTACGACAAAACTAAATACAAACTACACCAATGAAGATATGCCTAATCCATTATTAGAAATGAAGATACATGTGTAAAGTAATCAGGCAAGCCTAGATTTTGAAGATGTAGTGCCTCTTGTGGTCTAGCAGGAGTGTTTCCCCCATCACTTTCTGGTTTATGCTACCCATGGAGAAAATGCCATGATATAGTTTGTTATGAGTTTGTTAGTAGTTTTGTAACTAATTTCGGCTCCATTTCGAGGTTGGTCTCAAGATCCCAAACACTATAAATATGCTCCCCACAGAGGGAGAAGGGGTTGGAACCCATAAAACTATTTTGTTTATGACATTTTGATCTGTTTAATACAAGTCACAGAGCCAAATGCTGGTTATTTGAATGCAAGAATTCCTATATATTTCTTAATTACAGTCTGTAACTTTCCTTTATTAATGTGCATGTGCTTCCTATTATTTATTTACATTATGTTTTTTTCATGTTTTAGACCTCGTGTATAATGGTTTGGAATTCATACTCATATGCTCCAGACATTGTCTTAGACATTCACCAAAATTTTCTTCTAAAGTCGGTGTAGAATTCAACCCTGTGGTGCTCTACATTGATGGACTATCATCGTTCTTGATTTTTCACTAGACCCAAAACATATCGACCGTGATCAAAGTACTACCCTTATCTTGCAAGCATTTCCTATGTAGACTGCTCTATTTTCTAGGTATTTGTGACTCCATAGCCCGATATGTTTTTACCTTGTTTCAACCACTAATATTTGATATTCATTCTGTGACAATATGTCTGGCCTTGTTATACATTTGTGAGACATCCCTCTCTGGAATCGGAGAAGCCAACTCCCTTTCCTAAAGTGGTTCTACTGTTACCTCGGGATCTGCCTTCCTGCAACCTTGGGTGTGATTTTGAGTGCTAACAGTGATGATACAACTCTAACTCAAAATAACTCTCTAAAAGAAAAACCCTCCGAAACATTCAAAGAAGTAAGTGGTTGCGGGTTGTGTAAACATGGTTCAATTAATGTACAACTAACTTTGAATCTAAATAAACTATAATATGACTCACATCACTTGTTAAAGCTTCATTTAATAACCTAATCACTGCATGATACTCTACAATATTGTTTGTAGCGGATCTTAAACAAGTTCCTCCCGAGATTACCAAATCACCGGTAGGGGAATACAGTACCCAAGTCGCTGATGCAAGGTTCAAGGTATAACGATTAACATTGTTTGCAAATCCATACTAACTGATCATCTGTTCATTCAATCATGACACTAAATAAGTAGACTTATCTAAGATGAATCCTATATCCATAACAAAATAACAATCCAAACTACAAAAAGCACACTCTATAAACAATATATACAAGGTACCTATGCTAGATGGTATAGGCATAGTGCCTCTTGAGGTAAAGTCCATTTTGGGGCTCTCCCAAAGGTATCCTGTCATATTCTACCAGCTCATAAGATCCTTTCTCTAATATGTGACTGACAATAGAAGGCCCATTCCACATGGATTCCAATTCTCCACCTACCAATTTCTCATGTTTCTGGTCATATGTCAGGACCAAGTCACCTTCGTTGAAGAGTTGAGGCTGATTGGATGAGGTGTGATGAGATTTTATTCATCATTTATGCACCTCATTTTCTAAGGTAGCTAAAGTCTTATCGAGATTGTTCAGGTAAAAGAATTGTTCTTCCTCTAGAGTGGTATTAGGTAGCAGTTCCATAGCAAGTTTCAGAGAAGGAATATCACATTCATTAGGGAGATTTTCCTCCAACCCATACACCAATTGAAACAACATGAATCTGGTGGATGTCTTAATGATAGTCCTACAATCCCATAATGCATTAAACAACTGTAAATTCCAACAATACTTAGCTCATCCTACCATCTGTTGAAACATGGTTTGATAGCTTCAACCTAGCCATTGTCCTACGGGTAGTAGGGTGTATAGTTATTGTGGAGAAAATCTAGTTTGGCACTTAGTTTTTCCATCATCTAGTTTTGAAAATGTGCATCGTGATCAATCATGATGGCTTGCATGACTCTGAACCTAGCAATTATGTTGTAAAAAAGCAATAGGGCAGAAGTTTTTCCATCTTCAGCATATGTAGGCATAGCCTCAGCCCATTTCATGAAGTAATCCATGGATACAATGATGTAACGATTCCCCCCGATTGAGGTAGGCTTACAATGCATGAAATCAATACCCAATTCCAAGAAAAGAACTGAAAATGATGCAGGATGTAAGAAATCTGGGTAGGTGCACTTTTTTATTGGAAAATATGGTAGGGTGGGAATTTTTTCACAGATTCCATACAATCTTTGAAGATTGAGGGCCAAAAGTATACAATGCATAAAATTATCTGGGTATTAGCCATCCCAGAAAGATGACCACCACAAGCTCCAGTGTGACAGTCATTCAAAACTACTTCAGCTTCATCATGAGTTAAGCAACATCGCAAAATTGCATCAATGCCACTATGGTACAATGTATCATGGATGATAAGATAGTACTTGGTGTGATGACAAATATGATGATGTTTGTCTTGGGTTGCATTTTTCTAAAATCTTTGAGTCTGGAGATATATGATCAAATCTCCATGCCATGGGTCAGACATACTAATAAGGAGCAATGATTCATCGAGTAGTGAATCCAAGGGATGCATATCCGCAGTAATATGGGGAATGTAACACATAATCTCCATGAAGACAAGGGACTTATTTGAACTAGATTTTGCAAATTCTAACTCAAAATATTGGAGAATGATAATTAAATGATACTATTTTCCCCCAAGTACCCGGTGAGTCAAGATGTACTAGATAGGGTTAGAATTTGCGTACACAGTAGTTGTACGGATCAAGATCTAGTGACGAAATTTTTGGACAATGATGAATGTGTCCAGAGCTAAATTCCTAACATGCGAGTAATGTGTTTCATAGTTAAGAATACTCTTACTTAGGTAATAAAGCACATGTTCCTGGTCATGTTTTTTTGTTTGAACTAGTACCGTGCCATAGTGGTTAAAGACACAACCACATACACAGAGCAATCCCTAGTATAATCGGGTGGTGGAAACACATGTGCACCTGTAATAACATTTTTGAGAGTGTCAAATGCATGTTGTTCAAGGTCATCCCAAACAAAACGTGTGTACTTTTTTAACAAACTAATAAAACCTTATCTCTTCTCGACGTAGCTCCAGACAAAACAACATAGAAATTTATCCTTCCCTTGCAAACTTTGAAGTTCAGTAATATTGGTAGGTGGTGGTAGGGACAAGATGGATTTTATATATTCAATGGGTCTATATGCATGCCATCCTTGGAAATAATGAATCCAAGCAATCTTCCCGTTTCAACACAAAAAACACATTTGTGTGGATTCAACCGAATGTTGTAATGGCAACATATGATAAAAATGGATCTCAGAAAGTAAACACGATATTCTCGATGCTGCGAATGTGCAGGTAGATCATCGAGGTATGATTCCATGATATGTTTAATGTCATGGAAAGCATAAGACATGGTGCATTGAAAGGTAGCACCAAATTTTTTCAGACCAAAAGGAAATTTTCTGTAGGAAAAGGTCCCCCATGGGAAAATGGAATCCGTCTTATGCTGATTTGAAGGGAGTATCTCTATTTGATTGTGGCCAAAAAATCCATCCATGAATGAAAAGATGATTCTCCTAACACAATTGTCGATGATTTAATCAATGCAGTGAGTAGGGAAATTTCCTTTCATAAAATCCCTATTAAGGTCTTGAAAATTGATACAAACCCTAATTCTTCCCTATTTTTTGGTCACGGGAACAATATTAGAAACCCATTCTGTAGCGGCATAAATTAAATGAACCCAACCCTAAGAAGGTTTTCAACTTCTTCCTTGATGGCCACTACTATTCATGTATGCACATGATGTAACTTCTGACGGATCGACATGGAATCACGGTATATCCTAATCTCATGAAGGATGATTGAAGGATCTATCCCTAGAATTTATTCATATGTCCAAGCAAAAACATCTCTAAATTCCCCCAAAAGGGGCATATAAGACTCAATTTATAGAGAAGAATAGTTTTTTCCCAAGTGGATGTTCTCAACAACTCGAGGTTTCACTAATATGTCGACTGGAATGGTCTTTGTAATATTACTTAGATTACCCTTGAACTCAACATTCTAAATGAGTACCGGTGACTAAGGAGTAGTTACAACATCAGATGGGACCAGCTTTTTAAAATGATCTTCTACCATTTGGTAACTAAGAAGGAAAGAAGATAGGTGATGGTGATATTTCCAAGGAATCTCATCTAAAGACATGACTTCCATAATGGGTTCATCCGATGGAGGAGGTTGCAAAAGATAATCTAGAGATGGGGGGGGGGGGATCTAACGAATATGGTAGGCGGTAAGGGTCATATTCCACCAAAAGATGATCATTAATGGTGGGGTCACTAGTGGATTGTATATCCTTTTAATTCTATTCAAAATGACTCAAGGGTGTCGAATCAACAACTAATTTCCCTTTAGTTGAAGTGTCATGACTTGTTGAGGAGATCATGTTCATAGACACAACCTGTGAAGGCAGAGGAGGATTTTTCAATGGGAATACTCCCATAAGAGAGGAATATTTAAGGAGACAAAATCCTACGTTATGGTACTGCAGAGCCAAAGAGGCTAGGAGTGGAACATTATTCATAGAATTAGAACTCATTTCTGGAGAACAAAACTCTAATTGGTCAACAATAAAAATCTTCCCTTAGAATGGGAATTGGACTACATGAAACACGGATGATGCTACTGCCTGCATCACATAGAACCAATTCCTACCTAGGAGGATATTGTAATCCATAGGAGCATCGACAACTTCAACATGGATGGACACTAATTTTCCCCCTGGTTCGATCAACAGAGAAGACAGTAATCCATAGGGTTCCAAACCAATACCATCAAATGATTTAAGTGTCGTAGGTGAATGGTTGATTTCAAGGGAGCCTATGGCTCTCTAATAAGATAGAGAAGTGACCAAGGTTGAGACACCCTCGTATAATATAGTACGATGGAATTTCTTCATGGTGACTTTCGTAGATAGTTGGAAATATAATTGATGGGATATATTTGACTTAAAATAATCCATTTTAAAGGTGATAAAATTGTTATTCTCAGGGTCCATAGATTCAAGAACTAAAAACACGTTCTTCCTCTATGCAACACATTTTTGGAGTACTTCAAGGGTAGACATAGCACATAGTGTCTGAGCCAAATCTTCCACTACATTGTAGTATTGAGCGTCCCATGTAGGAGGGTTAAATACTGATTTCTGAATTGTACTCTTGGGTGGCTGGAGGACTATGTCAAGAATACGTTTTTCAATGTGAAGACTGTTGGTAAGAGGAAGGATGGAATTTGTAGTTTTATCAGTTCAAGTGTTATCATTTTTCTTTTTTGGAGGGGGGTCATAGTTCTGGGATCTAGTCACAATATTCACCTATTCATTAGAAATAATTTTGATCTCATCTATAGAAGATGAATAATACCCATGTAAGGATCTATGGTCAATAAATTGTTGTTGGGTAGTGAAAGGATTAGTCAAAACTTCCATAGTGGAAGTGTTTTTTAGAATTTTGCTGACCTCTTCATGCTGAGGACATTCTTTGGTGAAGTGGTCATATAAGGCAAGGGAATTTCACCTTTCTCCTATTTCTAGATTCAACATCTATATGTTGCGTCTTATTACCTTCTTGTTGATTCTCATATTTATTGGATTTGTTTCTTCCCTTCTTCTTTGTTCCTGAAGGTTCCGAGGAATGAAAAAAATTCACTTCGGTAGAAACAACAGGAGAAGAAGTAGTCTTGGGATTTGTGATAGTCTGAATAGCATGCAAATTAGGTTGGTTTTTTATTTTTTGAGGATTTATATAGTCACCACGTCTGAACATATCCAAGTATGGCATCGATAAGTGGTTCCTTCATGTTGGAGTCATTATCCAACTTACACCCTTTATTTGGTCAATTTTGGCCTAATTACCCACTATCCTAAGTTTAATTGATTTAATTGGAATCAGATGAGCACACTATGACATTAGCATGAGCACACCCATGCCTTCAATCAAGGAGGCTAACTAATCCTTCTCCTTCAATCGGGGAGGATAACTAGGCTTCCTCCTTCAAACAGGGAGCAATTCTGGGGTGATCTCGGTGTCATAAGTGCACCTAATTGCTAACTGATTGTTGTTTCACCTAACAATTAGTTATGTTGAGTTGTAAAGGCACCTCCATCATGAAATTGTCTATTTTGGGATAATTGCGATGAAGTAGAGTGAATTAATGCACCCCCAACCATTTCTGATAAGCAATATCACTTTAGTTAACTTCATTGGAGCTAATTGGAGTTAATGATGTGCTACCACCTACTGATTGACATGCAGTGACATGTGTCTGAGTTACATTCAGTTAGACTCAGTAATCTATTGCACTTCGATTCATTTAGGACTCAATGAGAGTCAGTTATGGTTAGTTCATTGGTTAACTAAGTGTGTCTAGCGTTGGATAACAGTCAGTTAAGCTACACCCATCCATGCAATTAGAATGACCTCCTAGTGAATTTGAATTGGATTGGAATTCATGCAGTTTGCATGACATTGTATTGTATTATTCATTCTTCAATTGATTATATAGAGCTACAACCTCCTATTGTAGTACCGTTACGTCACTTCATGTCTAATTTGTCTTGAATCACTTGTGAGTTTATACTTTTTCCGAATATTGATGTGACAGAATTAATATGGTATCAAAGCCACAACAGGACGAAGCTATTCTTCAAGAAAAACATGATTTTTTGTCGGATCTAGCATGCAAAATTGAGCAAAATCTTTCCAGCACTGCACCAGAAGTCAAAGGTTTACCACTTAATACTCCAAGTAAAGGAATTTTTGATTAAGCTTGCTTGATCAATTATGCTGGGTGTGATGAAAACCTGAAATGTGTAGGCTGGTTGACCTTACGGTGACTTTTTTGTGTTGATTGCAGGATTTTTTTATAGGTTCATTGCATTCACTACAATAGAAGTATGGATTCTTCCATAGAAATTATAATTCCCTTCAGTTATCACCAATAGAAGGGACATATGGAGATCCAACTACGTGCTAAAGGACTCTACAGAGTCACTATGGACATGGAGGAAAATCCTAACCATGTTGTGGACAAGGATAGATTCTTTAACAAAATGGATGAAGATTTTGGGTTTTCGTGTCTCTCTATCTCAAAGGACCTTCCATTCAATCTCTCGGGATTGAAGACTCCAAAAGAAATTTGGGACCAACTTTCCTCCCTGTATTAAAAACAAGATGATTTGAGGATTTATCAGCTTGAGAATGAGTTGATTTCTCTTCAACCTGGCAATTTCAAAACTCTCAATGACTTCTTCACAAAATTCAAGTATCTAGTCCTATAGTTGAAGTAGTGTGAGGTGAATAAGGAGTATGATTAGCTCATCCTTGAAATTCTCTCAAAACTTGGTGCTAACTACTATGTATTTGTTTCCACTTTCCATTCCGGGAAGCTCACAACCCCTGGATGGAAGATTCCTTCTCTGAATTCCTTCGTTGAGTCCCTAAAAAAAGAGCATGACAAGCTTGTTCATATGGGGATCATTTGATCCTCAAAATATCAAGACCTATTTTCTTTGGGGCCAAAATATTCGAAGGGGAAAGGGAATAATAATCAAAAGAGTAAATTTGAAGCTCCAAATCCTAAAGAAAAGATCCAAGAGCAAGAAGAGTCTTCGGGATCAAAGAAACACAAGAACAAAGGAAACAATGGGAAAGAGAAATTTAAGTGTTAATATTGCGGGAAGGGCTTCCACCTTGAAAATGATTGCATGAAGAAGAATATTAATGATATGACTTCTCTCCTCAGGAGAAACAATATCAATCTTTCAGAGTGTGTTCAGAAGAGAGATCACCAAGATCAGGATACCCAGCAAGAAAGAGGACATGCTCTCATGAAAAGCACCTCGAAGCCCAAATATATGCTCATAGACTTTGCAGTTTTGAATCACATGATGGAAAGTAGAGATTCCTTCTCTTATATGGACACCGGCAAGAGCATTCCCATCCATATGGAATATGATTCTACCATTATTTCGAGGGGACAAGGTATAGTAAATCTTGAACATGGCAGTTTTTTCAATGTTCTGTATGTACCCTCCTTGGCCTCCAACCTTCTAAGTGTATATCAAATGAATCATACTAGAGTGCCCAAGATAGTAAAATTCAGCCCCAATGATGTATAAATCATTGATATTACATTCAGTAAACTTGTTGCAAAAGGCTTAGAAAACTATCATGCAAAAGCCTATGAGTTTTCCCATTTTCTAGCGGATGCAAAGCCCACAGCTCTTATGACTCATGGAAATGAGGTCAGTAGACTATGGAATGAGAGATTTTTTCATTTAAATTTCAAGTACTTGCATCAAATTCAGAAAAATTCCATGGTTGAAGGCCTCCCAGCCATCAAAGCTACCACCACAGCTTGCAAAGGTTGTATTGTTGGCAAACACCGTGAGCACAAATTTGATTGGGGGAAGGCAAGCCGTGCATAAAGTATCTTGGGGATGATTCATTATGATATCACTGGACCGATTCCCACCACATACATGAATGGATCTTGGTATGTACTCACCTTCATAGATGATTTGTCTATATACACTTGGGTTTTCTTCATCAAGAAAAAATCTGAAGTTTTGGAGAAATTTGTTGAGTTGAAATCACTGGTTGAGAATGCCTCTGGGAGAAAGATTAAATATATGAAATATCATAATGGAGGGGAATATATAAATAATGAATTTCTACAAATATGTTTAGACAGTGGGATCAATATTCAACATTCCATTCTCTACACCCCTCAACAAAATGGTGTAGCGGAAAGGAAAAACCGCTCTCTCAAGGAGATGAACACATGCATTCTGGAAGCAAAAGGATTGGCCAAAAATTTGTTGGTTGAGGCCATGAATTTTGATGCAAACATTCAGAATAGATTACCTCACTCCTCTATGAAAGGAAAGACACCTTTTGAAGCCTATTTTGGACACAATCCGTATGTGTCAAATTTCAGGGTGTTTGGGTCCACTGCATGGGCCTGAATTCCACGTGACAAGAAGAAGACCTTGAAACTGAAAAGTATTGAATGTTTTTTCATTGGATATACAAAATAATATAAAGGATTCAAGCTGCTGAATATCAGAACAAAACAAATTTTCATTGAAATAAGTGTCCAATTTGAAGAGCCTCTCGAAGAGGTAGAACTAGTCAAGGAGAAATATGCTGAAATTCCTTCCTGTTCTACTCATTATTCAGATGATGAAATTGGGAGTGATGGATATGATTTTTATGATATTATGTATGATATAATTCAGAAACAAATATCAGGTTCAGAATCAGATTCTGAAGTGAAATCACATCTTCCAACTTGGGCCAAGAAGACACTCTCTTTCACCGGGGAAAACATTGGAAATCCTGTTGATCCAAGAAGAACCCAGTCTGATTTTCAAAGAGAAGGCATTGCACTCTCTTGTCATGATTCATTTCTTTCCAAGATTTCACATCCCCAACCCTTGTTCTATGGAGAGGACACGACTAACATCTAACAACCCGAGAAAACTAAGCCCCATGAACATAATATAATAATGCATTTTATAAAAACATATAAAAACAAAGATGCATAATGAAATGTACATGATATATACAGCGTAAGCAACTCATTCATTAAACACATTCATGCATTCAACATGTTCATGATAATTTCATAATAATTCATAAGGAAGTACAGTTGCAGAACTTAAATACACAAGAATACTTATCTTTGAAAGAAGCTCATCCTGCAACTAGCTATGTCGCTGCAACGTTCCACCCAACCATAGGCCAGTGTGCTCTTTAATCTCTTAGCAACACTTCCACCCCCAATATAGGCATGATATTCCACAAGGAATAAGGAACACTAGCAGACTTCACCCATAGCCAAGGATACAATTAAAATTCAGTCAAGCCAACACAGTTGGGTTTATCAAACTTACACAGGTAGTTGTTTATGCTTAGCAAAATTCACATGAGACACAACCAAGCCAATAGATAGGTTTATCAGGATATCAGCCAAGCCATCCTTCCATTTTGGTTTTCTTAGGATATCAAGGAGGTGGAAATACTGACTGCTAATCTAGTGAGCTCAACCCCAGAGCTATGAACACCCACACAGAATCTATCCTGATTTATAAACAATTACACACCCAACAAAAGGAAGCATTCCCTTATCTGCTACACAGTCTCTCATTCCATGCCTTCCCTTCTAGTTCTATTTAGAGCATGCAAAGAAAAAAACCATCCTTCTAGATTGGTCTGTGAGGTTCCTTCACACACTAGGTTTATCAAGCAAGTCTAGACTCCATTTCCATTCCTCAAATTAGTTCATATGCCAAACAAGGATGTACACACAGTTATCTCATTACAGGGATTATCAAATCGTAGCAGACACCAAGGATTACATAGACACACATAGAAATTATGAATTTCTGAGCATTTCCTGAGCTAGACCAGTTGCTGCATTTCAACAATGGTATTTGAAATACTACAAGGATACCCTAGAAAGATAATTTCAAAAAATATCACAAGGATAAATATTTTCAAAGATCACTTAAATCTTTTGCATTTTAATGTAACAAGCAAAGAAAAGTTATATGCAACAGTTCTAATCTAACTAGGATCCAAAAAGGCCGTAACAACCTATTACTTTTCATCTCAACACAAAGTAGAATTATTCTTAGATATCACTTAAAAAGAAATTATTCATCAACTAATACCAATCATACAATGACCCTCATGCATACATCATCCATAAATACATTGGCCATGAATTCATAATCTCTCAACGTATATCAATAATATATCAATTATGTAATATCAAGAAAGGACAACCATACATGCATCAACTAACCATATGAGCATCAATCATAGTACATCAATGAAAGCACATCAACCACAATACATCAACCATCATACATCAATTAGAATACATTAACTATGATTCATCAAGAAAAATACAATTATCATTAGCTCTCTAAGGCTAATGATATGTCCCTTAGACCCATTTATATCCCCAAGGGACATTACACAAGACCTATTATTTAATTATTGGGTTAGATCCTAATTCCTACTATCATGCTCGAAAATATCTGATATGGCAAGCTGCTATTGAAAAAGAGTTTAATTCTCTTCAGAAAAATGCTGCTTGGGAGCTAGTTTCTCTTCCACCTAGGAGGAAAATAGTTCAATGCAAGTGGATGTTTCAAAAAAAAGGTTTATGATGATGGCACAACCTGAAAATATAAGGCAAGGATGGTTGAAAAAGGGTTCTCCCATGTCCAAGGAGTGGAATATCATGAGACCTTCGCACCGATGGCAAATATGGACTCCATCCGCCTAGTTTTGTCCATTGCGACATCCAAGCATTGGGAGGTGCATCATATGGACGTCAAGAGTGCCTTTATACATGGAGATATTCATGAGGAGATATATATGAAGCAGCATGAGGGGTACACATTATATCCTTCTTTGGTTTACAAATTGCATAAATCACTCTATGGGTTGAAACAAGCCCCAAGATCATGGTATGCCAAGATGGATCCCTTTCTTCTTTCACAAAACTTTCAAAGGTGTAAATCAGATCCGAATGTGTATATACAGAAGTATGATGGTAATTTACTAATCATTTTTTTATATGTTGATGATATTTTGATTACAGGAAGCACACTTGCTTCCATTTCTTTCATAAAAACTGCTCTTCATGATGCATTTGAGATCAACGATTTGGGGATCTTGGAGCAATTTTTGGGGCTTGAAATATCCCAATACTTTGATGGGATAGTGGTAAATTAGTATAAATAATTTTCATACCTGTTAGTTAAGTTTAACATGGCTGAATGTAAGGATTCCTCATTCCCTTTCCTCTCAGGGACCAGCCTTGAAGAGGGAAAAAACACTCCAACCATGGATTGCACTATCTATCGCCAGCTGATTGGTAGCTTGCTTTACTTGACACATTCATGGCCTGATATTTGTTATGATGTGACTGCTGTATCAATATACATGCAGCATCCTCATGATATTCATTGGAAGGAATCCAAGAGGATCCTTCAGTACATTTAGGGCACAAGATCCTACGACATTCACTATGCTGCAGATTCTGAGCTAGAGTTGGTTGGTTATATAGATTCAGATTGGGCAAGGGATTCCATAGATTGGAATTCCACTTCTGGGTATGTCTTTATGTTTGGTGGTGGCCCCATTTTCTGGTCCAGAAAAAAGTAGTCTGCCATAGCATTATCTTTAGTAGAGGTCGAGTACAGGGGAGCAGTGAATGCTTGCATCCAAGCTATTTGGTTGCAAGGCATTCTTTCAGAGTTTGATATTGGTAGTACTTTGTCCACAATCATATTTTGTGACAATCAAAATTCTATGAAGATCTCTAGAGATCCAGTTACCAGGAGGAGGACCAAACATGTTGAGATACACATGCACTACATCAGGGAGTTGGTGCATGATAGGACCATTGTTTTGCAATACTTCCCTACAGATGAGAATATTGTGGATATATTCACCAAGAGCTTTACAGAGAAAAATTTCACTTACCTCCATTCATTGTTGGGGGTGATTTCATCAGGGTGATCATATTACTTCCTCAGTGTTCAACTTGGGGGGGGGGGGGTTCCCATTGGGTTTTCCCTTTTTCCTCACTTAGATTTTATTTTGAGAGTTGTTAGAGTTACATTTTTTGTAAATGATGACCTATGGCCTTTGTTTCTGGGGCCGTAGAATTTCATTCATTTTATTTTACTCCTTTTGAGTATAGATTAAGGGTGGGTGTTGGAGTCATTATCCAACTTATACACTTTATTTGGTCAATTTTGGCCTAATTACTCACTATCCTAAGTTCAATTGACTTAATTGGCATCAAATGAGCACACCCATGCCTTCCTTCAATCAAGGAGGCCAACTAAGCCTTATCCTTCAATTGGGGAGGCTATCTAAGCTTCCTCCTTCAAACAGGGAGCAATTTTGGGTGACTTGAGTGTCATAAGTGAACCTAATTGCTAACTGATTGTTGTTTCACCTAACATTCAGTTAAGTTGAGTTGTAAAGGAACCTCCATCATGCAATTATCTATTTTTGGCTGATTGGGATGAACTGGAGTGATTTAATGCACCCCAACCACTTCTGATGAGTAGTATCACTTCAGTTAACTTCATCGAATCTAATTGCAGTTAATGATGCACTACCACCTATTGATTGGAATGCAATGACATGTGTTTGAGTCACATTCAGTTAGACTCAGTTATCTATTGCACTCTGATTCAATTAGGACTCAGTGAGAGTTGGTTATGGTTAGTTTAGTGGTTAAATAAGTGTGTCTAGTGTTGGCTAACAATCAGTTAAGCTACACCCATCCATGAAATTCGAATGGCCTCCTAGTGAATTCAAGTTGGCTTGGAATTCATGCATTATGCATGACATTGTATTGTATTATTCATTCTTTCATTGATTATAAAGAGCTACAACCTCCTATTGCAGTACTGTTACATCATTTCATGTCTAATTTGTCTTGAATCACTTGTGAGTTTATACTTTTCCCCAAGATTACTGTGACAGAATTAATAGTTCAAAGGTATTGAAGGGTTCAAGGTAGGACAAGGAGCATTTGGAATCAAATCATACATAGTGCTTGACTAGGAATAAACCAAGTCGAGGTACTAAGCATGACTGATGGATTTCTCTTCAGTAACAACACTTCCCATGGAAACACCCATGGAAATCGGTGGAAGAAATGAGTTAGTGAACTAATAAAAAAGTAATTGGTCAGGAATGGGAGCCTTAATCAACCTATGTCATCATTTCCACTCATGTATATTATCGGATATATGGGTGGAAGTGGTTTGATGGAGCAAGGTCAAAAGATATGTACCCATTTCATACCTAATTTGTAGTTTAAAATGAGTCAAGAAATTCATTTCTTAATTGTTGAAATACCAAAAGGAATGCTGAGGAAATTCTATATACCACTTTGCGGCACTCTCAGTGAGATTTCCTTGGAAAAGTATCAAACAGATGGAACCATCGATTAGAGAGTTTGACAAACACCACAAATGATAAGTGATTACATGGTTTTTGTGATTGTAAGGGTTCATCCTTATATTATGATCATAATTGATAATATATATAATATTTATTATTGAATTTATGATTATTACATTGGCATGCTTACAATATACATGGAAGTTAACCTATGAATGGTCGGACCTTGAAAAGAGGTGAGCTTTGACCATTATACTAATTAACCTAATTGTTAAATAAATTAATAATAATAGTAATATACTATTTAGGTATATTACAAGTCATCCTGCTCTAAAAATATTTTTCCACGAATATTCTTATGAGTGTGTTGTAATTGGAATTCTTGCCATGAATAATGGTGTTGCTGTTTAGTAGTTCTTGAAATATTTGGTTGCATTTCCATTCAAATATTTTCATGCATATGATTCTGTAGATGAACGCATAACAACTATATGGATTATTCTTCTGAGATTCTAATTCGATGGTGTTCTTTTGACCTTCTAATTTGATGTAGATTTTTAATATTTCTGCATGATTTGATATGGTTTTCTTATTTGTAGTGGCAATTACTAATAATGTATTTACTTCCTTGTTTGACAAGCTTGTCTTTATTTGTTCTGTGGAACCTTTTGAAATTCTAGAACATCTTGAGTTGCGACTACTAATAGAATGTTCGTCTCATCATTTATCGAAACATCCTCTGGGTTTCATTCTTCTACGTTATAATGACTAAGGTCATCTTTAATACCTTTATTTTCATCATTGCATTCTTCTACAACTTCAATTATCTCATAATTATTGTTAACATTGAATTTATAGACTTAATTGATTTCTATGGTAGCGTCATTTTATTTATAATTGATATTGACATTGTGATTGTCAATATCATCTTGATCTTTCATATCCATGTCTTCTACTTCTTCTATTTCATTGTATTTGTTTTCATGTTTCTTAACAAGTCCTTGTTATGGAATTTCACTAGACAATTTTATAGATTTTTCAGTTGGCGTATTAATGTGCCTTGCTTCCCTACATTATAAGAAGCCACAATGAACTTCAGGTAGGCGTGCATAATTTTTACTAAGTATCGCATTTTGAGGTTTGTAGTTGGGATGTATTTTCTTATCCTACTTGGTGTTTGGTGGTATGAATATTTTGTGAGGAGGGGTATAAGGAGTTAATCGACCATGCTTCCTTTCCTTTCTAGGGGTAGTAGTGATTTTATATTCATCCCTACTTGAATATGTAAGAGTCACATTAGTCCCTTGTTCCTCTTGGCTTGGTAACTTGAGATTCACTGTTACTTCTTCTGCCGAGGGTGTAGATCCCATCACCTCTTGACCTGAGAACTTAGAATTTGTAACATCTTCTTCTTTTCTGGTCGTAGTCCCTTATTTTGTAGTGAGTGTCGATGCAGACCCTAGCTTTGCTTGACCTAATAAATTGGGAGTCGACATAGCTTGTTCCTTTATGATAGGAATCCCTTCTTCTAACATGAGTGCTGATGTAGAAACTGAATCTATTTGTCTTGAGCACTCAGAATTCGCAACAACTTCTTCTTTCCTAGTTGTAGTCCCTTATTTTGTCATGAGTGTCGATGTAGACCCCAGGTTTGCTTGACTTGATAACTTGGGAGTCGACATCGCTTGTTCCTTTATGATAGGAATCCCTTTTTCTGACGTGAGTGATGATGAAGATGCCAACTCTATTTTTCCTAAGAATTCGAAAGTCACAACAACTTCTTCCCTTCCTTTCTTCCTAGCTATTACCTCTCTCATTTCCAATACGATCATTTTCAAATTTGAATATGTTTCCTCTTCTTTAAGCAATCTTTTGTCCATTTCTTTGAGTTTAGATTCAATAATTTTTGTCGGTTTCTAAACACGCATGATCTCATCGAAGGACAAGAATATAACGTCTTTACTTCGTAAAACTCTTTCAAAAAATTCAAAATTTTCTTTTTTTGAAATTTTTGTGTTATTTTTTGTAATAATAATTATTATTAATTAATAATTATAATATTATATTATATAAATATATATATACTATTTTTTAAATTCTTGAAGTTATTGGTTTATACATATATATATTTCAAAATTTTAATAATAGTTAATATTAATATTATTAGTACTTTTTTTGAAATGTTTAAACCCTTTTGTTTTATGTAAAATCCAAATATCACAATTATTATAATATTATATTATAATAAAAATTTTATATATGTTTTATTTTGGATTTTAGGGTTTACATGGAGGTGTCAATGACAGCATGGATATGTGAGCCGAAGCAGCACCAGGTTGGTGTTAGTTTATGTGGAGATGGTAGGCAGTCTGCGCGAAAGGGTGGGAACTGGTGTGGAGACTAGAGATCTGCACGAGATGGGGGTGGGTGTGGTGCACAATGCGTGGGTATGGATTGGAGTAAGAGCAGGGATGCAGGAGCGTCGATGAGAGAGGTGGGTGATGAAGGAGGTGACGTGAAAGAATTGAATGTGAAGGGATGAGGGAGTGCAATGAGAAGGAGGGTAGGTATGAAGTGGGGAAGGAATTGTGGTCTATGTGAAGAAGAGGAGGTGGTATGGAGTAGAGAGGAGATGAATGATTGTGTGGGATGGAGGGAAACAAGTAGTGAGCACAAGCAGTTGAGGGCATGGAGGGAGAAACGTGTCGAAGTGGGGTGGATTCAGGATGAATGAAGGCCTGTGTAATAGTGTGGATGGAGGTGTAGCATGCACAGAAGAGGGAAATATGTGCAGTTGGATGGCATCGAGAGCAGGGTGGAACATGAGTTGGAGATAAGGACATGGAGAGCTTTGGTGATGTAAGAGCATGGTAGCTAGGAGCAGCGAAGGTGGAGGATAGAAGCTGAGGATACATGGGCAAGTGTGAAGCATGTGTGAAGTGCGTTGGATGGTGGTGGAAGCATTGGAAAGGGAGGGTGGAGAAGCTGTGGAGGGGCTGGAGCAGTGTTGGAAGAGCAAAGAAGGGCTAGGGAGTGAAGGGAATTCAAGGAGTTATGGGTAGGTGAAGAGGGTATGCTAGAATTTAGGGGGAATGCAAATGGAATGATGGACTGGGCCACATGAGAGAGGGAGGTGTAGATGGCGATGGTGATAGGTGGTTGCATGGGGTAGTGAGGCTGCACATGGTGTGGAGGGAGTGTTGTTTTATCCCAAAATATTGAGAGGGGGGGTGAATCAGTATTGACCTTTTTAAACTAAAACATAAAATAATCAACGATTATGACACATATTTTATCGTCGAAACCTCAAAGAGAAAACCACCAACTCATACTCATTAATAAGATGAATTTACAAAATTGTTTATCTACTACAACATAAAGGATGTAAGATACACCCTAGGTTTTCCCTGCAACTACAGAACACCCTAGGTTTTCCCTGCAACTATAGAACAGGATGCTACGACACCCTATTCTCCATCTACGACTGGAAGGAGGCTTCGACCCCCCTGCAGACCTGTGGTCTGCCCTAGCATTGCCCTGCCACCCTAATCTAATTTTATTCAAACTCTGGAATAGCTGTAAGCTATTCTATATGGAATCTATTAAACTTATTAACAAAGACACTTCATTTATAACACAAAACTTCATTTAAATACCTAGTACCATCATCGTTTCAACGCAACTCTTCATTGCTGCGTCTTTTCGATTTGGGTCATGACTGTTTGTTTACAAGCACACCCAAATAAGAATTACCTCTTCAATTTGTTGCATTCCTTCACCAAATTTTGACATTTCATTCCTCTCTCAGCCTTAGATCTCAATCTCGCAGGCCTGTTTATCGTTCTCTGATATTTCTGCAGTGGAAAACTCTTTCTGCAATGATATTTACCAGTTTTAATAAGGGAAGTTGATCCCACTATCAAGTACGATCTAGACCATAGATATGTTCTACATATTTCCTCCTTGAAATACCCTTTTCACATCAAAATTACCTCATAATTATTTTTGACCCTTGATCTTCATTGATCATTTTTCCTGACCGTCGATCTCTAGTTTGCGGGATGTGGGACGTGGGATGTGAATCGTCCTTTTTATCCTTTCTGCAAACTTCTTTCTGCAATCATGTTTTCCACAACATTTCTTTCGCATTGTCAATATTTTGTGGAGTCATTCCTGAACATTGATCTTGTGGATTGTGGGATGCAGGATGCGGAATCACACTTTCCAATTTTTGGACTTTCGCAATTTCCTTTCTGCAACTATATTTCTACAGTGTTGATTTGTTTTTTATGGGATTGATCTCAGCCATCCGATCTCCATATTGCAGGATGCGGGATCACGGTTTTCAATTTTCGGAATCCCGCCATTTCCTTTCCGCAACTCTGTTTCTGCATTATGGGATGTGGGCTGCAGAATTGCGCTTTTCAATTTTCAGACTTCCACAATTCTATTTTTGCATTGCGGAATGCTTCCTAACCATTGGATCTTGTGTGGGATCAATGCACACCATTCGATCTTGATCTTTCAAAACTGATCCTCATTCACTTGATATTTTTATTCCATGTCATCATATGTGTCATGCCACATTCCCAACTATGCCATGCCATGTCATGACTACCTTAGTATTTTACTAAGTAGGTTCATCCATCGTATACGCTGGTTATTCCTTTGTCATTTGTGAACACCTTTGACATCAATTCCAACTATATCCTCAACAATCTCCCCCTTTGGCATTGATGGCAACCTTTGAACCTCTGAACATTCTCCCCCTTTTACAACAATGTCAAAGGAACCTTTCTATCCGACAACTCCCCTTGTCAGCATTTCTCTCCCTGAGATTGAAATTTTTCCTCTTAGTGTTTTTGTAATGGAATTACTCCCATTTTTTTTTCTAAGACTCTCAAAATATTCTGTAGGTAGTGGTTTGTTAAAAATGTCAACAATCTGTTCTTTAGTGTCAATGTATTCTTAATTGGCAGTTTTTTGAGAAACTTGTTCTCTTAGATGGTGATACTTGATTGGTATATGTTTTGTCTTGGAATGCATGATAGGATTTTTAGACATATTTATAGCACTAGTGTTATCATAGTTCATCACTATTGGATGTTCATATTTTACAAGTAAATATTCCAGAGTTTGTCTCATCCAAATAACTTGAGTGCAACATGAGGTAGCAGAAATATATTATGCTTCTTCTGTAGAAAGTGAAATAGAGGATTGTTTTTTATTTGATCATGATAGTAAATAACTTCCTAGAAAAAATGCTTCTCCACTAGTACATTTTAGATCGTCAACACTTCCTTCCTAATATGCATCAATAAACTCTTTTAGGGTAAAGTATTGTCCTTTCGAATACCATAGACCATACTCCATAGTGCCATTTAGATATTTGAAAATCCTTTTACTGCGGTTACATGTGTTTCCTTGGGAGATGACTGGAATCTAGCTACCAATCTGACAACTTGCATGACATATGGTCTTGTGGTTGTTACATATAGTAGACTGTTGATCATATATCTAAACATGGTATGATCTACTTCTAGTGATTCATCATCCTTACTTAACTTGCAACCGGTGACCATTAGAGTAACAACAGGTTTGGAATCTTCCATTTTAAAATTTTTCAGCATATCCTTGATGTACTTAGTTTGAGAAATGAAAATTCCTTCTTTTGTTTGGTGAACTTGCAATCCTAGAAAGACATTTAATTCACCCAACATTGACATTTTGAATTCTTTCTTCATTTCAGAGGAAAAATATACACATAGGATTTGAAGATTGCTTCCAAATATGATATCATCCACATAGACAATGATAATGATCATGTTTTTATCTTCAATTTTTAGATAAATATTACTTTTAGTGGCTCCTCTTTTAAAACCTTGTTGTTTTAAATAGCTATCTAGTCTTGAAAACCATGCTCTTGGAGCTTGTTTAAGACCGTAGAGAGCCTTCTTCAGTTTGGAGACATAGTCATTGTTCTCTGACAGAAGAAACCTTTTAGGCTGTTCAATATATACTTCTTCTTCTAAATTTCCATTTAGAAATGCAGACTTGACATCCATTTGATATACCTTGAAGTTTTTATGGTATGACAGTGCTAAAAACATTCTGATTGCTTCAAGTCAAGCTATAGGAGCAAACGTTTCTTCAAAGTCAATACCTTCCACTTGGGCATAACCCTTACACACCAATATTGCTTTATTCCTTATTACTTGACCATCTTGATTAAATTTGTTTTTAAAAATCCATTTGGTTCCTACAATGTTCTTATCTTTAGGTCTTGGGAAAAGTTCCTAGGTCTCATTTTTTTCAATATGATCTAGTTCTTCATTCATGGATTTGAACCATTCATCACTTTTGCTAGCTTATGTGAAGTTCTTGGGTTCTACTATGGATAGTAAGGCTTGTTCAACACCTGTTAGTTGTCTTCTTGTTTTGACTACAACATTTTTATCGCCCATGATCTGTGATTCTGGATGATCCTTTTGTGTCCTTCTAGATGGAATTTTAGTGTCAGGTCTAGGGAAGTCTTCTTCATATTCTGGTGTATCTTCCTCCTCTTTGTCTTCTTCTTTGTTATGAGTACTCTTGTCTCTTTATAGTTCTTCTGTCTTGTCATCTCTAGTATTAATATCTTCAGGATCTTCTTCTTTCCTTGGTTTTACATCATCTACTTTTACATTAGTACTCTCTACAATTTTATGTAACTTTTTATTGAAGCATCTATATTCCTTTTTGGTGGATGAATATCCCATAAAGATTCATTCATTAGTCCTAGAGTCAAACTTTCCAAGGTCATCCTCGTTTCTTTTGATGTAACATTTACTCCCAAATATTTTAAAATATGTGACTGATGCTGGTCTTCCATACCATAATTTGTAGGGAGTCTTATCCTTTTTTACTCTGAGTTGTGCTCTGTTAAGTGTGCAGACAATTGTGTATACAACTTCTCTCCAAAAATAATCTGATAATTTTGCTTCATTAAGCATTCTTCTCGCAGCTTCTTGGATTGTTCTATTTTTTCTTTCAACAACCCCATTCTGTTGTGGAGTTTCTACAGCTGAAAACTATCTCTTAATTCCATGATCTTTATAGAATTCATTGAATTCATTTGAAGTAAATTCTCCCCCCATTATCTGATCTAAGACACTTGATTTTCATACCAGACTCATTTTCAACCATTTCTTTGAATATCTTAAATTTTTCGAAGGCTTTTGATTTTTCTTTGAGAAAGGCCACCTAGGTCATCCTTGTGCAATCATCAATGAGCAACATGAAATAGTGATATCCTTGTAGAATTTTAGTTCTGGTTGGTCCACACAGATATTTTTGTATTATTTCCAAATGGTGTGAAGTCATATGTTCCTTAGTCTTGAAACTGGCTTTGGTTTTCTTCCCATGTTGACAATGTTTACATACTTTGTCTAGAGGAGCTACAATTTTTGGCAGATCTCTTATAGCTTATTTTGCGCTTATTTTGGCAAGGTTGTCGAAACTTAGGTGTCCCAAACTTCTGTGCCACAACAAACTTTCATATATCATGCTTAAATAGCTTTTGTTTCCATTTTCCAAGATGTATACATTGTTTGCATTTCTCATGGCAATGCCAACTATCTTCCCTGATTTCTAATTTTTTATTTCACATTTTTCTGATTCAAAGATGCAAATGTAACCTTGGTCGAATGTTTGACTTACACTAAGAAGATTAGGCTTGAGGTTTTCAACTAGTAAGAAATTTTCTGCTTTGATCTTGTTATTGACAATAGTTGTTCCTTTGCCAATTATTTTGGAAGATAGACTATCTCCAAAAGTGACTTTTCCTTTATTATCCTCCAGTTTAATGAATTTTCTTGAGTCACCGGTCATATTTTTTGAGCAAGCACTTTGCAAGTGCCATAGGTTTTGGCTTTCGATTGCACATAGAACAATAATGGAACTTTCATTTTCTTCCTTTTCTCTCCAATATATCTTTTGCTTAGTACTCTGAGATTTAGTTGTAATAGTATTCCTTGTAGGATTTTTTAGTTTACAATGCCTTGCCATATTCCGATGGTTATTACAATTATAGAATTCTATGTCATATTGTTGGAGTAGTGAAAACATATTATTATTTCCCTTTGTCTTAATGCTTGATGGCCTTTTCTTGTATTCATATTCCTTTCTTTTAGTTATGCAATTTAAAGCTTTATGACCAAAATTATTACAAGAATAGTAGTAACCTAAAAAGATATGTAGATATATATTTGGTCTTTTGGGTGCTATATTATTTCTGTTTTTATCTTGAGAAATTAAGCCATCTTTCTTGTTTACTTCTCTTTTTGCTGGAGTCTTCAGTATTTCAACATAACCTTTCTTACCCCATTTTTAATTGGTGATAGGAAAATTTTTGGCCTTCTTTTCTTTAACAAACCCCAAACTAGACTTATCATTTGATGGTTTTTCGCTACTCAGAATGTCACCTAGAATCCTTGAGCTGTTCTCAAACTTTGATTTGATGGATCTGTCATCAAGCTTTCTCTTGAATTGTGTGATCTCCTTTGCAATTTTTTTAGATTCCTGTATTTTTTGTTTGAGCTAAAGGTTTAGATCCTTTTCAACCTTTTGGGATTCTAGAAGTTGGGCTTCCAACTGACTGATGATAAGATTCGACTATTTGTTCTTCTTTCTGCTTTTGTCAAGTTGTTCAAGAGCACGGACAAGTTCATCTGTTAGGTGCACTTCTCTCTCTACATCTGAGTCACTATTCGAGTTTTGAGTGCCTAACCCAGAAATAAGACTTCAGTTTCTTCATCTTCACTTTCATATGAATCTTCACTGTCTTCCATTGTGTAAACAATTTTCTTGTTCCCATAGGGTTTTTTCTTGCTTGCTGGTTTACCTCTTCTGAATTTTGAAGTTTCTTTTTCTTCATTCTTATCTTGTTTAGTGTAGGTGCATTTGGAGGCAAAATGTCCAATCCTTCCACAATTAAAACACTTTAAAGGTAATTTTCCCTTGTACTTTCCTGTCTCTTTCTCAAGTTTACTGATGAAACAAGTTTCCTCATCATTTGGATTTTCTGATTGTTTTTTTAAGGTGGAATTAAAGGCTGCTTCCTCTCTTGAAGATCCATTTTGTCCCGTTCTCATTTCGTATGCAGTGAGAATTCCATGTAGCTCATCCAATGTCATATTTTTAAGATCATCTTGTTCTTATAAGGTGGATAATTTTGGGTTATACCTCATTGGTAATGTTCTTAGTACTTTACTTACCGCTTGTTGCCACCTTTCACACACTTGGGTCACATGGAAAAAATCTTCAAGCCACTCGGTGTGTCCTTGGGGGCAAGTCTCGAGTCAAGGCTATCACCTTGTTCTTGACTCCTCCATTTAGGTTCAACTCCTAACGAAGCCAAGGGGGGTAGACCCTATTAAGTTACTAAGGATAATTACTTAGTATGGTGATATTAAACTGAATGAGTTACTTAGGAGTTTGAAATTTAACTATATACAATCAAAGATGATAAGATACAAAAATGAACACACGAAAGCACAATGCTGAGAGACAATATATGTATAAAGCAAGAAAATAACCAGTGCCTTAGAATGGATTCAAAAATAAAATAAATGTACTTGCATGTGCTTAGAGTGAATGTTTTGCAATTTCCTCTTGGTACGTTTTAAGTTAAATTTGAGGTGTGAGTTGATTAAAATTAGGCGAAGGGGTGGACTTCAGATATACCCAAGAGTACTTGGAGTATGTCCAAAACTAAACCTTCACGGCTACCCGCAAGGAATATGTGGGCTGAATGGAGTCTCTGGGGATATTGTTCATAACGCACCCATTAGGGTGTGATAGAGATTGGTTCCTTGAGGTCACTTTTCAGAAGTTCCCGCTTCCTTTGGGTATTTTTCCACCGTGATGGTTTGATCTAGGTGTTGGATTTTCACCTTATGGTTTGTCAATTTGGGAGAGTGAGTCCTAATTATACTAGTCACACAAGTGATTTTGATACATCTTGACTAATCGAATGAACCACATCCAAGTGCAGAGCATACACACCGGAGTCTTGTCAATTTTAGTAAATTTTACAATGGGTGTTCTTGTTAAAAGAAAACCCTCAAGGAACCTCTTTCGATCCAAGTGGATCTCAATCGGGGAATCAAGGAGGGGTTGATTTTATAATGCTTAATGAAACAAAAGATGATAGAAAATGAAACATAAAATATGATCAAACCAAAATTTTCTAATTAGACTACCACAAACCTTTCTTCACCTTTCGGCTCAAAAGAGGCTCGTGGGGTAAGTATTAAAGTTACTTTGAAAACAATAGAAATGGAATACGGAATTGATTTTATGTCAAAGTATACTAACCTACAGATTAATGATACTCTATATTACAAAATATGAATGAAAGCAAAAAAAAGACACGGACGCAAATCCCCCCAGGGGGGATGGGGAATGGGCTTGAAAGAGCCTATTCAAAAATTATTTTTATTAATAGCGGTTACAATATCATAGAACTGATATAATTCATATTGATCCTTATATAGAGTGAAATAAAGATCTTACAAAGTGCGAAAATTAAAGGTTTTAGTCAAATGGGAGACCCCTAGGGGGATTTGAACGCTCCTGAGGCCACTTTCAAACAGAAGCTTCCTTTATTTTCTGTCAAAATTGATAAAAAACAGCAAGCATATTAGACTAAAATATTCCCAAAATAACTCTGAAAGTACCTTTGGGTCAGCTTACTTTTAACAAAAAAAAAAAACTAAGTTAAAACTTGTTAAATTGGGGTAATCTAGTTATGCAAAAAGGAACCAAGGAAAACAAGATTTCCCTGGGATATTGGCTTGCTGTTTGGGAAGCCAATAATATGTGCACTTTATTACAGAATATGAATCTTTAAAGAACAAAAAAGAAACTACCTTATGAGCAAGTTACAAATTTTCATTTAAGTGCTTGCAAAAAGAGGGTAATTTCAGCTAGATCTCTTAAAATGTAACTTTATATGCAAAAAAAAAACTGAGATCTAGACTTAGGAAAAGAACTTACTAACTAGATCTATATGTAATTTTCTTAATGAGACAGATCTGAGCAATAAGATTCCTTAATAGTAACCAGTTTGGAGAAAATTTAAGATTTTTAAAGGAGGAAAAGGAGAAGAGAAGTGCTTGTTGCTAAAGCAGATCTGCAATGGAAATTTGGTAGTGAAGCACCGAGGGTCACAATATTAGCAATATCTGTTGGAACACCAATGGAATCAAACCTGAACCATAGATATTCCAATCACAGCAAACTTGTAAGCTACACAACAAATCCTGCAAACAAAACCATTAAATCTGAAGATACACATGAGAAGTAGATGATACATCATGCAAATAATCTTATTTATCATACAGGTATTAGCTCATTCAAACATATGCAGCAAAATAGAAATAAGTAAGCTTACTTACAATGATCTATCCCTATGATTTCAATAACCATTCAGGCAGACAACAGTTAAGTGCAAAAAATTGAAAAAATAGCAGTTTCACCTCGAATGCAGCATGATAATGATAATCCACACATGAAAGGTACTCTACAATTGAGCCTCCAAAGCTTCTCTTTATTTCAACAATTGATGATCAATACACAATTACAATAGCAAGCCCTTCAATCCAGCTCTAACTAGCTTGGAAGAGGCTGCTGTGCTTGGATATATACAAAAACTAGGAGATCCATCCCATGGGGGGGGCAAATACCAAGGAGACACATCAAATCAGCTAAAGGAGAGTCCACCAATGCCTGATCTATGTCTAACTGAGCCAAATCTGAGTCTCACTGAGTGCAACTGTCAATCGGGGGGATGATCTGATTGACACCTCAACCTGTTGACTGAAGCATCCACCAAAACTCATCTAGATGAGCCAAAAACATGTGGAGGAGAGAGGGAGGGTGAAATTCCCCATAAAGGATGCTGAAGATCAACTCTGGATCTCATTTGATCACCTCCTTTAGTCAAGGATTTGTCAGATCCAGTGAATCTGCTTCAAATCTGACTGATTTCAATCAAATCGGCTGAGAATCCACTGATCTATGATTTTGGATTTGCTCCATTATTCATCAATTTATTAATTAAAATCATCAATAATTGATTTTTGGGGCTTTCTGACCCGAGTGATGGAAAATCACTCAAAACTAGGAAATAGTGGGTCCATGGGTTTACATGGTGCTCTTAGCTTGAAAATGAGCACCTACATGACTGAAACTGATTATTTGGCCCCATTTTATTACAAAATCAATTTTCCAATTAAACTATTAAAAAATAGCCTAAGTTTTGGAAAAATTAAATTTTAATAAAAAACACTGGAAAATCTAAAAAATTGAAAAATTGAAAAAACCTAGGGGGATTTAGACATGTTCATATGACTCGACCATGATGTCTAGCATGTTTATACATTGACACATATACTCTAATAACCTCAATAGGCCTAAATTCCAAGCCGACCACCCCAACTTTGGAGGTATGGAGTGAAAAAATAAAAAATTATCAGTCGTTTATTCAACAACCAATAATAACCAAGGGAAAAAACACCCTGGGATGATCATATTGACAAATAAAGTCTAAGAGACCGAGTGTTTTACAGGCACTATCATGCTATAACATTTATTACAATTCCCCCATGGGGTATGAACATGTGATATAGTACAACAAGCACTTCCAAAGGTCCTCTGAAGTCCGAACAAGTTATCCTTGTCCGGTTCACAAGGCTCACTTGATAAAAACCATTAAGTACAACTTAGGTGGTAACACCGCTACCTTTTCTTTTAGTTTTCCTCTAAGCCCTATGATCGCATTAAAGACTTCATCTATACGAAGAAGATATTCACCAATATTCTCTTCTTATTTCATGTTAAGACTTTCAAACTGACTTCTTTATGTTTGAAGTTTGGATTCTTTGACTTTAGATTCTCCTTCATAGATTAGTTTTAATTTATCCCAAGATTGTTTGGTAGATGTGCATTACATAAATTAAGTAAATACTGATTGTGTTAAGCCACTTAAGAATGCATTTAGAGCTTTGGCATTACGTTCATATTCTCCTAGTTCAATTGTGTCTGTAGGGTATAGGCTTCCAATGTTAAGTTATTTTTCAGTTGCTACCCAAACCTTCCACCCCAGAGAGATTAGATGACATCTCATTCTAACACTCCAGTATGCATAATTATCTTCGGTAAATAGTGGAGGTTTGTTAGTGGATAGTCCTTCTTGTTGATCCATTGTGTTCTTTGAATGGGATCTTCCTTCTAGTGGTTAAGCTGTTGTGAAGGAACCCGCTCTGATACCAATTGTTGGTTTATCTGACAATACTGAGGGGGGGGGTGCATCAGTATTGAACATTTTAAACTAAAGCAAAAAAAATCAACAATTATACACAGATTTTATTGTGGAACTCTCAAAAAGAAAACCACCAACTCATACTCATTAATAAGATGAATTTACAAAATTATTTATCTGCTACAACAGAAAGGATGCAAGATACACCCTAGGTTTTTCCTGCAACTATAAACTAGGATGCTACAATACCCCTTATGGTTTTCTTCTCGCTTTTAATAGAGAAGGATGCTACGACACCCTTTTCTCCAGCTACGATTGGAAGGAGGCTTCGACCCCCTTGCAGACCTGTGGTCTGCCTTAGCACCATCCTGCCACCCTAATATGATTTTATTCAGATTGTGGAATAGTCATATGCTATTCATTATGGACTCTATTAAACGTCTTAACAAAGACACTTCATTTAGAACACAAAACTTCATTTAAATACCTAGTACCTTCATCATTTAAATGCAACTATTCATTTCTGCATCTTTTCGATTTGGGTCATGACTATTTGTTTACAAGAACACCCAAATAACACTTAACTCTTCAATTCGTCACATTCCTTCATCAAATTTCGATGTTTCATTCCTCTCTCAGCCTCAGATCTCAATTTCATAGCCCTTTTTATCGTTCTCTGATATTTCCTCAATGCAAAAATCTTTCTGCAATGATATTTACTAGTTTTAATCAGAGTCGTTGATCCTATTGTCAAGTATGATATGGACCATAGATCTATTCTACAGATTTCCTCCTTGAAATCCCCTTTCTGCATCAAAATTACCTCATAATGATTTCTTACTGTTGATCTTCGTTGGGCATTTTTCCTGAAAGTCGATCTCCAGTTTGCAGGATGCGGGATGTGGGATGTCAATCATATTTTTTATCCTTTCTGCAAAACTCTTTCCGCAATATTTCTTCTACACCATTGATCTTTTGTGGAGTCATTCCTGACCATTGATCTTGCAGATTGCGGGATGTGGGATGTGGAATCTCACTTTCTGATTTTCGGACTTTCACAATTTCCTTTCCTCAATATTCTTTTCCGTAATGGTCTTTCCACACCGTTGATCTATTTTTGGAGGGATTGATCTCAGCCATCTGATCTCCAGATTGCGGGATGTGAGATGTAGGATCACACTTTTCAATTTTTGGACTCCCGCAATTTCCTTTCCGCAACTCTGTTTTTGCATTGTGGGATGCGGGATGCAAGATGTGGAATTGCGGTTTCCAATTTTTAGACTTCTGCAATTCTATTTCTGCATTGCAGGATGCTTCCTAACCATTGGATCTTGTGTGATATCAATGCCCACCATTCGATATTGATCTTTCAAAACTGATCCTCATTAAATTGATGTTTTTATTCCATGTCATCATATGCATCATGCCACATTCCCAACTATGCCATGCCATGCCATGACTACCTTAGTATTTTATTGCATGACTACCTTAGTCTTTTAATGAGTAGGTTCATCCATCATATACACGAGTTATTCCTTTTTCATTTGTGAACACCTTTGACATCTATGGAAACTATATACTTAACAGGGAGAAGGGAGATGGGAGAGAATGCAGGGAGAGTACAACGATGTGGAGTAGTGGGAAGAGAGTTCTATGATTGGGTGTGAATGAGGGAGAATAATTAGTAATATTTTGAGTAGATCCGAGCATAAGTTTTGATACCATCTCCTCTTCTTCATGCAAACCACAAAGGAGGGAGTGAGTGCTATGGGAGCACTCACTACTACCCCTAGGAAGGAAAGGAGGGAGTTCCACGGGAGAATTGGAGGGGGATGATGGGTGGAATGGAGAGGAGAAAGTGGATGTGAAGGTGTAGCAGAAGGATGAAAAGGGAAAAGGATGGAGGAAATGGATAAATGGAGTGAAGTGGAGAGTTGGTAGAATGGGAGATAACATGGTGTGGAGCAGAAGAATGGGGAATGGAACATGAGAGTGAATGCATAGGGATTGAAGGGAAGAGTGAGAGAAAAATGATTTGATACCACTTGTAAGGGTTCATCCTTAGATCATTATCATAATATATATATATATATATATATATATATATATATATTATTGAATTTATGATTATTACATTGATTGGCTTACATTATATATGGAAGCTAACCTATGAATGGTCAGACCTTGAAAAGAGGTGAACTTTTACCATTAATACCAATTAACCTAATTGTTAAATAAATTAATAATAATAGTAATATACTATTTAGGTATATTACAGGGATCCTCGCCAAGTTTGTTGTCAAACTTTGGTATATCCAACGGTAGCTTTACAAGAATAGTTGGCCATGAGGGATCATGGTGAATAGGATCATTAATCAATCATGACAAGTCTGGTAGATCGAGTGTATCCAAAAATGGCAATTGTTGATTGGGTGTCAGGTACTGGTAATATTGGTAAGGCATATGAGTACTAGTAGAGTTGTAAGTGGATTGATAAATAGGTGTCGATGATCCTCCTTTAATAGGCTGGTTCAGTGGTGATTGGTTTCCAAATGATCCACCCACTGGTCCAATGGGTGGTGGGCCTCCAAGTGGTGGTCCTCTCAATGGTGGAACTCTAGATGGTGGGCCTCCAATAGTGGACCTATAGATGGTATACATTTAGGTGGTGGACCTCTAGGGGGCCCCCCATATGGGGGACCTCTGGGTGGCGAACCTCCAGGTGATCCTCTGAATGGATGAACAAATGAATTTGCAAATGACCTCCCGTATGCAGGGACATTCAACCAACTAGGATTCCCCCATGGTGTATTAGTGTTACTAGAATAAGGGATTCCAGGAATATTTTAATCAATGTATACATAGTTTGTTCCCCTAGCCTACATGGTGCAAGTCTATAACAAAAAGAAACATTAGTATATCCTCTCCCTAGATGACTGACATACTTGAATGACAAGATTTCTTTGTCTTGGGTGGAGAAGGTTGTCCTTGTTCTGCAGATTCTTATGTGATTATATGAACCTACAAAGAATATAGAAAACAAGACAAAACAAGACAAAACATGAGAGCAATAAGATAGATCAATTATCTATATTAATGATAAAGGAAACTAGTAATAAACAATTAAGATGAACATGAATCATTTATGGGAAAGGGAAACACTTTTGTATTAAGAACAAGAAAGGAAATCTACAACCAAAGCCTTGATGTCGAAGATTTTCTTTTACAATATCTTTGAAGCACTCACACACTATAAACTATGCAACCTCTTTCTCACAAACTCTCTCTCTTTTCCTCCTATACCAGACTTCAATCCAACAACATAAGGATGCTCTCTTGGTATCTCCTTTACATGGTCCAAGTAGCTTGCATTTATTGGCCAAACAAATCCCAAATGGGTTGAGATATTTTGAGAGGAAGGTAAGTAATGATCCCTATAGGTTAGGAGGTCGAGTGCCAACTCTTCCACATAGATAGGATCACCCTCCATAAGAGATTTCACTTGGAGAATTCTTGAAAATTATCTTTTTTCCTTCTTGGGACTATTGAAGCTGTTTGTAATAAGGGTAAGTGCACCCACACACCTTGTGCTCAAGGTAAGTGAGCCACACACACCTTATGCCAATAGTAAACAAGTTTCAAGCCTAGCTGGCACTCTGTGTTAGAGTGCAAAGCGTGCCAGAGAACCTATATTTTGAGCACTAAGGCCCCAAACGTAGATTTGGCCAGGGACTTTAGATGATAAGAGAATTAAGACATTTTTGGGTGGAACAGAATCCCCCCCAAACTATGAATCTAGAGGAATACAATAGGTAAAATAATTTTCTAGATATCGATATAGTATCAGAGGTAAAAGAGAGATAAGTTATCACTTGATGCAAGATGAGTAATTGACTATCTAATTAAATCATGGTTTCAGACCAATACATTGTAGATCCATGTATAATGACCAGGTCATGGATACCGATAATACACTGTAGATCCATGAACAAAAATACTCAAATTGAAACATGGTTACAAAAAATACAAGGTAGATCCATGTCATGCTGAGTCAATACTGGACATAGCCACAGACATACAATGTGGATCCATGTCATAACTTCAAACAATGCTCCATCACTACTTGAGAATAGGGATGTATTTAGGTGAATACCTAACCACTCAGGGTCTTGATCCCAATCCCAAACAATATTATTCTAACCATGTGAATAGATGTCCTGATGTTGAACATGGTAGAAACCACTTGATTCCTAGTCATTGATGTATATTGTTAACAAGTCCAAGGGAGATCACCATTGATGTTGACGATTCCCAAGGTAACTCGGAACATTCCTCCAAATGTGAATAGAGGTCTTGAAGTCAAACACTCAGTGAAATATTCCAATCAAAGGCCATTGATGAAATCTCATTGCTGAAAGAGAGAAAACTTGCCATTAAGGTATGCAGGATTCAAGGTACTTGACTTGGTTTCTAAGTCTAATTCCCAGATGATGCATTGAATTCGATAGGAATAGACTCGTCGAAGCAGGGCCATGATTATTTCCCCATCTTTGGCACACAACATGGAACAAAATATGATGTTGAATTGATGAAAACAACCATAGGACTGATTCATACATGACTGAATCGAAGGAAGGAAAGGAAACTGAAGAGGAGGTTCTCCATGAACATTAAACGACATGAAAAATGACTTGGAAACATTGACTCAACAAGGCAGAGACTAGATGTAATGCAAGGACATGATGATGCATTATTTGAATTGACTCAAAGGAATTAAATGACTCATGAAAATGGATCGACTCGATGAGAAGCTGAATACCCAACTGTTTGAAAATGAAAATGCAGACAAGTGCCATTTTCAAGTGTGGATTATGAACTACCATAAATAAAAATGAAATACGTTCCCATTCCCTTAATTTCTCCATAATGAAGGATGAGTGCCTCTTTGTTTTTTAACGATATTGAAAAGGATAACAAACACTCGATGTAGCTCATCAGGTGATGAGTCCATTCTCATACATTTTATGAACCTAAGAAAGGAGGGCTTCATTCCTAGAAAGGATCCTTCATCGTTTGATTTTATGAGTCCGATTAAAGTAAACTCAGTCGTTGTTTCATGTTTAGAGAGGATAAAATGATTAAGAAGACCCTAGGGTGCATTTTTTCGTAAATTTAGTCCCTGAGGTCCGAAAAAGTATAAACTCATGCCTAGGATATCTCTTCTAGTTATGACCAACTAGAGTATACCCTTTTTGTAAATGAGTCCAATCGATCCAAAAAAGCATAAACTATAATCGACTAGATGATCATTCAAATACTTTTACAAGTGTGAAAGCATCAATCTTCCTTTGCAATATTTTCGTGTTTAGGGAGCTTGAAAAAAGATTAAAGGTAACTCCATGGGGGGTTCTCTTTTTCATAATCCAATTTTAGCGAGTTTGAAAAAGCAGAAAAATATACTCGATACCTCTTCACTGAGTTTTTAACAAGCACATAGAATGTATAAAAGTCGCTTAGTACCTTTTTCATGTTTGAATCCAGAGCACAAAAAATTGATAAAGTAAGCTTTAAACACTTTTCATGTTTTAACCAAAGCACGAAAACTGTAAAAAATAAGCTCAACACCATCTTACTATTTTTAATGAGATCAAATGTTGGTTGAAATAATTCTCAGGGTATTTGCTTCATTTTTTAAGGAGCTTGACACAGAATAGGAACTATGCTCAAAATGTCATTTCCTGGTTTAGCGAGCTCGAAACTAAAAACAAAATTTATGCTCAAAATGACTCCCATTGACGGGTGTTTTCCCAACATCACGTCAAACGGTTTGTACTTTCCCCTGTATAATTTCCAATTATATTAACTCCAACATAATGTAAAAATGTTGGATACATGACCCCCAAGCGTCATTTCATCAGCTTACTCGTTTCTAAATAAATTTCGGGTTATTTCTAGGAAAAGGTTCACCAGAAACAGAGGAACAAAGAGGAGAAAGTGCTACAGGAAGATGAAATGAAGGTTCAAATATTGATTCTTGACACAATGGAAGAATCTGTTTAATATTTTAATGAGCTTGACATAGAAAGGGAACTTTGCTCACAACGACTTGTTTCATTTTTACACAATCTTGAAACATAAAGGAACTATGCTTGTGGTGACCTGTTTCATTTTTACATGAGCTTGAAACATAAAATAACTATGCTTGCTGACATTTGTTTCATTTTGTAACAAGCTTGACAGAGAATGGGAACTCTGCTCATGGTGACCTATTTCATTTTTACACAATCTTGAAACAAAAAATAACTATGCTTGTGGGGACATGTTTCATTTTTACATAAGCTTGAAACAAAACATAACTATGCTTTAGGTAGCCCATTTCATTTTTTAATGAGATTGAAAAAGAGTAGACTATGCTCAAGGGTGTTTGTTTAATTTTTTAATGAGCTTGACATAGAATGGGAACTGTTCTCTTGTTCACCCGTTTCATTTTTTAACGAGCTTGAAACAGAATGGGAAATATTCTCACTTTTAGTTCTTCTCCAACACGATTTCAAGAGGTTGGTAGGTTCCCCCTTACATAAGAAACTAGCGGGATACACTCCAGTATGATGTACAGAGACTAGAGACATTCCCCCTAATTTTCCCCATGATTGGAAGAAGCTACCAGTTTCCAAATGACTAAACTTCGACATGATTTCTAGAGTTGAGAGACATGGTTGATGAAGGGGAAGGAACCATAAGAACATGCAGGACATGCAAGGACGTATGATGACTAGGAGTTATACAATTATCAGGTTTAACAATGGAAAGATTATTAATGGTCACAATCTTCCTATCATGGGGAAAATTCATCACTCGAAAGAGTGTGGACACTACAACTTTCATGGCATAAACATAACTTTCTCCCAATGAGTAGATTAAAATATAAGGGACGTTGGACTACCATAACATCAATACAGATAATTTTCCCTCCTAAGGGGATAGGTAAATGAGGAAGGATCCCTAAAGGTGCAGTAGGTATTTGATTAAAATCTAGTATCTGATCGATGGATGGCACAATCTAAGGACAACCTATAGCTTTCCAAGAAGTTGAGGATATAATACTAATAGAAGCCCCTTCATCAACAATAGTGTGGAGTATGCTCTCAACAGTAACTCGCACAGATATATGGAAAGGAACAATCAAATGAATACAATAATTTGTTATATTAACCCAATCAAAGGAAATAATCTCAGTACTTGGAGAGGATTTTGTTGAAATACACAAAATTTCCCCTTGCGTAGAACAATTCAAACTGACTACGAAAACTTCAGCAGGTTTCAGTTCACTCTCAACTGGAAGAGAGGGACAAGACAAAGACTATGTCAAAGTGACTACTTCAGTATTCATACTCTCTGATGAAAGAGTGGGATCGGGTGGAGATGACATCAACTCGACCACTTTAACTTCACTCTCCAAAGGAAGAGTGGGATCGACCGAGGATGAATCTAGATCAATCACTTTATCAACCAATGGGAGGTCAAGCAACAACTTACGATAACCTGTTGGAAGCCATTGCTAAGGAACAATAATATCTTCCAACAAATTTGAATCTTCAGTCATGCGAGGAAAAAGGTAAGTAAGGTGCATGTCCTTACATAGCAAGCACGAATATCTGAATCTTCCTCTTTAACTCTTAACCACAGAGTCACTAGTTGATGGGGTATCATCAGTATGATGACTAGAGGCCGATGACATGGGTTGTTGGGAAGCCTCATAGCACACTTATAAGACTTGGGACATACCATGAAAATATTTAAGAATATGGTCACCCTTGCAAATTCTACAAGGGAACTTAGGCTTACGAGGTGATTTTGTGGGAAAATCAACACTCTCATCACTGTGAGGAGTAGTTGGTTGAGATTTGATTTCTTGTTTGTCTTTCTTCTTCTTCTTATCCACCTGATTACTAGCATCAAAAATTTCAACATGATAAGAAGGATAAAATTAATAAGACACACCTTGCGAAGAAGGTAAATGATCAACATGATGTTGACTCTCTTGTAATGGGGATTTGGGGTTTGAAACAATCGATGCAATTGGGATAATTGGACTAAATAATAACCATATAGGTAATCCTATAGTCAATCTAGGAAGACTAATGTAGCCATGAGAGGAGGACCAACATATCCAAATGAAGGAATACCAAAAGGTTCCGCTTGAGAAGGGGTCTCCTGGTTGGTAGTTCCAGAAGGCATAGCCATAGTTAGGTAACAAAACTAATTCTCTCTTTAAGAATTTTAATTGTACAAAAAACAAGCTCTACTTAATCTAAAGCAACAAGAAAAAATGTGAAAGGAGTGGATCAAAAGTCAGGACCCTCATAGGATTGTCAAACCATCACAACTTTCTATATACCGTTGGGTCTAGTAGTAAAACATGACAAGGAGGATTTGGATTGTACCCTTTTCTGAATACCTAAATACCTAGATAGTATGTGCATAGTAATCTCACCAAGAGTTTTTCTCAGTGTATTGGGATGATAGGACAGCCAAATAGCTCTTCTCGGATGGTTTAATATCACTAATGGTGTCTCCTGATATACACAAGGTACGTGGGAGCTAAAATCTGTAGTAGTGTTGTCTAATGCACAACCATTCGAAAGGGGCCTTCTTATATACCGTTGAATACGTTAAGTTCCTTTCAATATAACTTGAGGGTACATGAAAGGCTGTTCAATAAACCAATGAGTATGTGGAATAACCGCATAGTCGTCGGGATGCAATGCATGCAATAAATGACAAATCCTGCACTTAAATATGTTGAAACATGTCTCTAAACTATTACACACTTATTGCTAAGAATTTAAACCTAACTAGCACTTATTTTTATCTAAAACGGTTAAGTGGACATATGGAGTAAGACTGACTCAGAAACCATGCAAGGATGATATGCAAATATTTCACTTTTTCATTTAAAGGATTCCCTACTTATGAGAGAGTAAGAGGTTCCCAAATGAAGAAATTGAATAACATACACCCAGAATCAAAACTAGAATTATTTTTCCTATGTTTCCAACAAAAGTGAAAAACAAGTCTCTAGGAAGAAAACTATCTAAATAATGTTTCCAATCAAGAACTAAAGCAAAGAGTCTTTACAGATCTTGAAACTTGAAATCTTCTTCTCTTTTACATAAAACTAAGATTAGCAAAAGAAAAATATGAAGTAAACTAAAACAAGAACAAAATGTTTTTGATTTTCAAGTATTATTCAATCTAATAAAGAAGATCAAAACAAAAATTTCTCTTCAAACTATGAAACAACTACTACAGGGATAAAAGGAAACAACTAGTATTCCTGATACAAGATAAATCAAGACAAACCCAACACATGCACACAAAAAGTTAAATGCAAATTTTCCAATTTCAATGAATACAATCCACAAAAAAGAGGAAGAGGTTTCAAGAAAAGAAACAAATGTAAAATTCAATGCAAGAAACATAAAATGTTTCTTCGAATGCAAAGGGAATATGATTCAAAGAGACTGCAAAAAACATGTTTCCTAGCCCCCCTCAACCATGAGGGGGAAAATACGATTACCTTCAAAAAATGCACTTCATTTCGCTTAAAAAATTAAGCTAAAAACACCCCAAAATAAATTTAAAAAGGGTCATTGAGTACCTACCTCGACGCACTTTGAAGGAATGAGACAAAGTGTCATTGAGGGTTCAGTGCACTTTACACACTACATAACAGCATTAGTGGCGATTTCTGTCTCTGAAAATAGGTGTCAACGATGCTCTGTCAGAAAAGACAAAAGGTGTCATCAGAGTGTCGGTGCTCTGTCAAGCACACCCAGGTGTGTCAGCGGCTCTTAAAAACAAAAAATGCCAATAACCAATAGGATAAACCAACGTGGATCATACTGGAATAAAAGTGAGATAAAAAACACATCATAGAAGGAAAGTTGAAGTATGGAAAGGTGGATCAGTCACCTTAACAACTTAAATGAGCAAGAAAACAAAATTCACAAGTTGCAATCAAAATTGGTATTACAAATCCAAGATCTAATTGGATCTTCTCTAGATATAAATCGATTTATCCCCAATTGAGTCACCAAATTTGTTACTGAGAATATTTCAATTAGTGTCGACACATTTTGTTCCCCTAGCCTGCATGGTGAAAGTCTAGAACAAAAATACACAACAATATATCGTCTCCCTCGATGACTGATCTACTTGAATGAAAAGCTATCTTTACCTTGGGTGAAGAAGGCTGTCCTTATTCTGTAGATCCTTGTGTGATTAGATTTACTTGCAAAGTATACATAAAACAAGACAAAACATGAGAGAAACAAGATAGATTTATTATCTATAGTAATGGTCAAGGAAATTAGCAATAAACAATTAACATGACCATGAATCATTTATGGGAAAGGGTCCAAACACTTTTGTATTAAGAATAAGAAAGGAAAGCTACAACCAAAGCCTTGATGTTAGAGCTTTGCTTTCACAAGATCTTTGATGCACTCACACACTATCAACTATGCAAACTCTTGCTCACAAAATATCTCTCTTTGCCTCCTATACCAGACTTCAATCCAATGACATAAGGATGCTCTCTTGGTCTCTCCTTCACATGGTCCAAGTAGCTTGCATTTATAGGAAAAAGGAAGACCAACTGGGTTGATATATTTTGTGAGGAAGGTAGGGAATGATCCCTATGGGTTAGGAGGTCGAGTACCAACTCTTCAACATAGATAGGATCACCCTCCATGAGAGCTTTCGCTTGGAATCTTCTCAAAACTTATTTTTTTCCTTCTTGGGACTGCCGACACTGATTGTAAGAGGGGTAAGTGCATCAGTTCACCTTGTGCTCAAGGTAAGGGTGTCAACGGCTCCTTATGCTAATAGTCAACGAGTGTCAGGCCTAGATGGTGCTATGTGTCAGACTACAAAGTGTGCCAGACAACCTAGGTTTTGAGCAATAAGGCCCCAAAAGCATATTTGGCCAGAGAATTTAGATAATAAGAGCATTAAGACATTTTTTGGGTGTAACAAACATTTCTTGAGGAAATGGGTTGATAATTATGATTAAACATTTACAGTTGATTTCCTAGGTATGTGTATCCTCATGTAGGTTAATTAGACATGGGTTGGACCCATGATGGTTGTCTCAGTGAGGAGGAAAGAATAACCACATTTACGTTTGTGGAGGGTGCACTGACTATCGACTACCCTAAATCAACACTCTGCCCAATATTTAAACTAGTTTTCCCAGTTGTCGATACAACCTATTCTAGGGGTTCCCCCCTAGTCATAGGATTTGTAGAATAACTAGGGACATATGGGAGAGTTTTAACTAATATGGTGGGGATAGAATCTTGGCTGGATCGTAAGAAACTACATTATGGATAGATATTCTTGACACAACAATAACATGAGACTTAATAGGGGCATGTTATTCAAGAGTGGTTATTTTCGAATGGCTAGGAAAAGGAGAGAGACTTCTCCTCCTTATGTTCTCCCCCCTTGTGTGCAAACTAGACACCATCTCACAGAATGGTCTAAAATACTCATCATTTGATAATAATAATCTCGGATTTATTGGGGGTGGCATAAGAAAAAGCGGCAGTGTCGTATTCAAAAATTGTCTTTCCCAAGTAAGTCTCCCAACATGGGGTATTGGGACCAAATTCATATGTCACAGGGTCATCTGATGGCTAGGAAAAGACCCAATCTCATGTATCAAAATGACCTTCCATAAGGAAGTGAAATGTTGAATCATGTGAATAAGTAAATTGTACTAGTAATAGGGTAGAGGTATATGGATTCATAGAGGAAGAATACTCTTCCCCTAGCTCAGTGACCAAAATTCAATTTACTCATGGACCAGTCGTGATAGGTTGGTCCATGGTCACCTTCTTTATTTCTTTCGTAGTAGGAGTAAATTCAGATGGTAAAACAGAAAAGCTACGATATATCCTCATAGGTGGTTCATCCAGAATGTTGGATAAGAATCTTTTACTATAAAGGTATTATAGTAAAAAATATCACGCATAAAAAATTCTACACAAGCTAAGGTCACATGCAAACTTAAGTGATAAGAGGGGATGAAAAATATGGATCCTCACTAGGAGTGTCAAGTTGTCGCAACTCACGATATACTGTAGGGTCCAACCATAAAACACGACAAGGAGGATTGGTACCATACCCTTTCCTGAATACCCTACTACCTGGAAGACACATGTGTAATATATCCCCAAGTGATTTTCATGGTGTATTTATTCAACAAGACAACCAAAAGGAGATTCTCAGTTGGTATAGGTTCATAGAAGGGCCTCCCAATATACACAAGGTACATGGGAGCTCAAATCAGTGTTAGTGTTGTTTGATGCACAACCATTCGAAAGGGGTCTTCTGATATACTATTGAGTATGTGAATAAATTTTCTATATACCTCGAGGGTACGTAATTTTTTTTTCAATATACAGATTGGTACGTGGAAGAATTGCACGATCTTCAGGATGTAATGCAGGAAAAGAACAACAAATCCTATATTTATAGACGCCAAAGCACATATTCTAACCTATCACTCGAATTGCTAAGAATTTTAACCTAAGATACCATTCAATTTTATCTTGATGATTAGTGAATGTTTGTGGAGTGTGAAGTAATTGCAAGGTTATATGATCTAAATGCACCATTTCCTTTTCAATGAATCCTAAGTAGAGCAAAGGATAGACTTTCCTTTCAAGCAATGATTAAAAACACCATGCAAATTTTATCACTCTTTCTTCAAGCTTAAAAAAAAAATTCAAACACACAAAACCTCTCAATGCTGAAGCTAAGATATCTCTAACCATAAAAAGAAATAGTTTCCTAATGCTTAAATTCCTATGCTTTTCTTAATCAAAACTCAAAATAAACAGTACTACTCTATAAGATTAATAAGATTCAAAACACTAATCAAATCCAAAGTAACATATTTAACTTTTTCTTTTGGTTTTTGATATACTTTTGGAAAAAGAAATGCAAAGAACAAAAATCACTCTAAAAAAGTGCAAAAAACCATAACATTTTTACTTTTGATGGATATCGAAAGAGATTTTAAGAGATCTAAATGCAAACTATAAACCCAAGACTGTAACTTCCAAACACAAAACCATTCAATTTCAGATATTTTACTAAGACAAATTTTTAATATTTTAATTCAAAAAATACATTCAAGCTAAGTACACACTATAGGACCTGTCAATAATAAAAGAAGCAAATTGACAAAACCCAAACAAAAGAAAAAAAATTCAAAATAAAGCTCTAGAATTGGAGATGGCCTACCTCAGCGCACTCTGCAGGTTGGAACCAAAGTGTCATCTGTTGGTCGACGATCTTTGCTCTATTGTAGACAATGTCAGTGGCACTTATTGACTATGGGAAGAAGGATTCAATGGTGCACTATGACAGTAGATGAAAGGCACTAGGGATATTCTAGTTCTCTGTCAAAGAAACATAGGTGCGTCGCTGGATCTAGAGAACCAAAAATAATATAAAACCTTTAGCATGAGCAATTACAAATCAAACTGGAATTTACTAATTCTAAACACTGACATGAGGAGGAAGATAAAATTGTCTTAAGATGACTTTCACACCTTAAATCTTCAAATGAGCAAGAGAAAACACTTTGAGATCTTATAATCAAAAGAAAAATCAAAACTCATAGATCTGATTAGTTGTCCCTAGTATGGTCGTCAATTTTGTTACCGAAAAATTATCAATCAATGTAGACAAAGATTACTTCCCTAGTATACATGGGGCATGTTTAGAAAAAAAGGTTCACATCAATGCATCCTCTCCCTAGACTGTTAAACTACTTGAATGCCAAGTTTTCTTACCTCAACAATGAAGGTGATCCTTTTCTTGTAATTCTCCTGTGATCATTTGTACCTACAAAAGAATGTAAGGAACAAGATACAATAGTGAAAGAAACAAGATAATTCAATGATCTATACTAATGATCAAGGATAAAAGTTATTAATAATAGATATTAACACAAATCATTCATTGGAAAGGGGAACACATATCTATTATCAAGAGAAGAGAAGAAAACTACAACCAAAGCCTTGATGTTCAATCTTTTTTCTCACAATGTCTTTGACTCACTTTCACATACACTCTACAAACCCTAAAAATATTATTCACAACCACACTCTTTACCTCATATACCAACAATGATTTCAGAAGCATAAAGGTTCTCTCTTGGTCCTATTTCTCCTCCACATCCATGGGGGTAAGCTTGTATATATTCTCCAAGTGGGCTCAAAGGGGTTGAGATTATTAAGGAGGAAGGTGGGGGATCATCCCTAGAGGATAGGGGTATGAATTCCACCTACTCCAAGTAGTTGAGGTAATCCTCCATGAGGACTTTCATCTAGAAGGTTATTGAAATATTCTATTTTTTCCTTTTTAACAGTGTTGTTGCTCCTTGTACACTTGCAGGAGGTGTCCACGCTCCTTTTCCTCAGGAAGCAAGTGTCACTAGCGAACCTTGTCAATGGTCATTGGGAAAAAGGAGTTAGGGGAGACTAATGCTTTATGTCAGAAGGAAAATGGCATTATGGCTCCTAGTAATGAGCAAAAAGATCCTCCAAAAGATGGTTTGGCTAAGTAATTTCAGGGGATTGAGAATCATGACAAATTTTGGGTGTAATAGCTCCATATTGAAATAGAGTGTTGGGAATTTCCTGAAATGTCATGGGATGAAATAATTTATCATGTTTGTGACACAAAAAGGGTTGAAGAAAAAAATCACTTTCTCATAGTATGTCCTGCATACACCCACATTAAAGCACAATTTTAAAACATTTACTACAATATTGACCTTCCTAACCTTATAACTCATCCGAACTATGGCAATTTAGGAATGCTTCTCTTAAATCATTTTTAGCATATAAATAAAATTTTAAAGAAAACCAAGTGACTTATTTCCTTTTTAAGGTTCGATAGACCAAATTTGCTATTAATGGACATTAATAGTTATCATCATCATCATCACAAAATACATATGAAAATAAAAACTATTATTAAAATTTTAATACAAATTATATATGAAATATAATTAAATAGAAATAGTAAAATAAATTGCATAAATTGAAATAAATTTTTTTGTACTCCTATCTCAAGAATTTTTTTGTACTTCCCATGGTGGGAAACGGATTAGAAATCGCTCACTTCCTAGCTCCTAGATACCCCCACAAACATTATAATCAACGATATATATAGAAAACCCTTCAATCTCTCCATCCAAATGACCTCCTGAAACCCCTTATTTATACCATGCCCAATGGTGGTGAGTAATTATTCCACTAACTCACTTTACAATAAAATAATCATTAAATCCCAATTTTCCATAAATATATAACAACCCATTATCCCACTATTTAGTTAATGACCATTACAATGAGAAATGCAAGTGCATCTACACACAACTAGGCCTCAACAATCCCACACTACTATCCATTTACTCACCCTTTAGTCAACTCAAAGTGACCAATAACATCTAGAACTAATATACATGCAATGCTCCGACTATCTCATCATTCAATGACCTTATCACTCTGGTACAACCTCCTTAATCTAGTGCAAGATCCTAGAGTAGATATCCAACTCAATATCATCATCTAAGCATGTACCATGGATATCCAAATGGACACTAGACCATATTACAATAAAGCCTCAAATACTATCCTAGGAAACTGCCAAGTCTACTAGGAATTGGTGTTGCATACATGATTGAATATAAGCCGTTCCCTGCTGAAATGTGAATATGACATCCATCCTCACCAGAAGAATGGTCCCCTCTCTTTTGGACATGACTTCATGTCTTGAAATTTTTCCATGGACCCATCTCATTCTGTTACTATTCATTGATCTCTCTCTAACCCATAACTTGGTCATCACACAATATACTCCAACTCATCACCATCATCCTTCATCACTTTGAATGTCATCTTGTGGTAGCGATCCATATGCTCAAGACTCACATCTATAGAAACCACAACTTGTCACCATATTCTTCAATGTTCACCTATGACATATGCAACTCCTTATATACTCTCTTATGGAATCCACAAATTTCTCAGATACTTTCCTATGGACTCCACAAACATGTGACTCATCTTCATCTTAAGCACACTCACAACCTCTACTACACACACAACCTTTGTTGTTGCAAGCTAACTTAACTCAGCTGCATGACAATCACTATCAATATGTAATCACAATATACACATAATAAAATATTATCTTGTTGATGAATACTACTGGTAAAAGCTTTTGTTCACAACCACAAAAAATCCATCTACCAATAAGATAGTGCAACTTCTAAGGCGATCAATCCCGATAATCACACTTAGAAACATTCATCCCGTGTAAAAAAAAGTTACAGGATATGTAACTGGAAATAAGATGCAACTAATAGGGTGATCAATCTCGATAATCACACTTAGAAACAATCATCCCAAGTTAAAATAAAGTTACAAGATTTGTAACTAGCAATGAGATGCAATTGGTATGCCACACCAAGTGTTGGTCTACTACACCACTCACAAGTAATTATAGGAATACACTAAATCCATCTCTCCACAAATAATGGGTTCTATCATGTGGGTGCAAAAATCTTAATTTCTACAACTTGCCACCACTTTCTACAAGAACAATCATGCCACATGAGAATCATCCACACCTGGAATGGACACATTGCTACAAGTCCCCCACTTGTTTCTTTATCAAATCCAAAGTACACCACTTTCTACAACTTGTTATTGTGATTCCATAAATCTATCACTTCAAAGCATGTAATTAAAATATAGGACACTACTTTTCTATGCTTCAGGAATCAAAGGTACAATAATAACCCTCTCACACCATGCCATAAATTATCTAGAAACTCCACCACCAAATTCATTATGCAACATGGTGTATGTTACACCTTTCATTTTGCAACACGGTCCTTATGTAATAAAATACAAGGCTTCTAGTTGGCACAAACTCAGTCAAAAAATGAGTCAACAGGGGTTCCCTCTCTATCGACACTCAAACCACCGCAATCTTCTTGAGCCCCGGCCCAGACAGGTTTTACCCCGTCTGGGAACACCTGCAGTGCGGATGAAGTCTCACTTGAGATGCTCAAGGGAGAGATGATGAAACCAATTTTCCACAGAATGAGAGAGGACCATGGGCATCTACTTATCAACTTATCGTAGCATCATTCAACTAATATAATCATTCAACTTATGCATTAACAGAACCATTCAATAGATCACATTGTTATATCAAAATTGCATTAAACCCATTGATGCGCAAACAGATCCAATAGACTAACATCATTTAAAGTAGGGAAACATCACATCATTTACATATCCATGTCGCAGATGCACATTGCAATCATAATTAAGTCGCAGAAAATAGTAAAACAAGAAAACATAAAAGAACGCAATGATTCAGCTCAACTTCCGTCATGCCATATTAACTTCCACACAAAACCACAGATTCTCCAAAATAGTTCATAGATGAATAGATCTCAATTCATGCACAAATCCTACAATCATACCAAGCGTCTCCAATGTATCTAACATTTTCAACTTTGCATCTACTTATAGGCTTATGCCTTTACAATCATGGTCCACTTAGACAACTGCCTAACTACTTCTTAATTGATTCTACAAAATAGTGACCAATATCCACAAAATGTGGTAAAAAACTAAAAATATGACCCAAATACATAAAATAATATAATCCCGACTTGCGCGCTGTTTTCCACTTGCATGGTATCCTTGAGCTTATGCTGCGCAACTAACTTATCCCAAAACCGCCTACCAACACTTCTTTCCAAAAAATATCTATACACTTAATTGTTGTTATACCCTTATTTTCCACCTTAGAGATGTATTTGAGACACCATTTCATTGTCTAGTTGAGACACTTACCTTTATACTTTTCTCTAGCCCCATTTTTACCACTTTTTTTCCACCATTGTTCCTTGTATGCCTTTGGGTTGGAAATGGTTAGTCGAACATCCCTCCTTACATTCTTGTGGGGGAGTGATGCCATCACTCCCTGCATGCCTTTGGGGAGGTGTCTGTTCACCTATTCTTGTATTTTTGGAATCATTTAAAATGGATGATGTGCATGAAAACTCTCCTACTCACTTAGCATGGGAACTCACACTCCGAACTCAATACTATCGGCCATATGGTGTCTAGATTCATCCTCCATTCACCCTCAGTTCACCTATTTATTGAGGGCATTCCATGAGAAATGGGGGACTATTCTTATGCACTGTTATGCTAGTGAAATATTAAGTTGATTTCTCAGCCATTAGGATCAGTCTATTGTTTGTAGACTTGGAAGTTAGTGGATCAAGAACATTGGAAAATATCCACACTATCAACATAAAGTAATCTATCATTGTATATCTATTCTCGTATTGTTATATAGATATATGATATTTCCCCTCCATCATGATGTGTATGAGTGTTTGTGATCACATATGTTTTAAATTTTCATAATTCATAGCATGTATGTGATGGATCCATTCTTTCTTTTGTAGATTAGACTAGATCTTATTTATATTAGCTCATATCTATATGTTTATGTCCATTTTTATACATTTTAAAATATGTTAAGGTGATTTTGAGAAAATTATTTGTGTGATTCTTTATGTGTACGGATGGCTAAGTGGAGCTCGAAAAAAGTTTACCAGGTCTGCAATAGCTACAGGATATTTTAACTAAAAGACTTCACATAAGTTGAGGGATGCTTTACTTTCCATTCTCTTTCATATTCTATGCATGTGATTAAATGGATGTTTATATTTGGGGTTTGAATATTTTTATATAGCAAGGAAAAATCATATAGATCTACCTTGCAATATGTCTTGGATCAGGGTAAGGATCCAAGAGAGTGCTCACTTGTCCGCATGAGAAAACCCTACAATAGAACCAGTGACTCTTATGGGGACACGTTGGTTATACTTTCCCTAGTTGTCATTATTTAAATTCCTTAAATTAATAGTTTCTTTGCTTTCCTAATATTTTATTTTATCATTATACTCTCTTTGCATAAGTCTTATACGTTTTAAACCTATGGAGCCCCTCATATCTAGGATTAATACCAAAGTTTTACATACTTTCTAGGCCCATTGCTCCCCCTCTTTTAGGAACAAGGTAATGCCATCCCTCCCTATAATATTGTATGGGGGTGATGGTGCCTTGAACATCCCTCTCCTTTGGTCTATGATCGAGTGATGGTTCTCTAATTGGGATTGTTTATGGAGATTTGATCTTCTTTTGCTAAGATTTGTTTTTGGTTGGTCCTTAGGGAGGTGTATTGAGTCCCATAACCTTTGCAACACTTAGAAGGTCCTATTTTTTATTGTTCAAGTGGTTTTGATTTATTTCATTCCTCCTTGTATGGGTGTGTTTGTTAGCTTCAGAATTAATGCTTGGTTCTCTAATTCCATCTCTCTATTCTAGTACTGAACTTGGAGGACTGTTTTAGCCTCTGTTGCTATTCCTACAACTCTATTAAGCCAGTATTATAGCATGGGTATTCTTCTGGTAATTCTTTGTCACATATTGTATTCCAAACATTGGGATGTTAGCAATGAGTCTACGTGGTATCTAGTTTCCCTATTGATCATTGTTTTGTTTTGTTGAGTTTAAATACCTGAAGCTTCCTGTTGCATGCATTTTATTCTTGTCCATTTTGTTTCATAATTATAAAGTAAAAGGAAAAACAAAAGGATTTCTACATTTGCATGTGCATATCTTCTTATTTGGTGTTCTTGTTTTTGTTTTATTTGGTTTTTGTTTTTTGTTTTTTGTTTTTTTTTTCAGAAGAAAAAACTTTTTTCTTGCTATTCTCATTGAATTAAAGAAAAATGAATTAAAAAAAGTTTACATCATGAGATCTCAGACCAAGGAAGCACCCAAAAAACTCTTCTTTAGATTCTTTACAAGAATCCAAGAATTAAAATGTTGCTGGCAATCTAACAGATTGCTTCCTTCCCAAAATGAAGGGGTCCTAAAAACTCATAGACTTCCATACTAATTTAAGTTCATACATAATCAACTATTCATTCACTATGGATTTGAACCTCCATAGTTTCCTGAAAAAGAAAATGACCAGCCTTAATATTGACAACCCTTTTTGAGAGATATGCCTTCATGTTGAAAATTTTGGAAACATGCCAAAAAGAGATATGATATAAACAACTTAACAAATATTTTACCGTCCATAACCAGTGCTTAAGTTGCATAACTTGTAAACTGAAATTTCTTGTGATCCACTCAATGATCACTTTAGAATATCCATATATACTTATATCAGAAATTCCAAGAATAAAAGCAAAACACAATATACCCCAAAGACCAAAAGTTACACCCTTGGTGTTTCTTCCAATCCCACCACCCATCCTTAAGTTAAAAGGATGATCCTTATTTAAAATAAGATCCATACCTCAACCAAAAAAGTCATTAGTAGAGGAACCATGAAAAAAACCTACAACTAATAAGGAATTTGGAAGCAAAGCATCCATAACCTTTGTTTTCTTTGTCTTATTCCATCTCATCAAATATTTAAAGAGGCTTATACCTTTAATACCACACAACATGACAATTGGGGTAATGTCTTGAAAGATATCGGTATTCCTCATATTCCATATTTTCCAAGAGATAAAGATAGGAAGTAATTTGTATAAACCTACTTCTTGAAACTAGATTCGGAAAGTTTCGTCAATGGCAAAGAAAAAATATATGAAAATCATAATCAAATTTTTTTTTTGCACATGATACAGAAACATGGATCCTTCCAAACTCTCCTCATTATATTTTTCCAGGTTAAAAGCTTATATTTCAATGACAACCACAAATTTTTTTTTAACTTTTGAGGAATTCGTCGATTCCAAAGATTATCTGTCCACCATTTTCTATCATAACGAGAACAATTATTTACAATTTCTTCATAGGTCAACTTGGTTGTAATGTTTCCAAAATTTTAATTCCAAATCCAAGCCAATTTTTCATCCTCATTCTTTAATCTGATCCTTGCAATATTTAAAAAAATTATATACTTATACCATAAAATATACCATCTTCCTAGAAGTCCCACATCTCTAGAATTGAATCAGTAACCACCTTTTATTATGGCCTAGTCCTGTCTCTTAATCTGATATAGAGTCTTTAAACCAATCACCACTAAATGTTCCAAAGTTTCCTTAGGAAATTCAAAGGGACCATTATTGCAAATGAAATTATCAATACCAATGAAAACATTTTTACCATTTCCAATATTCCAGGAAACCCCCTTCTTTATCCAATGAAAAACCTTTATAAAATTGTTCCATATAATTTAAGCACTAGAGGAATCATATTTCGACATCCTACCCCATTTAATAACAAAATGATTCCTCAAATATTTAGTCTTCATAACTAAACTCCACAAAACTTTATAAAAAATACATCTCCACAAACTTTTCAAACATAAAGTTGTATTAAAACCGGTCAAATTTTTAATTCCCCATCCACCCATTGATTTGGGAAAAACAATATGTTCCCAAGAGACTAAGTAGAACTTAATTTCAATTCCAGAACCTACCCATAAGAAGTGGAATATTTTTTCTCTTATGATATTGATGATGGATTTTGGAAATAAAATAAGGAAGCACCAAAAACCAAGAATGCTTAATAGAACAAACTTAATTAATGTGATCCTTCCTCCCAGTGAAAGAAACTTGAAGGCCCAATTTGCAATTCTTCTTTCAATCTTTTTCACTAACCACAACTAGTCCACCACCCTGTACTTGTTTGGTTTCAAGACAAACCCAAGATATCTAAAGCCTTCTTTTAATTGTGAAAATTTATTATGAAATAAATTGTTGAAATCTGATAGGACCTCATCTGAAACATTATGAAAATAAATACAAGAATTTTCAGCACTTATGTCCATTTCTGTAGCATTACAGAAATAAGGAAAGATATCATGCTGAAACTTCCATTCTCTTATGTTTGTAGGACTGAAAAAAATCACATCATATACAAAACGAAAATGAGTAATTTCGACAAATGAAGAAAACTTGATACCTAAAAATTGTACATCCTTACAAGCTTTAAATATCATTATGCTAAAAGCTTCAATCACCAATAGAAATAGTAACGGTGACAAAGGGAATCCTTGTCTCAACCCTCTGGAACTTTTGAAAAATGTTGTAGGAGATCCATTTACCAACACAACAAAACTTGCAAAAGAAACAAAATCCATTATCCAATTTGTCACTTCAATAGGTAAACCAACCTGAATCAAGACTAGTCTTAGAAAATCCCAATCTACCTTATCATACGCCTTATCCAAGTATAATTTCATCACAATAAAGTTGATATTTTTTCTCTTGGAAGTATGTAAGTATTCCTGAGTAACACCTATAGAATCCAAAATATGTCTGTTTAAAAGGAATCCAAATTGATCCTTGGAAACAACCTCATATAGTTTCGGCTTTATCCTTTCTGCAATCACCTTAGTCACCATATTATAAAACAAATTGCATAATTCAATTGTCCTAAAATCAAAAAAGGGATCGTGGTTATCCTTTTTTGGTATGAGAGTAATGAATGTAGAGTTTAGGAACCCTGACATAAAACCATCTCTTCTAGATAATTCATCAACCCCCAACAATTCATTTCCCATGATGTGAAAAAAAGTAGAGAAAAATTTCTGCAATCCAACCATATGGACAGGGATTTTATCTCTCACAAATATACAAAGTGTTACACCGAAATCTTGTCCTCTTGATCCATGTGTCAACCCTATTCCTGATCCCTAAATTTCCCTTTGCTAAAGTTGATTGAGATTGAGGTTTTTCCTGCCTTTTTACCTCTTTAGGCAGGTCAACGCTTTTCCCCTTCATGCTAGGTGCACTGATACCGGTGCTCTGTCTCCCACTGCAAGGTGCACCAACTGTGCTTTTTCCCTTCCTGCTAAGTGTATCGGTGGCATTTTGAGGGGAAAATGGAGCTTCGAGACCCTTACCGAAGATGGATGAGGTGGAGGTCTATCTTTATCATTTAGGTGAGGTGGCATTCGGTTCCTAGCCTATTGGGAAGATCCCTTACATCACTCCTCCTAATCCTCAACCTACTCTGTCCCTTTATCCTTATAAATTAAACCATCTCTCCATTTGGAAGGAGGGAAGGACTATGGTACTATTATGCTGGTGGAATTTCTAGGTGATCCCTATCATCCTTTGGGAGGCTATTATCTTTCTTTAGAGGCTTTGGCTTGGATTGTTGGATGAAAGATTGCAGTGTTAAGGCTAGGTTGTAATGTTCTTTCCTATGTAATTCTATGTATCTCCTTGATTACATTAACACAAATATCTTTTCATAAATTTTATTGTTTTAATAATGTTTAGAGATTTTTTCCTTAACTATTAGCTTATATAAATTATATGTTTGGATACGCATATACTGTTTGCTTGTTTCCACTTGCTTGATAGGGTTTTGCAGATGAAGATCTGAACACTCTAGAGTTTGGATCAACAAAGAGAGAAGAAGATTTGCATATTTAAGGTAAGTGATCTATCTATTTCTTTGCATTTCTATTTGATCTAGGAAAGTATATTTTATTATGTATTTGATTTGTTCTAGATACACTTGGACTAGGGAGATCTGGCTTGATTCCGATTGAGTATATTTATCTGATAACAAAGTTGGCGACCATATTGGGGATGTACATAGATTTCATTTTGTTTTGTTTTTGATTTCATATTTGTTTATCAATCCTTTTTCTAGCCTCTAGAGACCCTCCCTCATTTATATTTTGTCTTTGAAGAGTGTCTTGCATCCTCTTGATGCTCTTTGGATCACTATCAGACCTTATTCCCTTATCTCATAGGAAATATGGATTTTAACCTCTATTTCTCCACCGACGCTCCTGTGCATCCTTGTACGTGCGCATACCCCTCATAGGCACTCTTGTGCAGCCTTGCAGGTGTGCCTATCCCTCATAGGTGCTCTTTTGCAATGGTGAAAGTGCGCCTGCCCCTCATAGGAGCTCTAGTGCACTACAAGAAAGTGCACCGCCCCCACCGCCCTTTGAAAATCAGTTTTTAGCTTGCTTTTCCTTCATTTTTGGTTTTTGGTTTGATGTATTTTGGTTTTTAGGCTGCATGTGATAGTCATAGACCCCCTAGACCTAGCATTAACTTTGTTTGGATCTATTTTTGTTGATTTTGGGATGTTTTACTAGTCAAGTGAATGTCGTTGGCAATTTCAATCCTCCACCTGTTATTTCTTCCTTGCCATTCCTAATCACATTTCCAAACTTATTCAGATCTGTTTGGATAGTTAGATGTAATATCCAAACCCTTCCTTTTCTCAGTCATTGAGTTTTGATTGCATTTTGGTTGATTTGGAGCAATTCCTAATTGTTTTGGAGTTGCTTGGGTGCTTTTCATATTCCTTTTGATTTCTGAATGAATGGAGTGTTGTAGATACTCTCTCTTTTTATGTTTGTAGATCTAAAAAGAGAATTTACCTTTTCTTTATTGTTCAGATTAATGTTTGTGTTATCTCTAGGGTTGTTCCTACTGCTTATTTTCAAATTTTTGATTTGCATTGGTTTTTCTTGTTTTAAATTTCATTTTGTTTTGTGTTTTATGATTGATTCTT
>LPNX010202202.1:285324-340890 GCA_001517045.1 Pseudotsuga menziesii
TTCAGTTTGATACCAGCTTTCATTTTTAATTTGATTTGAACACTTTCAGACAAATATTTCCTTAAGCTTGGATCCCGTAGTCTAGGTCCAACTTTAGGGATAACAGTTTGTTTGAAGAGAAAACTCAATCAAAAGAGAAGAAAAAAAAAACAAGCCAAAAAAAAATTTCTTGGGGCCTCAGGCCCCTGAACCCCCCAAAACCCCCCAGGCCCAGGGGGGGGGGGGGTGGGGGGACCCCCCTCGGACCTCCCTTGCACATGTATGAATCCATAGGTATTTTCAATAATTGTGATTGATGTTAATCTTTAAAATATTCATAGTTTCCTTTGAATAGAACTCGGTTTTCTTAGATCTTTGATTTCTGTTTTCATTAACATAAAACTATTTCCCTACCTTAGGTAGTTTTCATCAAAAGAGAAATGTGCATTGTCATGTATACAGGATTTGCATTCTTTTTACATTTCCTATCTACACCTCATGCATCCACTTAACCACTTAAGATAAAATTAATGCTATCTTAAGTTTAAAATCATTTAATAGTTGTGTGTAAGTTAGTGACGTGTTCCGATGTCGTTAAACGTTGAAGTTGTCGTTTATTGCTTGCACTGCATCTTGGGGACTATGTGGTTACTCCACATCCAATCGTTATATCAAATGGGATTTCACGTACCCTTGAGGTATATCAAAAGGTTCTTCACGTACTCGATTGTATATCGGAGGGCCCCTTTCGAACGGTTGTGCATTATAAAACACCACTGCGAATTTGAGCTCCCCCATACCTAGCGTATATTGGGAGACCCTATTAAGATTCCTGTGATCAAATGAGTTAACCTTTTGGCCGTCTTGGCATCATATAGTTGTGAATCCTTGATAATCCTATGAGAGTCCTAACTTTTGATCCACTCCTATTCACACAGTTTGCTTTTTGCTTTTAGACTTGAGTATTGTTTAACTTGTGTCGTGCTTAAGATATTCTTAGAGAGTTCAGATATGGGAGACTTTCCTAGGACCACTATTCAAGAGAACCCTTTTCAAGGCATGTCTTTTGTTTCTCCCCCTTGTGGAGTTGTTGGTCCTCCTTTCATGGCCACTTTGAACCTTCCCTGATTGACTATAGGATTACCTATATGGTTATTCTCCAATCCTGTCATACCAAATGCATCCTTTGTATTAGATCCTGGCCCTTTACCATATGAGCATCAACCTCATGTTAATCCTTCTCCTTCTTCCTCGAATTTTGAGATGAATTCCCTTTCTTCCTCTTCACCTATTGAAAACTCTAATGTTAGTAAACGGGTGGGTAAGAAGAAGACCAAACAAAAAGCTAAGAAGAAGAACACTAAGCAGAAGGTCATGAATCTAACCTCTTATCGTCATGTTGAGATCCCACCAACCATTGGTCAGCATGCTGGGAGTATTGATTTACCTGTTTACGGCACTCGTAAAGCTAAGTTCCCTTGTAGACTTTGCAAGGGTGATCACCTTCTCAAAGACTGTCCTAGTCTTTCTCTTGTGTCAGAACTGTGGTCTAAACAACCTGTGTCATCAGTCTCTGATCATCATGTTGATGATGCCCTGTCAGTCAGTGACTCTTTGGTTAATAGTTGTAAAGTAAAGGTTAGGTATCCTTGCTTCTTATGTAAGGATATGCATTGCACTTACCTTTGTCCTTTCATGGAAGAAGCTTCAAATTTGTTGGAAGATATTATTGTTCCTCAGCAACGGCTTCCAACCGGTTATCACAAGTTGTCCCTTGACATCCCATTGGTTAATAAAGTGGTCAATCCAAGTCCATCCTTGGTCAATCCCACTCTTCAGTTGAAGAGTGAAGTTGAAGTGTTTGATTTGAGTCCATCCTTGGTTGATCCCACTCTTCCTTTGGAGAGTGAAGTTAAAGTGGTCGAGTCGATGTCATATCCACCTGATCCCACTCTTTCATTAGAGATTGTTGAGACTAAAGTAGTCCCTTTGACATAGTATTCATCTTGTCCCTCTCTTCTAATCGAGAGTTAAAACGATCCTGTTGAAGTTTTCGTAGTTAGTTCTGATTGTTCTTTGCAAGAGGAAATTTTATATCTTTCAATAGTACCCTCTCCATGTAGTAAGGCTATTTCCTTTGACTGGAGTAACCTAACAGAATCTTGTATTCATTTGCGTGTTCCTTTCCAGATAGCTGTGTGAGTTATTGCTAAAAGTATACTCTGCACTATTGTTGACAAAGAGGCTTGTATTAGCATTCTATCATCTACTGCTTGGAAAGCCATAGGTTCTCCTCCACTTGTGCCATCCATCAATCAGATATTGTATTTTAATCAAATACCTACAATGCCTTTAGGGATCCTTCCTCAATTTCCTATTACCTTGGAAGGAAAAACAGTCTGTATCAATGTTATGGTAGTCCAAGGTCCCTTAGATTTTAATCTGCTCCTTGGGCATGATTATGTTTATGCTATGAAATTTGTAGTGTCCACACTCTTTCGAGTGATGTATTTTCTCCATGATGGGAATATTGTGACCATTGATCAATTTTTATTCATGAAACCCGATCATCTTATGACTCCTAGTCATCAAACTTCCCTGAATGTCCCGCATGTTCTTGAGGTTCCTTCCCCTTCTAGTTAGCTTCTTACTATCATAGGTAAAATGGGGGGCACAGATCTAGCCTTTGGACATCATACTGGAGTTTAGTTGCTAGCTTATGTAAGGGGGCAACCCACCAACCTCTAGACATCATGTTGGCTTAGAACTGTTTGTGAGCATAGTTCCCTTTCTTTGTCAAGCTCATTAAAAAATGAAACAGGCCTATGAGCATAGTTCCCATTCTATGTCAAGCTCATTAAAAAATGAAATGGATGTCCCCAAGAATAGTTAATTTTTGTTTCAAGCTTGCATAAAAATGAATTAGGTTCCCTCAAGCATAGTTACTTTCTGTTTCAAGCTTTTGTAAAAATGAAATAGGTCCCCACAAGCACAATTATTTTTCTGTTTCAAGCTTGTGTAAAAATGAAACAGGTTACCTTGAGCAGTGTTTATTCTTGGTTTCAAGTTAGTTAAAAAATAAACTAACCTTGAGCAGAGTTCCTATTTCATGTCAAGCTCATTTAAAAAATGAAACGGATCCTTCCATTGTGTCAAGACTCAATGGTTTAAACCTTCATTTCATCAGCTTTAAAGGAGATGAAACGAAGCCCAAGGGCATGTACCCTACCTATTTATGTTGGATTTAGTTACTTGACAGTTATACTGGGGGAAAGTACCAACCACTGGACATCATGATGGGAAATCACCCATCAATGGGAGTCATTTTGATCTCACTTGATTTTAGTTTTGAGCTCATTAAACCATGAAATGATCTTTTGAGCATAGTTCTTATTCTGTGTCAAGCTCATTAAAAAATAAAGCAGATACCCTGATCATTCTTTCAACTAATCTTCCAGCTCATTAAAAATAGTAAGATGGTGTTGAGCTTACTTTTCATTTTTTGTGCTCTGGTTAAAACATGAAAACTGGTTTGAGCTTACTTTATCGCTTTTTCGTGCTATGGATTCAAACATGAAAAAGGTTTCGAGTGCCTTTTATACCTCCAACGTGCTCATTAAAAAATCAGTGAAGAGGTATTGAGTATAGTTTTATTGTTTTTCGGACTCGTTAAAATTGGATTATGAAAAAATAACCCGTTCCAAAGTTATATTTAAGCTCTTTTTAGTTTCCTTAAAAACACAAAAAAATTGCCAAGCGAACTTGTTACATTCAAGCTTGTAAAAGTATTAGAACGGTCGACTAGTCAGTGGTAGGTTATCTCTTTTTCGGAATGACTAGCCTTATTTACAAAAAGGACCTTTTGGAGTCTTCTTAGTCATTTCAGACTCTCTAAACATGAAACCAAAAATGAGTTTTCTTTCACTGGACTTGTAAAATCAAACGATGAAGGACCCTTTTCTAGAAATGAACCCCTCCTTTCTCAGGTTTGTAAAACATATGAGAATGGAATCATCGCTTGATGAGCTATATCGAGCATTTGTTACCCCTTTCCAACTCATTAAAAAGAAAAGCAGTCATGCCATGCCCATGTTCAAGAGAAGTATAGTCATATGTTCAATGTCTGCAGTCAGTTTACCTTCTATCATTTTGGTCATCCCTAAGTCAGTCTCCTACATCACTCTACTGTCTGGCTTACTCCAAAACCTCTTTGATCATGTTTCATGTCGATGATGGGGGATTCATCATGGCCCTCCTTCTATGGGTCTATTCCTATCGAATTCAACTCCTTATCCATGGATTATACTTAGAAACCAATTCAAGTACCTTGGGCTTGCATGCCTTAATGGAAGGTTACCTTGCTTTCAACATGAGTTTACATCATTGGCTCTTGATTGAAATATCTCATAGAGTGTTTCACTCTAATTCCTTTATTCACATTCGATGGTATGTATAGAGATACCTTCGGAATCATTGACATCAATGGTGATTTCCCTTGCACTTGTTAATAGTTTACAATAATGACTGGTAATCAAGTGGTTTCTACCATGTTCGACGTCAAGACATTGTAATCACATGGTTAGATTCATATTGTTGCGGGTTCAGCTTGAATACCCTGGGTTGTCAGATATCTTCACCCAGGTTGCGATGGAGTTTGTTTGAGTCATATTACACAGATCCAATTTTTATTGGTCATGGCTATGTTATCATATCATCATGGATCTACGCTTGTGTCTAGTAGCCATGATTGTGTTCATTCGGTCTCTACTACCATGGATCTGCATTGTATTGTTCGACAACCATGTTATGAGTTATATGATATTTGAGTTAGTGGTACTGCATTATATTCTAGCCAACATCCTTGCCTTCGATTTCTTCACTTTGCAAAGCATTCACATATCACATTCCTATAACTTCATGTTTTGGGGGGCATTCTCTTACACCAAACTTATCTTGTCCTCTTGATCCATGTGTCAACCCTATGACTGATCCCTAAATTTCCCTCTTCTAAAGTTGATTTAGATTGAGGTTTTTCCTACCTTTTTTCCTCTTCAGGAAGGTCGACGCTTTTCCCCTTCATGCTAGTTGTGCTGAAGGTGATTTTTCCCTTCATCCTAGATGCACTGATTCCAATGCTCTGTCTCCTAATTCTAGGTGCATCGGCGGTGCTTTTTCCCTTCCTGCTAAGTGCGTTGGTGGGGTTTTGAGGGAAAAAAATGGAGCTTTGAGACCCTTCTCGAAGGTGGATGAGGTGGAGGTCTATCCCTATCATTTAGGTGAGGTGGAATTCGATTCCTAACCTATAAGGAAGATCCCTTATATCCCTCCTAATCCTCAACCTACTCTATCCCTTTAGCCTTATAAATTAAACCCTCTCTCCATTTGGAAGGAGGGAAGGACTATGGTACTATTATGCTGGTGGAATTTCTAGGTGATCCCTATCATCCTTTGAGAGTCTATTATCTTGCTTTGGAGGCTTTGGCTTGGAATTGTTGGTGTTGAAGACATTTAACACCATACACACTCATTTTGGTCAATTTGGCCCAGTTAAACCACTATCCTAAGTTTTATTGACTTAATTGACATCAGAGGAGCACTAGATGGCATCAGCAAGATCACACCCACACGTACCTTCAGTGAAGGAGGATAACTTAGCCTTCTCCTACATTTGGGGAGGCTAACCGGAGAACTCCGGGGGTGATCTGAGTGTCATTAATGCCCCATATTGCAAACTGATGGTTACAATCAGTTAAACAAAGCAGTGAATGCACCTTCCTTCATTAAATTGATTATTTAATGAACTGGAGTCAACAGGGGCACCTGCAACCACTTCTGATGGTTAGTTACACTTCAGTTAACCTAATCAGGGTTCATTGGATTCATTGATGTGCTACCACTTGTTGTTTGGCTTGCAGTGACATGTGTTTGAGCTAATTTTAGTTAGACTCAGTCATTTATTGCACTCTGACTTCAGTTAGGGATCAGTTGAGTCAATTAGGATTTTGATCAGTGGTTAACTTGAGTGTTGACTGTGGCTTACATTCAGTTAAGCTAGACTCACTCATTCAATTTGAATGAACTCCTTGGGAATTCAAATTGATTTTTTATTCATGCTTGCAGCATGATCATTGTATTGTATTACTCATTCTTTATGTGAATATACAGAGCAACTACTCATTTTGTAGCAATATTACACCATTTTCATGCCTTATTGTTATTAATCTCTTATGAGACTGTGTTTTAGTCCCTATATTACTATGACATATTAATATGGTATCAGATATCACGATGGGACGAAGCTTAGATCTCTCAAAAACAAGGTTTTTGATAGATCTTGCATGAAAATCCAGCACTGCACCAGAAGCCAAGGCTTACCACTTAATAACCCAAGTAAGGAAATTGTTGATCAAGCTTGCTTGATTGGCTATGCTGGGTGTGATGAAAGCCTAAAATGTGCAGGCTATTTGACCTTACATTACCCTTTTTGTTGTGATTTTCAGGTTTTTAACAGGTGAAAGCATTCGCTCCAGCAGATTCAGATGGCTTCTTCCGTAGATCTTTTGACTCCATTAAAATTCCACTCATGGAAAGGAGATATGGAGATCCAGCTACATGCCAGAGGACTATATAGGGTCACTATGGACACTGAAGAAGAGCCTGCTTCTGTGACAGATAAAGCTAGATTCTTGAACAAGAAGGATGAAGCATTCAGATTCTCGTGCCTCTCTGTTTCCTGGGATCTTATTTTCCATCTTTCGGGATTGAATATTCCAAAGGAAATTTGGGACAAATTGGAAACCCTGTATTGAAATCAAGATGATTTGAGAGTTTACCAGCTCAAAAATGAATTGATGTCTCTCCAGCCTTCCAATTTTGAGACCTTGAATGAATTTTTCACAAAGTTCAAGCACATTGTCTTACTGTTGAAGCAATGCAAAGTGGAGAAGGAGGATGATTAGCTCATCCTTGCCATACTCTCCAAACTTGGAGCTGATTATTTAGTTTTTGTCTCTACATTCTGTGCGGGGAAGCTCACAACCCCTAGATGGAATATGCCTACACTCAATGCCTTCATTGAGTCCCTAACAAGTGAACATGATAAGCTTGTCCAGACGGGGATCATCAGATATTCCCGTGATCAAGCTCTCCATGTCTTGGGGCCCAAAGATCTGAAGGGTAAAGGAAAGCAGTAGAAGAACCCAAAAACTAAATTTAAATCCCCTAAGCCTAAAGTTGAAAACTAGCAGCATGATGAGTTTTCCGGCTCAAAGAAGAACAAAGAAAAAGGGCATCATGGAAAGGAAAAAGTCAAGTGTTCATATTGTGGGAAGGGATTCCACCCTAAACATGCCTGCATGAAGAAGAATATTGATGAATATACATCTCTCATTGAGAGAAATCACATCAATCTTCTGGAAATATTTCATAGGAGATATCAGCAAGATCGGGAACCACCGCATGAAAGAGGTCATGCCCTCATGGCAAGCACTTCGAATTCCAAAGCACTCTTGATTGATTCTAGAGCTTCAAACCACATGATGGCTGAAAGATACTCCTTCTCATCCTTGGATACTAGAAAATACATCCCCATCCACATGGGAGATGACTCCACCATCATTTTATAAGGACAAGGTACGGTTGATCTTGAGAATGCCTATTTTTCAAATGTTCTGTATGTACCATCTCTGGCATCAAATATCCTTAGTGTCTATCAGATGACACATATAGGAGTGCCTAAGAGATTATATTTCATCCCAAATGATATTGAGATAACGAAACTTGCATCCGGGAAACTTGTTGCTAAAGGCCTTGCAAACCATCATGCAAAAGCCTATGAGTTTTCCCACTCTGTGGTGGATGCAACGCCCACTGCACTACTAATTCATGGAAATGAAGTTAGTAGGATGTGGAATGAGAGGTTTGGCCATCTAAATTTCAAATATTTTCAGCAATTAAATAAAAAACTCCATGGTTGAAGGCCTCCCAGTCATCAAGGAAACCACTGGAATTTGCAAGGGTTGTGTGGTTGGAAAACACCCTGAGCACAAGTTCAATCGAGGGAAGGAAAACCGAGCTACATGCATCTTGGGGCTGATACATTTCGATATCAATGTTCAAATTACTTTCACATCCATGAATGAATCAATGTATCTTCTGAATTTTATTGATGATTTTTCAAGGTACACATGGGTCTTTTTTATCAAAAAGAAGTCTGAAGTATGTGAAAAATTTATTGAACTGAAGGCCTTGATCGAGAATGCCTCTGGGCTTAAGATCAAGATATTGAGATCTGATAATGGCAGGTATTATGTCAGTAATTATTTGCTGCACATATTTCCCCAAAGTGGTATTTAGGTCCAACATTCAATTCCCTACACTCCTCAACAAAACGGTGTGGTGGAAAGGAAGAATCGGTCTCTCAAGGAGATGACCACCTGTATGTTGGAATTAAAGAAGTTGGCTGAAAATTTGTGGGCTATAGCCATGCATGATACAACATACATTCAGAATAGAGTTCCACACTCATTCGTGAAATGGAATACCCCTTTTGAATCATACTTCGGACACAAGTCGGATGTGTCGAACCTACGGGTGTTTGGGTCCACTGCATGGGCCCGAATTTCGCTTGATAAAACAAGGGCTTTGCAACCGAAAATCATAGAATGTATTTTTATTGGGTATCTTGATGAATCAAAAGGTTTCAATCTGGTGGATATCAAAACAAAACAGTTCATCATCGAAAGGAGTGTGAAGTTCGATGAGCCTCTTCAAGAAGTGGAACTAGTGAAGGAGAAAACTGTTGAATTTCCTTCCTATTCTACTGAATATTTGGATGATGAAATTGGGGATGATGACCCTGATTTGGATCCTATAATTTCTGATATCAGTGTACAGAAAAAATTAGATGCTGAATCATAACCTGAATTACAAAATCATCTTCCCACATGGGCTCGACAGACACTCTCCTCCGCAAGAGATAACATTGGAAATTCGGATGATCCAAGGAGAACTCAGTATGAATTCCAAAGAGCAGTTATTGCAATATCTTGTCCTAATAATTTGCTATATGAAACTTGTTATTTGATGATTAGTTCATACCCAAAATCCTACTACCATGCTTGAAAGGATCCGAGATGGAAAGTTTCCATGGATGAAGAGATGAATTCTCTTCAGAAAAACACTACTTGGGAGCTAGTTTCTCTTACTCCGGGAAGGAAATTGGTTCAATGCAAGTGGGTGTTTCAGACCAAGGTTGCTGATGATGGAATAACCTGAAAATATAAGCAATTCTGGTGGAAAAATGTTTCTCTCAGGTCCAAGGTGTGGACTACCATGAGACTTTTGCACCGGTTGCAAAAATGGACTCCATCCGCCTAGTTTTGCCAATTTCAGCATCTAAGCACTAGGAAGTGCATCACATGGATGTTAAGTCAGCCTTTTTGCATAGATATATTCATGAGGAGATATACATGAAGCATCCTGAGGGCTACATCTCTAATCCATCTTTTGTTTGCAAGCTAAAGAAGTCATTATACGGGTTAAAATAGGCCCCAAGAGAGTGGTATTCCAAAATGGATGCCTTCCTTCTCTCACAAAAATTTCAAAGGTATAGATCAGATACAAATGTGTATATACAACAGTCTGATGGTAATTTTTTTTTTTTTTTTTATGTTGATGACTTACTGATCACAGGTAGCACAGTTGCTTCTATTTCATCCATCAAAACTACTCTCCACAATGCATTTGAAATGAGCGATTTGGGGCTCTTAAAACAATTTTTGGGGCTTGAAATTGAGAAAAATTCTGATGGGATAATGGTCACTCAGTACAAATACATATCAGACCTATTAGTCAAGTTTAACATGGCATAATGTAGGCCTACACCATTCCCTTTCCTTTCAGGGATCGGCCTTGAAGAAGGAAAAAGCACACCTTTCATGGACTACACTATTTATCGAAAACTAATTGGTAGCTTGTTGTACTTGACATATTCTCGGCCTGTTATATATATTATGCCATGAATTCTGTATCAATATACATGCAGAAGCCTCATGATATTCATTGGAAGGAAGCCAACAGGATCCTCTAGTATATTCATGGAACCAGGACCTACGACATTCACTATGCTGTAGACTCCGAGCTAGAGATGGTTGGATGAACAGATTTTGATTGGGAGGGTTTTTCTATTGATCAGAAGGCTACTTCCATATATGTATTCAAGTTTGGTGGTGGCCCCATTTTCTGGTCTATCAAAAAGCAGGCTGCCATAGCATTATCTTCAACAGAGGTTGAGTATCGAGGAGCAGTGAATGCTTGCATCCAAGCAGTTTGGTTGCAAGGCATTATTTCAGAGTTTGATCTTGGTAGTACTTTGTCCACTATCCTCTTTTGTGACAATAAAAGTGCCATTAAGATATCCACAGATCCAGTTACTAGGAAGAGGACCAAGCATGTAGAGATACACATGCACTATATCAGAGAGCTAGTGCATGATATGACCATCATTCTGCAATATTGCCCAACTAATGAGCACATTGCAGACATATTCACCAATAAATTTTCAGAAGAGAAGTTCACTTACCTCCGTTCATTGTTGGGGGTGAGTCCATCAGGGTGATTAGACTACTTTCAGTGTTTAGCTTGGGGGGGGGGGGGGGGGGTTTCCCTCTTTTCCTCACTTAGTTTGCTTTTGAGCATTGTTTGAGTTTTAGTATTGTACAGGGTGACCTATGGCCTTAGTTTCTGGGGCCCTAGAATTTTTATGCATTTTATGTTTTCTACTCCTCCTGAGTATAGCTTAAGGGGGGGGTGTTGGAGACATTTACCACCATACACACTCATTTTGCTCAATTTGGCCTAGTTAAACCACTATCCTAAGTTTTATTGACTTAATTGACATTAGAGGATCACTAGATTACATCAGCAAGATCACATCCATGCCTACCTTCAATCAAGGAGGCTAACTTAGCCTTCTCCTACATTCGAGGAGGCTAACTAGAGCACTCCGGGGGTGATCTGAGTGTTATTAATGCCCCATATTGCTAACTGATGGTTACAATCAGTTAAATAGAGTAGTGAAGGTGCCTCCCTTCATTAAATTGATTCTTTATTGATTATTTAATGAACTGGAGTCAACAGGGGCGCCTCCAACCACTTCTGATGGTCAGTTACACTTCAGTTAACCTCATCGAGGTTCATTGGAGTCATTGATGTGCTACCACTTGTTGGTTGGATTGCAGTGACATGTGTTTGAGCTACTTTCAGTTAGACTCAGTCATTTATTGCACTCTGACTTCAGTCAAGGATCAGTTGAGTCAATTAGGGTTTTGATCAATGGTTAACTTGAGTGTTGACTGTGGCTTACATTCAATTAAGCTAGACTCACTCATTCAATTCGAATTACCCACTTGGGAATTCGAATTGCTTTGTCATTCATGCTTGCAGCAAGATCATTGTATTGTATTACTCATTCTTTATGTGAATATACAGATCAACTACTCATTTTGTAGCACTATTACACCATTTTCATGCCTTATTGTTATTAATCTCTTATGAGACTGTGTTTTAGTCTCTAGATTACTGTGACAGATTAATAGTTGGATGGAAGATTCTAGCATTAAGGCTAGGTTGTAATATTATTTCCTATGTAATTCTATGTATCTCCTTTATTACATTAATACAAATCTCTTTCCATAAATGTTAGTGTTAATAATGTTTAGAGATTTCTTCCTTAACTATTAGCTGAGATCAATTATATGTTTGGATACGCATATACTAGTTGCTTGTGTCCACTTTCTTGACAGGGTTTTGCAGCGGAAGATATAAATACTCTGGAGTTTGGATCAACAAAGAGAGAAGAAGATTTTCATATTTAAGGTAAGTGATCTATCTGTTTCTTTGCATTTCTATTTGATCTAGGAAAGTAGATTTTATTATGTATTTGATTTGTTCTAGATCCACTTGGACAAGGGAGATCTGGCTTGATTCCGATTGAGTATATTTCTCCGATAACACAAAGGGAATGCTTTAATTATTCCAAGTTAATAAATTTCCCTATTTGAAGCCCCTATTCCCTTGAAAAAACAATGGGATAACGCTCTAAGACTTTCAATTGATTACCAATTTGGGCCCTTCCATGATCTCTAAAAAGAGGTTTGAAATGAACTTCTAGAACTTTTTTAATATTAACCTGAGAATAAACTTTGGTCCCTTCAACATTTTTGATATCCCAAATAGTGTTTTTACATATATGATAAGAAGCATATATGTGAAAGAATTTTGTGTTGTTAACTCTAGTATCAGTCCATATAGCCCGACTTTTGAGTCTCATATATTCCTCCTACTTTCTTTAAATAACATCCTATTTACTCTCTACTTCCAATATTTTATTTTTTTCATCAGCATAGAAGCTTCCCGTCAAATTATCCAACAACAACTTAGTAATGTGACTTTGTATTAGAAGCAAAGAGTTTTTCTCTTCAAAATACTTTCTTCTTAACCAATCTCCCACCACCTTTTTGAGTTGATTCAGCTTAAAAACCAATTTATCCGTTACATTCATATAATCTAGACTTGAAACAGAAAGCAAAAAATCTCTAATCATTTGACAAAAGACCTCATCTTATAACCAAGATTGGTTAAATTTGAAGGGGTGATTTGTATCCGACTGCTACTGTTCGAATTGAAGGGTGATATGAAAGTGATCAAAAATATTATTATGGATGTGACCCATGATTTGCATCTAGAGCATTTTTACAGAAATGATTCATACATAAAAAAAATGATCCAGTGTTTTCCCCACACCCTCACAACCCAATATTAGTTTATTCCAAGTAGGAAATAAATTTATAGGCATAATGTCCACTAAGTTGTTTCTTCTAAAAATATATTGAAATTATCCAGCCAATGGATCCAAACAAGATATTGTACCCGAGTTCTCATGATTATGAAGAGTAAAAATTAAATGATCGACTATCACCAAATTTTCCAGGATTAGGAGACCACTAATCCATATCTTATCCCAAAAATCCCGACAATATTTATAAGGAGAATATATATTCATAATGTTTATACTGTGATTGAACCTCTGTAATTTTCCTTCAAGAAATATTCTTTCATAGTTCTTGTAGGATTTGAGATTACAAAACCTAGGATTCCATACAGGCACCAGTCCATTGACATTCCATCTGTATTGACTACAAAAATTTCCCAATATTTCAAGATCATAAGAAAATATTCACAAGCTTTAATTCCATTGTTCATTGTTTCTTGGAATAGGTAAATCTCCACTCTATTGTTTTCAACAAACCATTTAACGGAAAGAAACTTAGGACCTACCCTAGTTCTCTAGTGTTAAAATAGGTGCAGAGCATTATGAACCCTCCTCCAAGGGAATCTGTTCTCTAAGTGCCCCTTTTTTTTATCATTTATAAATTGTACTTCCTCCTCTTTCTTTCGAATTCTGTTTGATAAAGGAATATAACCCGCTTCCTGTAAAATATCATTATCTTCATCTTTGATAGATTTCTCCTTATTTCCCCTTTTCTTATTTTTCTTTCTTATTGCCACACTTTGACATCTAATAGATTTAACAAGTAAACTTATATAATAGTTTTCATGTGGTTTAATTGTATAAACAGATAGAGGGTTTTAACCTTCTCACCTATTAAAACGTTTTCACTTTTCAAAGACATTCCATTTATATGAAAACCCTTTATGAATACAAATTTCTCATTGTTCTCAAGAATGTTTTCTAAATGAAAAGTTTCAGAAAGTTGAATATCCCTCTCTTTTTGAATAGAATTATCTATGGCAGAGAAATAGACCTTATCCTAAGAATCCTTCTCTAGGAAATTTAGGACCTTGAAATGCTTATCTATATTTGTTGAAAATCCGTTTACTATCTTATCATCTATGGAAAAAATATTGGATTTAATCTCCTTAATTTTTTCATTCTCCATTCCATGACTCAAGGGCTTAGAGCTAACTTTACGTCTGTAATTTTTTTTAACATATTTTATAGAATGTAATTCTTTTGAAGAAAATTCTTCATAGGGAATAAGGGAACTACAAGGAGACATACCTTTTGATGAGAGATCTTCCTTTTCCAACTTCAAGTACATTTCCAGGTCTTTATGGGAAGAGATATTTTTATTGAATTCTATAAACTCCCATGATGAATCAAAGAACCTCTTTTCCATTAGAGAATTTGAATATGAACATTCTCTCTTCAGGTGCTTGATATTTCTACACAATAGACAACAGAAAGGTAATCCTCGGTATTCAAGCCTATGCTAAAAATTTACGTTTCACTATATGATATTTAAGGGCTCTAGATGATCATCCATCGAATTTAATTCCACAAGAACCCTATCCATTCTTTTGTCCCCAGATATCAGATCATCTTTATCCACATGCATGAAAGAACCCAGATGGTTAGCCAAAATTTTCAAGATATCCTCTAACTAGAATTGTAACGGAAGTCTCGACAGAAGTAGTGTGACAAGTGTATTTTTGTGAACTTTTGAGTAATGGGATTAAAATCCACAGACCATCTCCATAAAACGAATGAACTATCTTTAATAACCCAATATTTTCCAAGGATACTCTGAGAATGATCTTTCATCAAGAAAATGAAACAAAACCAACCATTTGGTAACCACAAGACTTGCGGATTGTAATCTAAAATGGGTTTCCAATTACCAGTTACCCAATTTATCATTTCTAAATAATTCATTTTCAAATACTACAGTCTTCCCACTAAACTTTCACTTTGATTGCATACGTGGATTGTTTATAATTAGATATGCATTTGGAGTGTCTACATGCTTTATTGGGATATTTGAAGGTTGAATTTGTCATTGTTTGAAAAAGAAAAAATAAAAATTTTCCCTCCCATAGATAGAAGTTCATCAAATGAAAAAGAAGTGAATTTTCATTTTTCATTTTTTCTATCTTTGGAGTCAAGAGTCTTTGACATCACCAAGTCTCACTCCATATAACTTCTTGAGTAATCAACAACCACAAAAGAAAGCACCCAATTAAAAATTATAGATATTTTTATTTCTGATCTAGCAAAGCAACCATTAGAGGAAATTTCAACTCAAAATGGGCCTCCTAAGAAAAATAATAAAATAATAGTTAAAATAATAAAATAATATTTATTAATTTTGGAGGAAGAAGAAAAAACCTATTTTTTTTGTTCGTATTTTCAACATATATCCCTTTAATTTTACTCAAATTTTGATTGGGAGAGCTTGTTGGATGTGAAATTAAATTTTGCATCCAACGAGTACCAACTTGCCATACTTTTCACAAACCCCACTACCCAAAAAACAAGAAATACCTAAAAATGTGATGATGACATCATCATCACATTTTTTCAGGTATTTTTTTTTGGGGGGGTATAGGGGACCATCAAAAGTATGTTGAGTGGGTACTCGTTGGATGTGGAATTTAATTTTGCATCGAACGAGCTCTCTCGATCGAAATTTGAGTAAAATCACAGGGAGATATGTCGAAAATACAAACAAGAAAAGAAGTTTTTTTATGATACCTATCCCCAAATTTATATTAAAAATTTGTTTAAGACCTATACGGTATTTCAAATTTAAAGAAATTTCATTGGCTAACACATGATGACATGGAATTTGAATTATTTTTAAAAGGCCCATTTTGAATTGAAATTTACTCTAATGATTAACATAGGGTGTAGGGAATTGGAATAGGATTGGAGAGGACACTCTCCAAGGCCATAAAACACAACTAGAGTGATTAAAGAGTGGAAAATCCATTAGTAACAAGAGACACTTTATGGGAAATATCATATAACACATGAGTCAAGCACGAGGTCAAGCTAGTTGCATTTGAGAGATATCCCCTCTTGGTGTACTTAGTGGGTTCTTACGTGTATTAGGGCCTAGAAAGTTGGTAAACCTTGAGGTGACACCTATTGACTAGGATTAGGGTATTTGATTTATGTTTCATGTTCCCTACCCACACGTCTGAACTTGACTTGTGACTATTTCTCCTAGTTTTTCTTTTGTGAAGTGATATCCTTAGTTGCTTTTCGTAGGTATCTACATAGGTGACTAAAAGTGGGAAGTGCTTGTAGTACCTAGAAAGATGATATATAATCTTATTTCTCTACCTTGGGGGGTTCCCTTGGAGCACTTAGACCTTGGATTCAATTGAGTATGAGGGGTTATCATAACTATTTCTCTACTCTTCATTGGTGGATCGAGACCCACCTATGGAAGAGTCCTTTGAGCCAATTGGTTTGCTTGTTGATATCCTATATTTTTGTTAGGGGTATGCCGTGTGTTTTCCTGTAGTTATCCTTATGATAGTTATTTTTATTTTTCCTTTCAATTATTCACTGTGGTCAATCTAACGATTCATCAATATCGGCGTTTTAGGGGCCTCTCTCTTGTCGAGGAAGAACCTCCACTTATTCAAAGGCAAGCCACCTCTTTAGAAGAGGTAAGAGAAATCATAATATCTGAAAGTGGTTTGGTTCATATGACTCATTTTGACATTGAAGTTGTGGATGAGGGTGTCATTCCACACTTCAACCCCCCATTGATTAATCCTTTCAACCCCATACTTGAGAAAGTACAACCTTTATTTGGTGAGTATTTTTCACTATTTAGCCATATTATGTCTGGGAGTACTATGTCTTATTTTATAGAACAACCACTCCCATCTTCCCTTGGTGGTGAAGGAGGAAGTTCAGTTAATTCTCCACAACCATATACAAGCAGGTAAAATGCTACATCTATTATGCCAAGTACACCTACTTTTTCCCTTTGGGGAACATTGGCTATACCTGTTGTTATACATATTTGTCAGTCCAATGAACCACCATCTAGTGGACCATTAACACAATTATCCTCAAATTTTACTTTTGGAGTGGAGGGGGGCGAGGGCGTCGGGGGCATGACACTCCTATATTTATTACTAGTATTAGTCCTCAAGTCGTCGTTGACATGTCTATGGGAAGACCTATTATTCCAAATGTTGGATTTTCATTTGGGTGGAACTCATCTATGGGGGAAAGAAACCCACTTCCCTCACAAGGGGGGGAACTTTTCAGAAGCAATCAACCCATGGGAGGGTCAAATGTTCCTAGTATTATTCCTTTTACTAGAAGAAACCCTATGTTTTGGAAGTTTAATTTTCCAAGAAAGTGGTAATGTTTATGGTCCAATTGGCCTTAATGCCCAATTACCTTTGACACAATATCCATTTTCCAACATGCAACTACCATTTCTAGATACTCTTTATTTACCCTTTCTAGATACTGTTGATTCCTACATATATACCAAATTCTAATGGTGAAAAAGGGGAATACCCATCCACTCATGTTACCACGTATCATTTGTGGTGTGTCTCCAACTCCATGTTGGATGACAGCATTAAATTACATAATTTCCCTTGTACCCTAAGAGAGAGTGCATCCAAATGGTACATTGAATTATGTACTGTTACTTATTCAAGATTCAATCATCTAGAAACATATTTATTAACCCACTTACAATTACATATCCACTACAAAACAAGAACAAACCTTTTGACCTCTTTGTTTCAAAACACGACCACCCACATTTCTGACCATATCCATCAGTGACATAGAGACGAAGGCTTGTAAAACTCGCCATTCCTGAACAATTATTAGTTGTCTGGTTCATGAAGTCATTGTTATGTGCCATTGCTCATGATGTAGTTATGAATGGGGTCGTAACTAAGGAACAAGACATATGTTTTTCCCAGCATTGGGTCTGATATATTCATATTCGATCACTTTATACAACATTATACTTCATTCTTCTCGACCGTCACTTGATCCATCTAGACCCATGCCTAGAGCACATGTTGATGGTGTTATTTGTTCTGTCTCTGCTATTTCAGTGAACCATTTAAGTGGGAAGCGTTATCATCTTTCCATTGCTATTCGACCCACTTCAACTGCATCTACTACTGAACCCTTCAATGTTCCAACTCAACCATATAAGGTGAATGTGGTACAATCTCAACCAAATAAATATCAACAATATGGAGGGAAAAATAAAAAGGATAAAAATAAAAATCCTTCCAATGAGTCTGGAACACAACAAGCACTAACCCCTAATACTTGGGGAAACAAGAATGAAAGGAAACCCAAATTCCCATGCCAAATTTGTGGGGGTGATCACATGAATCATCTATGTCCATACTTAAACAATTCAATGAATTCATCACTCATAAAGAATCCACCACACCTCCTTCCATGTTAACTCATCCTTTCCCTCATCAACAACACTAATAGCTGATTTATACAAGGGGAAATTAAGGTCATCCTCCCAAAAGGGATGGACCATAAAACATGTTTTATTAGAAGAAACAATCACCCTTTCCACTCAGAATTGTTGTTATGAGAGACCTGATACCATCTCTCTTGAGAAGGACTCAACTTCTCCATCCCAACAAAATGTAATATCCCAAACCAAGACGATTTATATGAATATTATGTTTGATTTTGGTGTTGAGAATGTAGGATGTGGAGCACCTAGACTATTTAGACTTGCTATGTCTGATTGACGTTAAGCCGGTAGGATCTAAAGCACCTAGACTATTTAGACTTGTTATGTATGATTGATGTTGATATGGTAGGCACTAGAGAATCAAATGCAATAAATGACATTATTATCATATTACTTATCTTCTTCGAAATTTCTAACTGATGGGAGGCATCCACTTAAAGAGGGACCAAGCATGCTAGAAAAATGATGGTTTTAAGTAGTTTCTGAATAAAAGTCAAATATAAAGATAAGACAAATGCGAGGATAAATATATTTTATTAATTAAAAATAAAAGAGATAAGGAGAGCTAAAAAGTGTTAGATTTTTATCATTTAAGAAATATGATCTTAGGATCTTATCTAAGAGAATAACATGGACAACAATAATCACAAGAGACAAGAGACACAAAGAATTTTACTCAGGGAAACCATAAAGGAGAAAACCCCGCAACTTACTCAGAGATAGAATGAGAACCAGTATCAAAAGTAAAACCTGAAAACATAAAGATGATCTTCGATAGATGATGTCTCTCTCATTTGTTCCAACACTTCCTCTCTCACTCATGTGCCCCAGTTGAGTGAGTGTGTGTCAAATAGAGAGTCTCACTCTTTATTTATACTAGTTTCTGACTTGACAATTACTTACCAGGGTCGACATCTCTAGGAGAGTCTAATAACCCTAGTGCCCCTCAACTGTGGGGACCTTTCCCTCTTAAACAACAAGGAGGGTTAACCTCAACTCAATTGTGGGGACTATTGCCATGACTTACAACAGAGGATTAACCTCATTGAATTTACATGACTTTATTATATTAATGACTCTCTCGATAGGAACATCAAGGTACAATGAAATACAAATGATTCTCCCAATAAGAACATCGGGGTACAATATAAGATATACAAGTGAATACATTCCGAAGTTACAAATACATCAACACTCCCTCTTAACTAGGAAGGTATTCTATTGAAAAAATTCATCAGCATAAGTCTTCATCACTGGATCAAATATGGATCATCATCAAAGCTGGATCATCACTGGATCATATTCATCATCACTTCTTCCTCTATCTCGATCAAATGATGCTCTATCTCAATTCTACTTGTCATAGGAAGTTATATAGAGACAACCCTTTTTCATTTTGGTTGTAGGCCTAGCCTCCATGTATGTCTTCATCTTCTTTAGTGATTATATCTAACCATGGGAGGAACACATCCAACATCCATGTTAGAAAGGCCTGCCCAGCACTTACATCTGACCATGGGAGGAACACATCCACCACCATGTCAAAAAGGTACGCCCAACACTCACATATGACCATGGGAGGAACACATCCACCACCATGTCAGAAAGTCCCAACACTTACATCTAACCATGGGAGGCCCAGCCTTCCACCATGTCAGAATGGCCGAGCACTTACATCCAACCATGGGAGGAACACATCCAAGAAACATGTCGAAAAGGATAAGCACTTATATCTGACCATGGGAGGAACAAATCCAAGAACCATGTCATAAAGGCTCAGCACTTATATTTGACCATGGGAGGAACACATCCAAGAACCATGTCAAAAAGGCTCAGCACTTATATCTATCCATGTGGGGAACACATCCTGCATCCATGCTAGAAAGGCTCAACACTTATATCCGACCATGGGAGGCTCAGTCTACACCATGTCGAAAAGGCTCAGCGCTTACATATGACCATGTGGGGAACACATCCCGCAACCATGTCAGAAGGGCTTTGCACTTACATTTGACCATGTGGGGAACACATCCTACAACCATGTCAGAAGGGATATGCACTTACATCTGACCATGTGGGGAACACATCCCTCAACCATGTCATAAGGGCTCTGCACTTACATCTGACCATGGAAGGAACCAATCCTGCCACCATGTCAGAAGGGCTCTGCACTTACATATGAACATTGGAGGCCCCACCTAGCACCATGTCAGAAGGGCTTTGCACTTACATCTAACCATGGGAGGCCCCGCCTACCACCATGTCAAAAGGGCTCATGGACTCATCACTTCCCCTTGGAAGGAACCTCGATCTAGAGAACACCAAGCTTCTACCTGAAGTACTCAAATTTCACTTTGGTCATTTCTAGCATAGAATCACATTAGGGATTTATTATGTCCAAGGATAACCTTACAACTTCACCAAGTCCAATTACATCTGAGGAAAACCTACTGGACTATTTACGTCTGAGCAACCCACGAGCTTCGTCAGGATTTTATGCTCAGACAACTTGTCTCACTGGCTATGCTATAAATCCCTCTTTTGATAGATCTTGATCTAGATGACAAACTGGAGCTTCACTACTCCTCTCTCCCAAGTAGTTGAGCAAGTGGCAACATATTTTTCCTCAGTTGTACTCAGTGCCATGCATGACTCCTTCCTTCTAAACCAAGAGATCACACCTGATCGCATACTGAAGTAGCACCCCAAAGTGCTCTTCCTATCAATGGCACTACCCAATTTGAATCCACATAACCCTCTAGGTTAATCTTCTGATTCGCTTCATACTTGAGCCCATAGTCAACTATACCCTTTAGGTACCTTACTGCATGCTTTGCAACCATTAGGTGAACATGTCTTGGATCCGTCAGGAACTGGCTCAATGTGTTCACAGCAAAGAAAATATCTGGTCTCTCATTCGTCAAGTAGATCAATGACCTAATCATCTGATGATACATCATAGCATCAACCAAATCTAATGAAGCAACACTTAATAGCTTCAGTTTCAATGCCATAGGTGTGGTCATGGCCTTACAGTCTATCATCCCGAACCTCTTCAGGATCTCTACTGCATACTTCCCTTGTCCCAGGGAGATTCCATCTGCATTTGGCCACACCTCCATGCCTAGAAATTGGTGATCATATCCAAGTCCTTCATCTCGAACTCGGTAGCAAGCCTCCTTCTTGCAACTTTAGTGAGATCCTCTTTTCTTTTAGGAACAAGTCATCGACATATAACAGGAGCATCACTGGTATTCCACCTTCAACCTTGAAGTAAAGGTTGGAATCCACTTTACTCTTAGTAAATCCTAGAGTGATCAGTAATCTGTCCATCCTGCCGTACCATATCGAACCTCAGGATATTCTGCAGTCACTCCCTCTGAAGTGGAGCATCATTCTCCTTCTACCTTTCATACTCTATGTAATGAAGCATTCCATACTGGAGTGACAAGTAGCTTCCTCTACTACTAACATTTTATGTATCCATCTAGGGTTGCTGGATACCAAGATCCTCTATATTGAACCTTTTTAAAAGTGTTGGGCTATGGGCAGACCCAGGTTTTATACCTTTTATCTTCGCACCAGCAAAAGACCCACAGTGTTGTCCCTTTCGACAACAACCTACGAACATGTTGCAGTCTCACCCGAAACAGCTATGGGGTGCTGCAGAATCAGGTTTCTGCAAGCAGAAGAGGGATATTACTGTACCCTTAGCCTTAACAAAGAATAAATATGTAGTATAGATCTTCAACAGTTACTTAACTAGCTTCACATTTAGATAAACATACAGTTACTTGCTTAACCCTTAACTAGGAATTCACAGCGAAGTTATTAGTTAACAATTATCTTATCTTATTACTTATCTACTTATCAAAGCATAAAACATAACAGCACAAACAACAGAACCACCACAACACACGATATACGTGGTTCACCCCTAGTGTAGGGGCTACGTCCATAGAACTATGTTTATATTCAACTCTTTAAAAAAACCATAGTTCTGATCTACGCACTCAGCTATAGATCTTCTCGGTTTTCCACAAACTGTGCACTTAGCTGCAGATCTGTGCACTCTGCTGCAAAACCTTTCTTACAAAAACCCTCTGTGCACACAGCTGCATAGGTCATCCATGAACACAGCTGGGACTTAACCTTCTTACAAAAACCCTCTGCGCACACAGCTGCAGAGGTCGTCCATGCACACAGCTGGGACTTAACCTTAAACTCTTAAGAATATCTCTTAGCTTCGCATCATATTAGCATCATAAGATAATCGTCAAAGGCCTAACCTCACTCCTTTACATAAGTGCCTATTTATACAAGTGCACTATTAAAAAACCATGGACTTAAACCATGGGCACCCAAAAACCATAACCCTGGGTTTAAACCATGGGTCATTTACAAAAGGAGGGGCTTTGACCCAACCCCGACACCCCTAAGACTATTTTGCGTCGCAACTCCGCTTACAAGCTTCCACAAAAACTGCAGAGTTACCAAAACTTAGGACCTTGAAGGTAGGAGCCCCAACAGGCCCCTAAGACTCACTAGTGGCCCGTCCTGAGACACTCTGCTACTTTTCTGGTGGACGAATCTTCTTGGCGCAGATAGTAAACTGCTTGCTGAGGCTGCACATGATATCTTCGATGGCTGGCACCTTCTCCATTATCTCCTTTTGCAGTCTGTTAAGCTCTGTATTCGTCTGTATCTCTGTGAGCAACATATTTAATCCTCCTGCCATATTTCTTCCTTATATGCCTGTCATCATCATCATTCCTTCTGCTACTTCTACCACTGCCCTGGCTTGCTCTATCCTTCATCCTTTCATCCTTAGCAGAATGCCTGTGTTCTTGTATCTTTCTTCGTTCCGCTGAGAGCAAATTTCTGCCTTAAACTTCTTTTTGGTAGATCGTGTCTGGCTTGGTTGACTCGGTGCTGGTGGAGCAGCTACATGTGGGTTGCTCATAAGGTTCTGCAGACCCCTCTCTCGGGCTTCTCTCAACAGGCACTGGTCTTCGTGATCAGCTGACATGGGTTCAACTGTGAAACTCAGAAAATGTGCAATGCACACTTCACAGGCCTGGGTATCTTCTTATAGAATCCAATGACCAAATATGCCATCATTGTGCATTGATGACACCAGATCTGACCGAATTGGCGGTAGGTCTTGTCCAACCGGCGCTAGATTTCTCAAAATCTTATCATTATAGGTAGTTGGTGTAGTTCACGTGCCGATGCCACCAGATCTGATTCTTTTCCAACGGTCACATTTTAAGCTTCGACAAACCTTTCCTCTTTGGCACAACTATTAACTTCAGCTTTACCGCCCTAAGTACCTTCGACATAGTTCATACCTCCGACACATCCTGACACCAACTTCGGCAGAGAGTCGTAGTGTGACACTTCCAGCAATCTGCCATAGCCCTCGGAGAACAACTTCATTATAGTCTATTACCCAATTTCAACTTTTCTTGGTACTTAGACTCTCCTTCATGCTGTTACTTCTGCTTAGGAGGTCCAGGCTTGTCCCTATATTTCTTTAATCTATTTCCATTCACCATGGAAGGTAGAATTTCTCCATTCAATTTAGCTAACTGGACTACACCACCATCAGTAACTTCCTGAACTATGTATGGTCCTTTCCAATGGGTCTTGAACTTGGGCCTGGGAACTTCATGAATTTACTATCATACAAGAGCACAAGATCACCAGTCTGGAAATTCTTTTTCTTAATGTGTCTATCATGCCATGCTTCTTCTCTAGCTTTCTACACTTGCTGCTGGAAACCCGTAATGAATCTGTCTTCTTCTAGTTCCAGTATCTTTGCCATCCTTTCATTCAACATGGCTAGATCATCCATCTCTGTGAAGGTAGATATTCTGAGGCTAGGAACAATGTACTCCATGGGCATAACTGCTTCATATCCATATACCAGCCTAAAAGGTGTATGGCCTGTCAACTTCTTACACGTGGTTCTATAAGCCCATAGTACTGCTGGAATTCTAAGATCCCAATCATTTCTATTAACTGTGTAAACCTTCGTCAGAGCATGCTCACGGATCTTGTTAAAGGATTCGACAGTTCCATTTGCTTGAGGATGGTAGGCAGTACTCTTCTGATGATATACTTGAAATTCTTCGGTCAATGCTTCAATAGTCTTATTTAGGAAATGTGATCCTTGATCACTCATAAGAATTCTAGGACACCCAAATCTTGATAAGATATTATCGAAGATGAACTTCGCAGCTGTAGCACCCCTATAATTCTTGACTGGTTGAGCTTCAGCCCAACGAGTAAGGTAATCAGTCGCTGTAATAATGTATCTTTCTCTAGATTTTTTTGTAGGGGGATTGATTGGTCCCACAAAATCAATAGCCCATTTGTCAAATGCTTGTAAAGTTACCTGTGGAACCAAAGGCATCTCATCCCTCCTGGATGGTTTTCCTGTCCTTTGATAGATATCACAGCTGTGGCAATACTCTCTTGCATCCTTATGAATTGTAGGCCACCACAATCCTGCTGTCAGAATCTTTTGAGCTGTAGCTTTTCCTGCATAATGACCTCCTGCTGCTCCCAAATGTGCCTCAGCCAAGATCAATGGCTTTTCATGCTCTAGGACACATTTGCGCAGTATTTAATCTGGTCCCATCTTATATAGCTGTCCTGCTATCAAGGTAAAGTCAGCTACTTTGACCACCAACTACTTCTTCTGTTGTGTCGTCATCTCAGAGGGTGGAAAATCTGTAGACAAGTACTGAACAATATCCTAAAAATAGTCATCAACCATCTGGCTGGAAAACAACTGGGCATCAGGAAGACCTTCGTCCAAACTAGTGGGCTCTTCTCCTGACTCGAGCCTCGACAAGTGGTCAGTCCCCAGGTTAAGTCTCCCTGGTTTAACTATGATCTCAAAGTCATACTCCTGAAACAGAATCAGCCATCTGCATATCCTTCCACCTAACACAAGCTTGTTAACCAAATACTTCAAAGTAGAATGGTCAGTGAACATCTTAAAATGCGATCCTAACAGATAATGTCGAAACTTCTGCAAGGCATAAACCATAGCTATACCTTCTCGTTCTGTCATAGTATAGTTCTTTTCTGCTGTGGACAATTTTCTACTTGCAAAAGCAATAGGGTGATCAATATTATCGTCACCTGACTGAGCCAATACTACACCTAAAGCAATGCAAGATGCATCGACATGAACATGAAACTCCTTATTCCAGTCAGGGAATACTAGGATAGGGGCAGTTACCATATTTTCTTTCAAAATGTCCAAGCTTTCCTGACACTCAGGTGTCCATTCAAACTTAATATCCTTCTTTAACTTCTTCTCCATAGGGGCTGTAATCTGAGCATATCCTTTGATGAATTTCCTGTAATATCTAGTATGACCAAGTGTAGTGCGAATTTGCTTAACAGACTTCAGAGGTGGCAAGTTCACAATGATGGCTATCTTCGCAGGATCCACCATCAATCCTTGCTTGCATACAATATGACCTAGCAGAATTCCAAAAGGTGCACAAAAGATACACTTCTTCAGGTTCAATGAAATCTGATGCTGTCTACACTTGTCCAGCATAATCCTTAAGATCTTTTAATAAACCAAAGATAGTCCAATCATCAAAGTAAACTTCCAAGAACTTATGAATGAATTCCTTAAATGCAGATATGACTATCCTGGAAAACATAGCAGGTGCATTCTTCAATCCAAAAGGCATAACTGTATACTGAAAAGATCCCATTTCTGTAGCGAAGGTTGTTTTATGTCGATCCTCTAGAGCAATTCTGATATGATGGTAACCTGAAAATCCATCAGTAAAAGAATACACTTCTTGACCTCCGACATTGTCTAAAACTTCATCTATAAAGGGAGTAGGAAATAGATCATGTAAATAGGCATCATTCAGCTTCCTGAGATCAACATAGATTCGGTTTTCTCCCTTGGTCTTCTTTTCTTGCACCACCATGGGGCTGACCCATTCTGACTCTTCAATAGGCTTAATGATTCCTGCTGCGAGCATCTTATCTAGCTCCACCCTGACTTTTTCTTTATACTTAGGGTTCAGCCTATAAGGGTGCTGCTTCACAGGCTTCGCATCAGGTTTCAAAGGGATTTTTATCACTCCTATATCACCAAGGATACATTTCATTTCTGAGAACTTTGTTGGAAATAGGTCTTGATACTCATGGAGAAGTTGGGTCACTTTGCTTACCGTTTCTTCATCCCAATAATCTCCAATAGTAGCATACTTAGGCATTTATTCTGACCCAATGTTTACTTGCCTTGTCTTCAAGGGCTGAGTCACTTCTGGTGCTTCGACTGTTGGTCCATGTACTTCGCAGTGTCCTTCTGACTCAGGAATATTGATGTTGCATGGGTCATCATCCTCTTCAATTGCAAGGTTATAGCATTCTACTACATTGGCTTCTTGTTCTTTCCAATCAGGTTGGTACTCGACTATTTCTTTACCATCAAACACCTTAGTGTGGATCAGCCTAATATCTACGTCCAAAGCAGGGCAAACCTCATTAATAGAAAATGTAAGCACATAACTATCAACAAGACTATCCCAACTTACAGTACCATGGCGAAGCTCCACCTCTACATACCAATTCTTCGCGACAGGTTCCAGGGTGTGCACAAACTAATGTACCCATTCTTCATGAGGTACATGCTTCCATGCTTCATAACACTGCTCCAAATGTTCCTGAGGGATAGTCTGACCATTAAACCTGCTTCACACCTCTTGAGGTTGATCCATGAATTTGAGGCGAAGAAGCTTCTGACAAGCTTCCCAATTGTGAATGTATTGTTTGTGACCATTCCACCATCTAGCTACTGTGGCTCTGAATACTGAATCTAGAGTCTGCATTTTCTGTGAATCTGGTACCTGCTCTGAAAATTGCACAATAAAATCTGTTGGGTATGTCAAGCCATCAAAAATAGGTAAGGCTCTTGTCTATAAGCTAATCCATCTAAGAGACTTGGTAATTCTTGCACATCGATGTCCATGTAGCTCATACAGTCTATTCTGCAAGTTCTCTAGGCTGTCATCTGAATCAGTCATGCAAGAACTGTCATACTGCCAATCCATTATACCTTCAGTAGTGGGGTTAACATAGTCTTCTTCTTTAGCTGTGATGTTATAAATATGATCTAATACATCCTGATCTTCATCTTTGACTGGCTCTGTATACCTTTCTCCTTGAGAAGGGTCCAATGGTACTATGACTCTTGGGCCTTTTCCTTCGAAAGTCATCTGTCTCTTCTTAAGGTTGATTACTACATCATTGTTTATTGCCCATTCAATTCCTAGCAAGGATGGATAGGGGTTTCTATCATCGATTATCTCAATGACTTCAAAATATGCTAGGGTATTGACTCCATCAATATCTACTGGTACACTAGGGAGTCTTCCCAAGGGCACAATCCTCTGCTGATTAGCTAGTCTCAACTGTATAGGGGACCATTCAAGGGTAGTTTTTCCCATTTGTTCCCATGTCTGCTTAGTTAATACATTTACTTCTGATCCCAAGTCTAAAATGATATCATTCATATCATACTCTCCTATCTGAGCATGCAACCTCATTTCTCTTCCATTCCTTCTAACTCTATTAACATTTTTTCCTTTATCAAAGCTTCGTTGGGATTCGCAAGACTGAAGAACTTTCTGTAACTCATTCAAGGCATTCTTGTTTCTTAACAGCTTCATACAACTTTGTAAGAATGATGTTAGCGTACTTACTTGATCTGGCGAAGCTTCTTGGGACTGCGACTGCTGCTGATGCTGGTGCGCAGTTTCTACTGAGGTTCCTGGATCAGCAAAGTCTCTTTTAGCTTCCATAAATGTTTCTTTTTCTCTGTCAACATCAAAGGCTGGAATCTTCTCTAGGGTCTTGCGGACCCAAGCCTCGACAGACTGTTTCTCCATATTTTGCACTTGCGTTGTAGCTCCACTCCTTATAACAACATTAATAGCTGGGACAGATCTTTTCTCTACAGCAATCATCTAAATATTCTAAGTAGGAGCACTATTCCTTTCTTGTATCTTGGCTATCAACTGTGGGCATTGCTCAATCACATGATCGACTGCTCTGCAATATCGACATGTCGTAGTTGGGTTCTGACAGTCTCTAGCTAGATGGCCTACCTGATTACAGTTGTAGAAAATAACTTGGCCTCATCTAGGCATACCGCCACGACCTCTGAAATTACCTCAACCTGGGTTACCACCATGGTAGCCATATCCATTATTGCCTTGTGCATCATTTTGTACCCTGTAAGCATCATAGGTTCGCTCTCTCATGAGGTCAAAGCTGTGACACTCATCCTCATTGTGTCCTACTAACTTACAAAACTTACAGTAGGGGTTCTTAGGTTCTTGAATTCCTTTATCATGGATTTTTTAAAATCGGCCAAGATATAGTTCTGAGTACTAGAAAACTTCATAAACCAGGTCAAATCCCGGTCTCTAAAAGAGGTGATTAGCTGCGCTCTTCTTGTATTTTCATCCGTAATACTCTTAGCAGTCCACACAGCTTCGCATAAGAACCAAAACTGTTTTGGATCCTCTGATCCAGTTCCTCTAAATACTAGTAGTTTGATGTCATCAATTGCATGGGCCATATTGAATCTAGGTGGGGGAGGAGGGGGGCTGACAACAGGGGGAGGGGAACCTACTGAAGTAAACTGACTTGCGACAGGACTACTAGGGTTAGGGTTGCTTTCAGACTGCAACGGGTTCTCAAGGGTAACAGGTCTTTTCTGCAGAGTTACAGGAGGGTTTCTAACAGAAGGGGTTTCCTCAGAGTCAGAGTCGTCTGGACTTAGCGGGGTATACTCGGTATTCTGGCCTAGGGTATAGGATCCAAGATTTCTCTTGTATCTTTTGCCGCTTCGAAGCAAACCACTTTGCTCGTCGAAGTCACTTTCACTTCCAAACATAGGTTAGTAACAACAATTCTAGCAATCTGATTCAATAAGCAATATGCCTTTTTCAACCAAAAGCATTTTAATTCTCAAACTGAATGAATTCAAGTACTTACCCCTTGGTCCTTTGAAAAACTGTCGTTCAGCTTCACTAAAGGAAGTACTCGTGTTGATGGAAAACTCCATCACAAATGCTTCAAGGGTTCGCGTTGTCCAGAAATCAGCAGCTCTCGATATCGCATTGTTCACCCTTTTCAATATATTAATTCTTGCTGGGGTCTAGTGAGGAAACTAATCTTCTTGGAAGTTCGTCCTTCTCTCTGTCAACCTGGATAACCACTGGTGCATTTCTATGTGGATACTACCAAATAAAATTTCGTAAATATTAGCAAAAACGTACCTTTGCAAGAATTCGTCTGAGCTACGACGTGGATCCTTATTTTCTTGTTCCACAAATTTCAGATAGGTCTCTTCTATCCAGTCACCGATTTATTTCACTGAGGGTCTCCAGAACATAACCCTCTAGGTACAATGTAAATCCCTCTTGAGCAGATACTGTTCAACCGGCAACGGAACTAATTTATTGGGCTATGGGCAGACCCGGGTTTTATACCTTTTATCTTCGCACCAATAAAAGACCCACAGTGTTGGCCCTTTCGGTAACAACCTGCGAACAGGTTGCAGTCTCACCCGAAACAGCTATGGGGTGCCGTAGAATCAGGTTTCTGCAAGCAGAATAGGGATATTACTGTACCTTTATCCTTAACAAAGAATAAATATGCAGTATAGAGCTTCAACATTTACTTAACTACCTTCGCAGTCAGATAAACATACAGTTACTTGCTTAACCCTTAACTGGGAATTCACAGCGAAGTTATTATTTAACAGTTATCTTATCTTATTACTTATCTACTTATCAAAGCATAAAACATAACAGCACAAACAACAGAACCACCACAACACACGATATACGTGGTTCACCCCCAGTGTAGGGGCTATGTCCCTAGAATTGTGTTTATATTCAACTCTTTACAAAAACCACAGTTCTGATCTGCGCACTCAACTGCAGATCTTCTCGGTCTTCCACAAATTGTGCACTTAGCTCCAGATCTGCGCACTCAGCTGCAGAACCTTTCTTACAAAAACCCTCTACGCACACAGCTGCAGAGGTCATCCACACACATAGCTAGGACTTAACCTTCTTACAAAAACCCTTTACACACATAGCTGTAGAGGTCATCCATGCACACAGCTGGGACTTAACTTTAAACCCTTAATAATAGCTCTTAGCTTCGCATCATATTAGCATCATAAGATAATCGTAAAAGGCCTAACCTCACTCCTTTACATAAGTGCCTATTTATACAAGTGCACTATTACAAAACCATGGACTTAAACCATGGGCACCCAAAAACCATAACCCTGGGTTTAAACCATGGGTCATTTACAAAAAGAGGGGCTTCGACCCAACCCCGACACCCCTAAGACTATTTTGCTTCGCAACTCAGTTTACAAGCTTCCACAAAAACCGTAGAGTTACCAAAACTTAGGACCTTGAAGGTCGGAGCCCCAACAAAAAGTTCTTCTCACACCCATCTATGATCTTTTCATCCTTTATAGGATTTCATCTTCAACCTGTAGCAAAGGTTAAGATCTTCATCACTCTAGGTGATCTTCAAGCTCTTCGTGTATGTGTTATCCTATGGGTGTCTTCTGAGCTCGTATGAGGCCTTCTTTAATTTTCACACATGAGTCTTTCTAACATGTGTCTTAACTTCTAGTGGCTGCAAATTTCTATGCCTTATTTCCGTGAGAAGCCTCGTGCTACAAATCTTGCCTTGTATCCCACGATGTTGCCATCTACTGCATGTTGTATCTTGTAGATCCATATGGAAGATACTACGGAATTTCCTTCAGATCTTTGACATCGCATTCTAGTCATCATTCTTCATTTTGGATTATTAGAGTGAATCTTAAACTGTCATCACTTGTTCTTTGGAACAAGTTCCGTCTTTCTTTTCTTGTAGGCGATTGTAGGCATTTTTTCCTACAAGTCAAATGCACTAGTTGTATGGTTAGAAACATTTCATAAGGAATATTCATAATGGAAAATTCTTATGGATAAAGATATAATCATGCAACTATTTTATCCAATACAACATTCATCCATATCTCATGGAAACTTTCTAGATGCCTTCCATCTCTACCAAGACATCATTGAGATTGTGCACTAATCCAATATGTCAGCAAAGAGGTTTCATTCTAGACAAGTAGGAATGGAGAGTTGTATAGCACCATGAGCTACTTACTCATCACATGCATATTAATAGTATACTGTCATTAATAAAAACATTTTATCATGTATAATACATCAACTAAATAAAAAAATGCATAACAAAACAATATCATGAAATAACAATTGAATACTTATCTTTATTTGTTTCGTGGGTAGACTCCTTCTTTCAGCTTCATCATCTTCTTCATTCACAACAACACCATTTCTTATCCAAATGATAAGATGGATAAGAGGTTCTTCAAGAATTGAGTCCTTCATATTCCTCATCACTTGAGGGATCTTCTTTGACTCATGAGAGCTAGATCTTCAGTTGCTGCCATCTTCTTTTCTCTTATTATGAGTCGAGCTTCATCTTGTGTACACTCTTCCTAGAGTCTGCTGAAAGTAATCACTTCCTTTTGGCACACATTCCTCAAATGAATGAATCCCATGATCATGGGAGTCCATTCAAGGTGGTTATCACAATTTCTGTATTCTCTACGTCTTCATCCACTGCTTCAAGTTGTTTGTTTAATTTGAGAGACCCTTGTAAAGTATGACTGTATGCTCTTTGCACGGGATCTTTACATTCTTCCACTAGTTTCTCAAAGTCATCTTCTGATTTATGTTCTTCCCTTCAAATAGCTTGGTCAAGGAATCAAATATCTCTTTAGGTGTCTTTAGGGAAGACACTTGTGGTATAAGGCAATCCTTGATTGAATCAACAATGATCTTCTTGGCCTTGACCAAGTTCTTATTATGTAAGGCCTTAGCCTCATCTCCCTCTGGAACTGGAACCTCTCCACTTATGTAGGTGTCCATTTCATTTTCTTCAAGAACCAGTGAAATCCTATATACTTGCATGCTTGGAAGTTGTCAGCTTCACCAAGATTTTCATCAAGCTGGTGTGACAGGTCAATTTTAAATGAGAACCTCCAATGTAAATAGCAAAATATTAGATCTTACTGATTTGAGGTGTCCGTCCTAGTTCCAAATCTGACTGATCTAGGGTTTGTGAGAGAAACCCTAATTTTCAAAACTTGGAATTTCAAACTTCTAATTGGATAGAAAGATGGGCCTCTTCAAGGCGAGTTGTCCAATGTACTCCTTTTCTGAAAACAGTGGAGGGAAGCTCCCAGAACAGGAAGCCCTAGTTTTCCAATTTCCTCTGTAGAAATGTCTGATATTGTTTCTTCGGTATCTTTGAAATTACTAATCCTCTATGTCTAAAATTTCTTTTTGAGGTGGCCTCGTTTGTTCTCTTTCCAAAACCATAGGTTTGAGAAGAATTAATTTCACCAATTTGGATGTATGAGAGTTTGACCAAGGTGAATTATTTCAGGACTGTTCAGCATAGATAACATGTATGGACTTCCACATGTCACTGTTTCATCTTCGGGGTCTTAAATGCTTACCACTGAAAGTACAGTCCGTGCCCTAGCTGGAACATTTTGAGAAATTTAATTTGGACCTTTGTATCCCGAGATATATCAATTCTCCCTAGGTGTCTTGTTTAGGGATGAATCCTGGAAGAGGCTTGAACCCTGATTTGGAGGAATCATATCTCCTAGAATATAGCGAATCTGAGGCTGAAAGTTTTATACTAGGTACATCAAGATTTTATCTTCGGCCTATGGAAATTTTGGCTCCTGATATTTCTTCAATATCAAGATATAGAGAATGTACCAAAACTACTGGTTTTACTATTTTAGGGTTTTTCAGGACCGGGGTCAAATTAGGGTTTGAATTTCCCGGAGTTTTACCCACCCAAAAATCTTGAACTTGGTCTCTAAATTTCGATTTTGAGGAGGAGAGAAATCCTATGCTAGGCTCACTCAAAAATTCCACTTATATGAAAATCCCTAATTTCCTGATGTAGAAACTGAAAATGCTCGGAATTAAATCTTGTTTTGACAGAAAGATGCACCCTTCAATGGAGAGTCATCCCAACCTCCTTTTGCTGATGGATTGTGGAGAGAGACCCAAAAATTAAGAATCCCTAGCTTCCACAGCTGCACAGTGTCTTCTTCTCAGGTTAGCTCTGATACCATGTTAGATTTTTATCATTTAAGCAATATGATCTTAGGATCTTATGTGAGAGAATAACATGCACAACAATAATCACAAGAGACAAGAGACACAAAGAATTTTCCTCAGGAAAACCATAAAGGATAAAACCCTGTAACTTCCTCAGAGATAAAATGAGCACCAGTAGCAAAATTAAAACCCAAAAACATAAAGATGATCTCCGACAGCTGATGTCTCTCTCACTTGTGCCAACACTTCCTCTCTCACTCATGTGCCCCAATTGAGTGAGTGTGTGTCAAATAGAGAGTCTCACTCTCTATTCATACTAGTTTCCGGCTTGACAATTACTTACCAGAGCTGACATCTCTAGGAGAGTCTAATAACCCTAGTGCCCCTCAATTGTGGAGACTTTGCCCCCCTCATTAACAAGGAGGGTTAACCTCAACTCAATTGTGGGGACTATTTCCTCGACTTACAACGAAGGATTAACCTAATTAACTTTACATGACTTTATTATATCAATGACTCTCTCGATAGGAACATCGACATACAATGAAATAGAAATGATTCTCCCGATAGGAACATCGAGGTACAATATAAGATATACAAGTGAATACATTACGGAGTTACAATTACATCAACAAAAAGAAAGTCTAACTACTTTCTAACATAAATATGAAAAGGAAAGAAAGAAAACAAAAAATGTGACTTTTCTAAATAAAGAGAAAATAAGCTTGAATGATAAGAGTCTTTTCCTCAAGAAAAATACTAAATAACAAAGAGTCAAAATTACAAGGGGTAATGGTCCCTAGTGCACTAGAGGGTTTAGTTTTAGGTCCTTGAGTGCTCAGTTTGACATGATTAAGTATATGGCTAGTCTAAAAAGGACTGTGGGATAAAGGGTATATTATTACAAGACTTTACATAGAACTAGTAAAATAACTTATGGCTACTCTGCTGATAGTAATCAAGATAGATAACTATACCTAGGCCTCCTTTCTGTAGTATACTTGGTTCATATCAATGGTGACTTGTGGAACAAAAAAGGAACTATTCGAAGTCTAAGGTTTGGTGAAGTGTGGAAGTTCCCCACTCAACTGGAAGTTTAAAGGCTGATAAGTGCTCTAACTCTCTAATTTTATCTTAATGGTGTTTTATAGATTATGTTATTACACTTGCTTAAATATTCTCTGAGTAAACTTAATTAACCTGTCTTGATTAGTTTTACCAAGTTTTTGGATGATTGTTATGAATTCTATTGATTTGTTTCAGTTATATATATATATTTGTATTGCATATTTCTTATATTTCTTATATCTCAGATCGATTATATATTATTTAAAGTCTTGGTTTAACCATAATGTGTTAATTGGTCACGGATGCTTAAGGGAATGATTTCTACATGTATGTATTTACCTACGCTAATATGATTCCATTGAGTTTATATGTATTTAACGTATCTTTTCTTAAGTGATCTTGTATCTATTATTTTTACTCCAGTATTCTATTATTATTCTAGGTATATTGAATCCAATAACATTTTTATAGATGTACAGTAAATTATTTATTGCTTACTTTTGTGTAATTAGATTTACATGTCATATTTAAGAATGTATTAATTATGAAATTAGCGGAAATATAATGGGCAATAATCAGTATAGGAAAAATGATAATAAATCAATTAATATATATTATATATTATTAATATCGAACTTGAAAACAAATACTATAATACGAAACTATTATCAAATCCCACGAACCCTTTAGTATAAGAATATGCATCCATAGCCAGTCAATTTAGATGAAAAAACAATCAATCTTTTATCATAAAGCATTTGTTTGTATTCCAATTGAGTAATTTTGTTTGTATTCCAAATATATAAAATTCCAATACAAACATAAATCATACAAAAAAATATGAGTTAAACAATCACAACATTCAACCATTCAGAACACTATAAACCTTAGCTATCAAACACAACGATTTAATGGTCAATCCTTATAACCATCTATACTCAATCTATTAAATAAAAGCATAGTCGCTACTATATAATTGTACCTAGACAAAATAAAGTTACAGTCACCATTAAATAACCAAAATACGACATCTAGGAAGAGTAAGTAAATATCTCTAGTTCCTTTGGTTCAGAAAGCCAACGTATAAGAAGACTTATACATTCCAAAATACTACTAAATAACTGAATAATCCACACGTATAGATATATACAACATTCATATAAAGAACTAAAGTAGGATAGGATCCATGAATTTTACAATGAGTCTTCGATATAATCACTATGTCCATAAAATAAAAGAATGACTCAACGCCATACATTGGCTTAGGGTCGAGTCATAGAAACCTTAAGGATGGAGGTTACATACATTTGTACTCTAGCTACTCTTTGAACAAGAAATAATACAAATTACATCATATATATATATAAACATAGGCATAAGAATCATTCAACATTAAAAATAGAGTATCAACCTAGGTCATAAAGCGACCTAGACAAATGCCAAGCAAAGTAATAATATATCAAGTCAAGAAACATGATTGTTTAACCACAAGGTAAACCTTTAAATTGAAGGAAAATGGGCCAAGAATGGCCTTAAGCTTACTAGAGAGGAACATTTTTTTATGTTGAAGTGATGAGTGTATTTCCATTACACCCAAGACAAGGAAGCTCATGCATTAAACACTGTCAATAAAACATAGTATAAAACCAACAATAATAACCCAATCTCTAATGCAAAAAGAATGTAAATTGAAATGAAAATTGAAACCCTTAATACCTAAACATGGAGTGGAAAAGCTGCCCAAGAATCAAAATATGATTTATTTTCATTCATTCCAAACTGCTAGGAAGGAGCAATGAAGCTGGGAGTAACCTTTTCCAATAGTTACGAGATGGAACACAGAGTAGAGAAGTAAATACATTTGTAGTAGAGAAAGAACCCCAAATACTCTCCCACAACTTGCAAATAACAATTGAAAACCCTCAATAGAGATGTTTTGGGGCCCAACGAACCTACAATACAAATGTTTAACGCAACTAACCATCGTATGTCTAGATGGAAGCATGAGTGTAATGTCCCCGGTTTCGACCCCGTTTTCATGATGTATATAATGTAATTAATCATGGTGAGGAGCTCAAGGCAAAAGCCCCACCATCGATTTGGTTGTGTATGTTTCGGCAATGGGGATAATTGCCGATGGTATGTTGTGCTATCCGGCACATTTTAATGTGGCATCATGTAAACACGCACATCAAATAAAACTAAAACCACAACTAGCTACGGCAGTGCAACGTTGAATGAAAAGGGCATGGTTCCAAAGGATAAGGGGTGGGGGATGTCAAACCTTGGTTTATGGGGGAAAAACCCATGTTTTATTACCTTGTTGTCTCACCACCTTTGTTGTTTTGTCACCTTTGTCTCATCCAACCTTGTCAACCTCTTTAATGCTCAGCTGGTGGTTGAGGAGTTATGGCTGAGGGCATTTATTGCTGAAGTGGTGGTGGTTGTGGGAGGCTGTCAGCCTTACCCAATTGCCCACTCCACCCACGTTGGCCATTCTTCTCCCTCACGCACTCTTCCCTTCCACGGATTTTTCCCCATTGTTTTCCATGGTCGGTTGTTCTCACGCCTGGTCTGTTCACCTCATGCATTGGTCGGTTCATGCTCACGCGCAGGCTGGAATCCTCACGCAGAAATCGGGTATGTCTTTTCTGTGTATTTTGCTGTTGGTGCAAGTTTTTCCTCACGCACAGACTGGTTGGGGCGTTCTTTCCATGTGAGAGCCGTGCTCACTGTTTCATTTGGGGCTGTTGTTTCCCCACGTTTTGCTAGCCGTGGTTTTAACCCACGTATTGGGTTACTGTTGTTTTCATCCACGTTTTGTGGGCTGGGGTGCTCAAATTCATTTTGGGTTACCGTTGATTCCCAATATGTTGGCTGGGTCTCCCTGTTCTGGGACTGTGCATAGTTGCCGTCAATTTTGTTGTCAAATTGGGCCGCTGTTGTTTCCCTGGTTTGGGATGTAGTGGTTGAGTTGTTTTGGCCACGTTAGGGCCAAGAACAACTCCGTGGCGTCCATGGGACTTGAGCTGTGGTCATCCATTGTTTGGGGCTGTCCCTGGTTGTTTTTCCTTCTTCACAGAGTTGTGAGGGGTTGATATGGCTGCTGGTATGCAGTGGTTGTCCCTTGGACTGTGTTGGCTTGGCTTGTTTGTTGACAGCCTGTGAAACCCAGCTGTGATTGGTTTATTGTTTATGTCCCCTTAGCTATGTATAAGCCTGCAATTGACCCTTATTCCGGAGGAATCATGCCCAGCTCGGGGGTGGCAGCGTTGCTGAGAGATTGATGAGCAAGCTGGCCTATGGTTGGGTGGAACGTTGCAGCGACGTAGCTGGTTGCGGGTGAATTCTTCATCAAGAGATAAGTTCTGCTGTCTGTTTCATCTCTGCAAATTACATTGATGTTTAATGAACATGTTCAATGCTGGAATGTATGTTTTTTTCCGCTGTATAATTAAAGGAGTAGGCATCTGTGCATTCTTGTATGCTTGGCATTCCTGTTATGATGCCTGTTAAAGCTCCCAATTTCAGCATTTGTTTTCTATCTATGTTCATGGGACGGTTTGCCTGGTTGTGTTTGATCTTCGTCGCGTCCTCTTCGCTGGTTGAGGGACGGGGACGTGACAATGAGTAATTTACAGTCACATGTCTGCCATAAATGCCAACTTACCCAACTATGCATTCAACCTTTTAAAATTATGCCATAGGTTATACGTTGCAGGTAGGGTTTTCCCATGATAATAAAGGGTTGTGTTAATATTATGTGGTTTACCACTTCAACAATACTATGCGACCTTGCACACTTGCAAAAGAGGAATGCAAAATGAGTTAGATCTCTAAGTAATCCAAGGCCATTAATGGACCAAATTCCAATCAATGCAAGATCAACACATTTTATATACAAGAACCTAGTTTAAAACCTTGTGGAATTCATAGTATCCTTATAAGCACTTTATAATTCAATTAAAACAAAACAATGTGATTATAAAGTTATAAGTGGTACATCTAATATATTCATGAGCATGAGCAAGATTAATCAATGCATGAAAAAAATACCAAGCTACTATATTGGTCAAGGGTAATCTACATAAGCATATATGTTCTTAAAGGTGGTGATACCATTTTCCATTTCCAATATGAAGGATGAATATTTCAGTTCAATGGTAACCAGTAGGTAACTATAAATCACTGACTTCATGTAGGAGTATTTTAACTGCATGATGATAATCAACAAAAGTCTTTTTGGGAGTGTATTTTCAGGTGACATTACACCAAATGGCCCTCTCGAAATAGAGAATCTTTCTTGACACAATTATCTGTCCTCCCAAAGGGGCGCTTCATCAATAAATGAATAATCCTAATCCTATAGATACTCACAATTATGACATTGTGGAATATTTATATGACACCCCTCATGTGATGTCTTCTCTCAAAGTATTGAAAAGTTGTCCTACACAACAAAATTATTTGTTGTTGGCCATTGGTGGGATAGATCCCATCGAATCAAGCTAGGTTGTATTTGATATGGAACATATCCAGCTGAGGATTTCTCACCATATTGAATTTCAAATACAAGTAGTCATGTGTGGGAAAAACATCTTTCGCATAATCTTTGATGAAGGATCCTTTTCTCGTGTTATGTCCCTCTCATGTTGGAAAGCGAAATGATGCCATGATCTTGTTCAATCCTCTACCTATTTGAAATAATTTAATGGTGAAACTTTTACACCTTGTGGAATCCTTAGTACCTTATGAATCGAACTAGGGGGAAAAATAGTTCATGTCGACATTGAAGTGATTGATTCTCCCTTAGAATACAATTTGTTGTTGGGGCATAATTGGTTTTATGCCATGAAGGCAGTAGTCTCGTTAGTGTTTCAACTACTTATTGTTCCCCCAATAAGGGAAGATAGTCTCTATAGACCAACTTGCTTATTGCACGTCAGATTTGTGCCTCAACCCCAATAGCAATGTCCCATTCGTAGGAAATTTCATGAAGTCAAATGAGGGTGTGGGCATTGGATTATTTAAGGATTCCTGTTTGATGGGATCTTTCCCCTTTCCAACACCTAGTACCTATAAGGTGGAAGATCCTATTTGCATGATCACTTCCATTATTAACAGTTCCCTTAGTTCTTATGATCCTTGGGTTATGTCTTAGGTTACCAAGGTTGTCTTGATGGGATATTATGTGCCTTTGTTAGAATTTGAAACTGCTTACCAAGTAATTCAGTACAATCCCACTGAATTTGATCTTGATACTCACCTAGTTGTTGATATTGATCATTATAATGTTCCTTATTCAACTAGTTCTTCATCTTCTTCACATGAATTTCTCATGAATGTCTTACCATCTAAAAATTCAATTATGAAAGTCATGGATTCATGTGACAAGCCTTGAAAGGATGTGCATCATTATGCCTCTTTCCTTCTATATTCATAAAATATGGAGGAAGTTCTCCAATATCTTGATCGTCACCCAATTGTTGATCTAGATGTTTATTTATATCCTCACCTACTTTTCTATCTTGATTCTAATCCCGATCCTCACCTAGTTGATTTGGATCCTCATCAATTTTTTGATCTCGATACCTTGTCCACATGGGATTATTTTTCACCTATTTTGCATGAATTTTGTGATTATGTCTTAATTTTGGATGAGACTATTATGGAATTCATGGCTACTCATGAAAATCATTGGGAGGAGAATACCATTGTGCCTCTTTTGTTAATCAGGAAAAGGTGACAAATATTATTCCAACCGTCATTTCAGATATCGAACCCTTATGTCACCAACCATACATAGTTATATGTGTGATACATCAAGTGGCATATCAATTCTCCATTTACGATGGAGACGTCCCTTTATGTTAGGGCTAGGGCCCCTATCGAGTATTCTTTTACCCCCTTTTTAGGCTCACTAAAACTGAATGAAAAAGACACCTTATGGATCAGTTCTCCCTCTCTCTTATTTGAGCTCCTTAATAAATAAACATGGATTCAAGTTCAGTTTTATAGGCTCGTTAAAATTACATGGAAAAGATATCCTTATGATCATTCTTTGATCTATCCTTCAAGATCGTTAAAAATAGAAAGGAGGTCTGAATTTTACTTTTTTGGACTTATTAAACTTCCATGGAAAAGGTGCATATGGATTCCTCTTTAAGCTCTTTTTTGACTCCTTAAAATTGAAAATAATTCCAAGTATGTGTGTTCTTTTACACGCGAGTTAAAATCATTTGAAAGAACATCCATCTGGTATATGTTTACCCCTTTTTTGGGTTGCATAGATTATTTACAAAAAAGGAATATTCCCCTTAGGAAATAAGAGTTATCCCTCTTATCATTTTATGATTTTTTAGATGTTCGAGACTAAATCTGTGAAAAACAACAACCCTAGAGTCTTCTTTATGTTTTTTAGACTATCTAAATATGAAATCACCAGCAAGCATCCACCAACCTGGGGACTTGATAAAAATCCACGTGGAGGTATTATTTTCAGAATTATTCTATCTTTTCTTCAAGATCATTAAAAAATGAAGAAGGATTTGAGTTTACTTCTTCGGGCTCGTTAAACCTTTACAAATAAGATGATATCGAGCATACTTCTATCTCTTTTTCAATCTCATTAAAAAATGAAGAAGGTATTTTAAAAGAGGGTGGTGGAGAAATTAATTGCTTATTTTTATTGAAGAGGAAACATATTGTATGCCACCCTTTAACATGGAACTTGTTTATATATTGGTATTACAGTCAATTTATAGCCTTGCTTTAGAATTGTTAATTTTTCTTTTCAAATATGTTATGTCAAAACAAAGGATCATTGAAAGAACAACAAGCACAACAGAAAAGAGAACAAAAATATTTATCTTGGGAAACACCCGCAAGGAAGAAAACTCAACAAAACTTCCTCGATATAGAATTCAACCAAGTATAGTGTAAGACCCAAGAAATAATACTATACAACTTCCTTCACCTCACATGGATTGTTTCTCCTCTCTCTAGCGAACTTGCTTGAGTGCACAACTTGCCTAAATGAGGGAGGTGCCTCTCCTACTTATACTAATAAGCTGAGAGGCCTAATAAATCAACAAGGCTGAATTCTCCTTGTTGTTAGGGCCGAATTTCCGTGGAAGGCTCAAACATAAATTTTAATAATACGTTTTTGGGTACTACTGACCTGATTTACAACAAAGGTTTTACCTCAATAGTTTACATGACCAAATACATCAGTGACATCCCCGATCAAAGGAACAACTTATCTAGAAGGGGTAAATAACAACAATAATACAAAATAGAATATCTTCCATAGTTACATTTCTTTAACACTCCCTCTTAACAAGGAAGGTATTCTATGGCATAGTACAACCGATCGGTAAGTCTATACGTCATAGGATTTTTTCACATTTACATCAACATCATCATTATCCATGGAATATTTTAATCATGGAGCATCACATATCACTGCATTATTACGAACATCATATATCGCCACATCATCATGAGCACCACATCTCATCACATCATCATGAGAATCACATCTCATCGCATTATCACGAGCATCACATCTCATTGTATCATCATGAGCATCACTTCTCATTGTATCATCTTGAGCATCACATCTCATCGCATCATCACGAGCATCACATCTCATTGTATCATCAAAAGCATCACATCTATTCAGATCATCACAAGCATCACATATCATCACATCATCATGAGAATCACATCTCATTGCATTATCACGAGCACCACATATCGTCACATCATCAGGAGCATCACACCTAGTAGCATCACATCTCGTTGCATCTTGTTGCATCATTGTGAGCATCGCATCACATCACATCATCTTAGGTATTTTCATCCTGAGCATTACCTCCAATTATACACATACAAACACAACACGATATCCCAAATTAATGTGGAATCACCCACATCATCAAGAATGCTGGAATCTCATCGTCCTCAAATGAATACATGTCCACAACGTCTGCAAATGAAAGCAGGAACACATAATATGTAAATGAATTCTAGACTATAACGTCCACAAATGAATGTAGGACCACAATGTATGCAAAACAATGCAAGACCATAACGTTTGCAAATGAATGCGAAACCATAAATTTTTCAAATGAATGCAGGACCACAACATATGAAAATGAATGCCAGACCAAAACATTTGCAAATGCATATAGGACCATAACATTCACAAATTAATATAGGAACACAAAATTTGCAAATGAATGCTAGATCACAACATTTGCATATCAATTCTAGACCACAACATCTGTAAATGAATACCAGACCACAATGTCTGCAAATGACTGTAGGACCACAACATATGCAAATGAATATAGGACCACAACATCTACAAATGAATGCCATACCACAATGTCTGCAAATGAATTCCATACCACAACATATGCAAATGAATGCGGGACCAAAAAATTCATAAATGAAATAAGGAACACAACTTCTGCAAATGAATGCAGCACCACAACATCTGCAAATGAATGTGAGACCATGACTTCCACAAATGAATACAAGACCACAAGATCTATAAATAAATGCATGACCACAATGATATACTATCAGCACTAGACTTTGCGCTACCATAACATCTATACTGAGATTCCATCACATCATCAATAACAATCTCATCATTACTCCCTCTTTCCAAGGAGGTCCTTTTGGACTACACCAATCTTTTCTCTAAAATATTCAAAATTCACACGAGACAAAAGCTTAGTTAACACATCTGCAACTAGTTCTTCTATAGGAACATAATGGAGCTTTATGTATCCTCTCTGCACTGTATCTCGAATGTAATGATACTTTATCTCTATGTTCTTTGACTTATCATATAACACTGAGTTCTATGTTAACTTGATGCAACTACAGTTGTCACAACGGATATCAGTTGCATCCATCTCAGTATCAAACAATCTTGTCAATAACTTACAAAGCCATACTTCTTCGCTATAGGATGAACATGCTGCATCCTGCAATGTATTCAACCTCTACTATATTTAGTGCAACACTACTCTAATTTCTACTGAGCAATGAGATCACACCTAATCCAAACTGAAACAACATCCTAAATTCTCTTTCTATCTTCAACACTACTTGCTCAATCTAAACCATTGTAGCCACATAATATAAACTCATGATCAACTGCATATGTAAGTCCATAATCCAATGTTTCTTTTAGGTACCTTGTCACATGTTTTGTTACAACTAGGTGAACATGATTGAGTTCCACTATATATTGACTCAAGGTGTTTACAAAAAAACATAGATATGGTATTGTATTTGTCAAGTACATTAGTGAGCCAATAATATGTCTATATTGTGTGACATATACTCTTTCTGAATATTCATCATTCAGTAGCTCCATGTTTGTCACCATTAGAGTGTTCATATCCTTACAATACAACATCCCAAATATCTTTAGGATCTCAACTGCATATTTTCCTTGGTTTAGGAAAATCTCTTTTGGTATCTTCCATACTTCAATACCTAAGAAGTAATGAATCATTCCAAGGTATTTCATTTTGATTTTTGACATAATCGTCTTCTTACATCCACTGATGAGCTTCTCCTTTCCTATAAAAAATAGATCATATACATACAATAGTAATATCATGATCTCGTCATCTTCAACCTTATAGTAAAGGTTGGAATCTTCTTTACGTTTGGTAAAGCCCAATCTCATCAGGAAGACATCAATTCTTTCATACCATGCTTTGGGTGCATGCTTTAATCCATACAATGCCTTCTTTAGACAATACACGTGTGTTTTCTTGTCATGTGTCCCAGAAATTGGAGGTTGTTCAATATACACTTCCTCTTCTATGACACTATTTAGAAAGTTCGTCTTTATTTGATGTAACTTCTATTTCATCCTGAAATCCAAAGCAAGAATGGTTCTGATTGAGGTATATCTGGATACTAGTGCAAAAGTATCTTCATAATCAATCCCTTGCTTTTGATAGAATACTCATGCGACAAATCTTGTTTTGAACTTTTCAATACTACCATCGACATAATGCTTTGTCTTAAAAATCCATTTTGAAGAGACCACTGATGTATCCTTCGGTCTTGTCATTACTTCCCAAAGATAATTCTTTAATATAGATTGATATTCTTCGATCGTGGCATACTTCCATTCCTTATTTTTTGAGGATTCTTAAAAACATGTAGTCTCTTCATCAACAAGTTTACACATTAATGCTACGTAGTTGGAGTACAGTCTTGTCTCTTGCTTCCTTTTGGTGCATCATATATTTATAATTGTAGATTTATATCATGAGCTCAAGCTTTTCTTATCCTTGTTGAAATCATATCATGAGGTGTCTCTTGAGGTTCTGCGATGTCATGGTATTCTGGTATAGGTTCTTCTTCATCATCTCTAACTGGTGGTTTATTGGCCTCTATGATTTCTGGAGCTTCTTTCTCTTCTTAATAAAATTCATATGCATGGGTCTTTCTAGATTTACTGAAAGATGCATCTTCATCAAATGTGACATCTTTGCTAATCTCAATTTGCCAAAAACCTGGAATATAGATTATGTATTCCTTTGACTAATCACTATATCCAACAAATATTCCCTTCTTTATTGAGTGATCCAACTTTGAACTTTTCTCTTTGGGAACATGTAGGTAAACAAGACAACCAAATATCTTCAGGTGGCTGAATTCATGCTTCTCACTAGTAAACATCTCTTTTGGAGTTTTATTTTGAAGCACACTATGGGATAATTTGTTTTGAACATAGATTGCGGTCTTTGCTACTTCAACCCATAAATTCATTAGTAGATATTGATCATGGATCATGGTTTTGACTGCTTCTATTATAGATATATTATTCCTTTATGCTACTCCATTTTGTTGAGGATTATAGGGTGTAGTAAGATCCTTCTTAATCCCATCTTCTTTATAGAAGTCCTTTAATTAATTTTAAGTGAATTATCCTATGTTATCTTAAGATATTAATCTTCTTTTTAGAGATATTATCCATAAGAGATTTGAACTCTTTCAATTTTTCAAGTACTTCATTATTCCTTTTTCAAGAAATATATCCAAGTCATACGTGAGTAGTCATCAATAAAAGAAACATAATAGACATAGTCTCTTAAGGAATTAGTTGACATTATTACACACACATATGAGTGGAAAATTTCTAAGATCCCTTTTTCTTTACTATTACTACTTGGAAATGGATTATTGGTATTCCTCTCTTAAGCAAATCCTTTTCATACCCCTTCATGGTTGATCTAGATTTCTGGTAGACCCGTTACTACTTTTCTCACAATTAGTAATGGTTTGTAGTTTACATGGGCACGTATCTATGCCATAGTTCACATGGAATGATGGTACTAGCTATGAAAGATGAATCTGTATGCCCTTTTAGTTTTTAGGGTCTTCCTTCTTCAACACCTATTACAACTACATCATCTATAGTTCTTCCTTTTGTCCACATAATAGCTTCACCATCTACAAAGGAAACTCCAAAACCTTTCTTATATAAAGATGATATAGAAACAAGATTCTTCTTTAGACCTGGAACATATAAGACTTTTTTAATTTTCATGGAATTACTGGATTCAGATTGTAAGAGGATTCTCCCATTTTGTTAATAGGATATTGATAAACATCTCGAAGTTGCACTTTATGTGGATAGTATTTGTGAGTGAGGCATGAGAGAGAATCTCTGTGACCTGTCATATGTTTGGAAGCACCACTATCAATTATCCTAGTATCATTTCCATGAGAGATTGATCTTGTGAGGGATGATATCAAGACATATTATTCATTAGAGTCTTAATTCTCTCTGGTATTCTCTTCATCTGATTCATTCGCTTTGGCTGCATGAGCATGGAAATTTCAATTTTTCTTCTTGAACTTGTTTTTGTTAAGTCGAAAATGTTTGTAAATGTCCTAACTTATGACATGTGTAACATTCGTAAGATGAGTAACCCTTCTTAAAATTATTACCTCTTTTGAATTCTTGTGATCTTCTTGTAGGAGATCTTCGATCCTTCCTTTTGTTTCTCCCATTCTTTGCATGAGAATCTAGAGCTTGATATTCATTTTTATTTAATTTTTCTTCTCCATTTTCTAACCTTCCTTCTTCATGTACATGATTCTTCCCATAGCTTGTTGAACTTGGTTAGCTTTCTTCTAGCACATATTCCTCTGATGAAGGAATTCCATTCTCTTGGAAGACCATTTAGAGTAGTCATCACAAATTCAAGTTATTCTAACATGTCACCAATGGATTCTAACTGTTACTGGATTTGAGATAATCTGGAGAAGTATGATTGCATGGTTTCTGTTAGAACTTGTGCTAAATTTTTGAGATTACTGTATAAGCAACTGCACTATTTCCCTACTGAGGTCTAGGACAGTGAAATTGAAGGGGGTATAGGAAAAAAAACTTTCCATACTTTGCATTTAGGGGGAATTTGACTAAGAATGAATGTAAATTTGGGTAAACCCATGGCGTGACCCGAGTAAATATTGTTATCAGATAAATATACTCAATCAGAATCAAGCCATATATCCCTAGTCCAAGTGTATCTAGAACAAATCAAATACACAGTATAATCCACTTTCCTAGATCAATCAGAAATGCAAGTTAATAGATAGATCACTTACCTATAATATGCAAATCCTCTTCTCTATTTGTTGATCCAAGCTCTAGAGCCTTCAAATATCCAACTACAAAACCCTGTAAAGCAAGTGGAAACAAGCAAACAGCATATGTGTATCCAAACATATAATTGATCTAAGATAAAAGTTAACAAAGGAATATATAAACATTATTAACACAATAACATTTATGGAAAGGGATTTGTATTAATGTAATCAAGGAGATACATAGAATTACATAGGAGAGAACATCACAACCTAGCATTAATGCTGCAATATTCCATCCAAAAATCCAAGACAAAGCCTCCAAAGCAAGATGGTAAGCCACCTAGAAATTCCACCAGCATAAGAGTACCATAGTCCTTCCTTTTTTCACAATGGAGAGAGGGTTGAATTTATAAGGCTAAAGGGATAGAGTAGGTTGAGGATTAGGAGGAGGGATCTAAGGGATCTTCCCTATATGTTAGTACCTGTCACATACCCCAATTTTGTAAAATTATGTAAATTGTTTTATTATATTTCTGAGACATTATGTTAAACTTAATCCTAAGTAGGGATTGATGACTCATTAGAGTCAATAGTAATGGAGTGTAATTCGGAATATTTTATTATTAATAAATAAATTATGGAGACAACAGCATGGGAGAGCTGTTAAAAGAGGTTACTGGTCAAACTGGTGGATGGAACTAGGTGGAAAGACAAAAGACAAGTGGTAGCATCCTCAAACACTTCCTAAGTTGCAGGTGGAAACTTCCCTATATTTGGGGTCATGATTCCCCAAGAAAGTGGAATCAGAGCAGGTGGCTCATTAAATGACAGTTAACCCAACAAAGACCTAGGCAGTCTTTTAAAAGAACTCAATGAAGAGAGCTGAGGCTGCTCAGATTTTATTCCAGAGAGAATTCATTCAGGTGAATGTTATTCAGGAATTTCATTGAGGAAAGAGGGAAAAAAGTAAGGAAGTGTTCTGAGTGGATTGCTGCAGTAACTTGATTTTATTTACAGCTTTTAGCTGGGAGAACTTGTTGATAAGTTCAGGATTCATACTGAGTTTGAGGACTGGTATTTGACATTTCTGCACTTAGTTCCAGCCAGGGAGACCAAAGCAAGCTCGGGGGTCCTGAGAAGTCGCTGTCTGAGTGCTCTCCAGGAGTTGGTAGGGAGGAACGGCCTCCCATTGCTGTTGTTGTCCATAGCTTAAACATGTTCTGTCACTTATTTCTTTATTTTTACTGAGAATGAATGGACGCATATTATGTTTATTTTATATGTTTGAGAAGTTAGTTAGTTCAATAAAGTTAGTATCTCAGAATATCAATAGTTAAATCTGTTAATAGTTACTGTGTTTTTCCACATCTGGGATCACCAGATCATACTCCAGCATAGTATCTCAGTGTTGAGAAGTAGTATTCTTCTGAATCGAGTTTCCTATTTTACTTGCAGTTACTACAAGTGTTTTCACAAATTCATAAGTTATTTTCCTACAATCTTAAAAACTATTCCTAGTACTGTATTGTTGTCTCATTTAGATTCTTCTGTAAGAATAGATATTAGAAGTTAGACTAGAATTTCATACTGTTTACTATATAGTTCCATTCCACGTTTTCGGATAACTTCATTACTAAAAATAAACTCAAGCAAGAACTAGTTATGTAATATTAGATACTACTGTCAACTATTCCAGACTGGAGGTTATGAATGTTTATATTGTTTCCATTCTTTATTAATTACCTTGTTTATTTTAGACTAGGTTCGAACAGGTCACAGAGTTTTCATTCATTTATTCCGAATAGAAATATGTTAATGTTTGTACATACAGTAAATTCATAAGTAACTTTATAACTAAGGAAAATAGACTAATTACAGCAGAACATAGATAGAATATTATAAACTTAAGAAATGACAAATATTATTTATATTACAATTTGGAGTTAAAAATACCCTGTTCTACAGGCAACTAGTCTTCTTCAAGATTATTTAGTTAAAATAAATTAAATACCAAATATAAGAACCTATATGGTTAAGGGTATAAACCCTATATATATATATATATTACTTAACAAAGATTTTCATAGTATAACCCAGGATTTTAACCTCACAACAACCTTATAAAAGAATTTTACTTAAAATAAATAACTCAGTTGCATAATTAAAATAAAGGTAAATAACAGAACTGCTCGTACAATGAGCTTAATCAATAGGTAATGATATTTTATTTACCCACAGACACAACAGAAGTAGTATTATTGTACTTTTTTATCAAAATAAGAAATAGTATTGTGCTCAAACTGTAAAAAAATTAGGGTTTAACCCTACATTATCCAGTTTTGCAAATAACAAATAATTATAAAAATAAGACAACAATTTACTTGCAGCCGCATTATAAAACAATACTATAAGGTTGTTCTAAGCCTGTATATTATTTATTTCTTACACAGAACATAAACTAAGAGTAAATGTAATAATACAAACTAAGATACAGATAGAATTTGTAGGTAATACATAGTAACAAATTAAGAAAATAGTAATAATCTCTTAAACGGTAATTAGGGTTTGACCCTATAAATACTTGTATATGCAATGAAATATTAATTATAAATTAAGACACTGTTTAACCCACGGCCGCACCATAAATCCACAATATATGTGGTTGTAACTTATAATTTATTTATTCCTGTACAGAGCTTAGAATAAAATAAAATGCATGCTATAAACAAAGCCAAGATACAGGAAATATTTATAAGAAGTCATATTTCAAAACTCGGGTGAAAACCCTGAACATCTTTATGAGTACAGTAAAGGAAACATAGTATAGAGGTCATAACCTCATATATAGGTAGGCACACAGCCATTGCCTTTTTATATATATTCCGTTTTTATTTTATAGAAAATCTTAAACACAGAAGAAAGACAAATAATTACAATATCGACCAAAGCCATAACACCCATGCGATAGCGCAGGGTTTCACCTGTTAAAAACACTTTTAACATACAGTTTCCAAGTTTAAACAGAGCTGAGGTGACCACAGAGCTCCATCACTCTAAGTCAAACCTTAACCACCCTAACAAACCAGCAAAGAGGGAATGCCATGGTGAAAACCAGGCTTACTAGGTAAAGCCTCTCGCCGAAGCTTTGTGCCATCCACGCCTTAAGAGGAGCCAAAGCCTGCAGTAAAAGAAGAGTTTAATTAAAACCATATTCTTTATTGGCTAAACTATTTTCTTGAACTGGAAAGACGAAAGATTAACTGTAACTTACCAGCAAGTCTGAAGGAAGTACAGCCACCATAAACAGTCTGACAACTATGAGCAGAGGAAGCGTAAGCCCTTCCCTGTCACTGAGGAAAACGAGCTGGCAGGAGCAAAAGATAAGTACCGCAGTGGGAGCTGTGATAGTGTCAAGACAAAGAAATGCACTCATGCCGTGACAGGGTCGATATTAGTGACAAAAGGAGAAACCCTAGGACTTTCAACGACCATATGGCCTCCAACAACAAGCTAATGATTCCACACAGTGCATTAGACGAGCACGAAGGACTGGATCAGCATGCAAGCTGCTACCTCACAATGCAATAGCAAAGATTGGGCCAGGAGGGTTCACAGAGCGTCCAAGCCCAAAGGCGAGGGAGAAAATGAAAATTTTAGGGTTGAGTCAACGATTTATACCACTAGTGCATGGCCGAGGAGCGACCACGTCAGTACTATAATACATTGCATGCAAAGTGGGTCGAAGTCTAATGTTCTACGACGAAGTCTGCCAATCGTTGGTTTTCCAAACAATTCATCGCATAGCTATTCCATATGGTCGCTACCTTATGGTATTACCTGCATTATATTTCACAACCACAATGTTAGAAGCAATGCATATTAATACTATGCATTACAAATAATAAATTATGCATCATAAACAATAAAACTATGCTATTTTGATATTTACCTTTGCATTGTAAATATTAAACTTCACATTATAATATTGATTCAAGAGTAAGTCTTGAGGTATTTAGACATAGAGAACTTGATTTAAATGTAAAAGTTATAAGGATATGGGTATAATGTTAAGTTATGGTTATTCATAAAACTTCCACTATATTGCAATCACCCTATTCTCAAGTGAAGACAATAGATATATCATTTCTTTAAGTCTATAAATTAATAGAGTAAGGTTAGGTATGGTTGTTACAATTCTACAACTATAATGTCTATTGTTATAGCCTTGCATAAATGGTAAAAGACTAGTCATTCTATGACTTAACTTATAGAAACCTAGCTTTATAATCCACTAATTTGGATTGAGATTACTCCAGTTCGTTTGGACTCGTCATTTCTAATATATTAATAATCTTTTAATAGTCTTAAATTCCTTGTGATAACAAGTAAACTTTTGTTATCATTCTTGCTCAAAGATTTATAAGGTTTGGTAAGTGAATATTTGACTAGCAGTTTAGGTAAGTTATTTCACCATTCTTGATGATAGTATAGTCTGGAAACTCATAATAAGTTTTAGAATTTAGTCGATTATTGATCATGAAAATAGAGGTAGTTTCCAAATAATGCAAACTCTTAAAATGTTAAGAGAAGACAAGTATCAAGCAGTAAATCGTGTAATTGCTAGACGAAATAACAATATATATATATATTATCTGAATCCAGATCCTTTACAATTGTAAATGCAAATCAAAATATATTCTGAGTTTAAACTTGGCATGATGTAGTAACAAAGGTTAAGTAGAAATTGGTCTGATTATGGTAATCCAGTTTTATTTACTGTGCTAGATAAGAATTATTACTTACTTCTAAGCTGCATTACAGTAAACTCATCAAGTGATTCAATACTCCATAGAAATACTTGATGCTATTATTATAAAGGAAAATATCTATCTTTTCTCTAGTAAATACCAGTTTTCTATCAGTAAGAACTTAAGGAGAAATATAGGAAAAGCTTTACCTTTTAAAAAGCTTTACCTTTTAAAAAGCTTGCTAAACTGGCTAGCATGCATATATTTTCTATTGAATGATTTGGTATAGCAAATTGAGATGTTTTAATTTAAAGATTTGTTAGCAGTGACCCGAACTTTACCTGTATATCTGTAGGAGAAAGAAAAACTGCTGCATTAGCTCGAAAGGTAAGTAAGACCAGTCCGTCATGGTATTCCCCTTTGTGATTGCAAACAGAAAACAATCAGTAACTGACAAGAAACTCATCTTAAAAGTTAAGTATAATAAAATATCATTCAGTTACAATTCTGGTAACATAAACTAATCAAACAGTTAATGACTGTAATTAATATAGTTATATGATTTTTTAAAATTTGAAATTTTTCGGTATTTTTGGGGTTTTGACAGTACCTGAAAGCAACCTCACCTAAATGATGGGGATAAGAATCCACCTCATCAACCTTCGAGAAGGGTCTCGAAGATCCATTTTTCCCTCGAAATAGCATCGACGCACTTTACAAAAAGGGAAAAATCACCGTTGGTGCACCTAGCAGTGGGAGACAGAGTGTCGCCAGTGGAGCACCTAACATGAAGGGAAAAAGTGCCTTCGACACACCTAGCATGAAGGATAAGAGTGCCAAAATTCCTAGAGAGGGAAAAAAGGCATAAAAAACCTCAGCATCAATCCAGTTTAGCAGAGGGAAATTTTGGTATTAGGAAAATGGTTAACACATGGCTCAACATGACGAGATTTCGGTGTAATGGAATCCCCCCCAAAGCATGCAGTTAGAGGAATACAATAGGTGAATGATTTGTGAAGTGATGAAATCTAAGGCAAGGATGTTGGTTGGAAGCTATTGCAGTACCACTCACTCAAATCTCAAATGACTCATAACATGGATGCAGACCAATACAATGCAGATCCATGGTAGTAGAGACTAGCTGAAGACAATCATGACTACTAGACACAAGCGTAGATCCATGATGAGATGATAACACAGCCACAACTAATACAAATGTGGATCCATTTAATATGACTCAAATAAACTCCATCGTAACCTGGGAGAATATATATGACAACCTAGGGTCTTCATTCCAAACCCACAATGATACGAATCTAACCATGTGAATACAATTTATTAACATTGAACATAGTATAAACCACTTGATTACCAGTCATTAATGTAAACTGTTAACAAGCATGAGGGAAATCACCATTGATGTCAATGATTCCAAAGGTATCATAGTACATACCATCGAATGTGAATAAAGGACTTGGATTTGAACACTCAATGAGATCTTTCAATCAAGAGGCAATGATGTAAACTCATGTTGAAAGCGAGGTAACCTGCCATTGAGGCATGCGGGCCCAAGGTACTTGTCTTGGTTTCTAAGTCTAATTCCTGGATAAGGAGCTAAAGTCGACAGAAATAGACTCGTCGATGGAGGTCCATGATGAATCCCCCATCATCGACACAAAACATGATTAGATATGTTTTGGAGTAAACTAGACAGTAGAGTGATGTACGAGACTGACACAGGGATGACCAACATGATAGGAGGTAAACTGACTATAGATAGTGAAAGGATGACCAAATTTCTCTTGATCATGGGCATGGAATCACTTGGCAGTATTGACGCAAGAATGATACCAATCTGTTGGGGCGCATATTCCATATAGGGTAACTCCGCGGTTAGTTAGGAAATTTGTAAGCGGAGCTATGGGTCAAAATAGTCTTAGGGGTGTCGGGGTAAGTAAAAACCCTCTCTGTATGTAATAAGCCCATGGTTTAAATCCAGGGTTTAGGGTTTTGTGGGTACCCATGGTTTAAGACCAGGGTTTTGTAAAGCCGCGCAGTATAAATAAGCGCTTAGGTAAAATAGAGAGGTTAGGCTTTTTGATGTAAGAAAAGATAAGGCAAGTAAGATTGGTTTTTGTAAGGAAAGGACAAGTCCCAGCTGTGTGCGTGGACGACCTCTGCAGCTGTGTGCGCAGAGGGTTTTTGTAAGGAGGAAAGAAATATCTGCAGCTGTGTGCGCAGAAGCCTGCTGCTGTGTGCGCGGCTATTAAGGAAGGAAGAAATCTGCAGCTGTGTGCGCAGATAAATTGTGGTTTTGAGGAAAGAGGAATAAAACGCAGTTTGTGGACGTAGCCCCTACACTGGGGGTGAACCACGTTATATTGGTGTTGTGGTTTTGTTGTGTTGTTCCTGTTTTGCTATTTCCATGCATTAAACTGAATATATCTGATATTATAAGATCTCTGTTGTTACTAATCTGCGCTGTGAATTCCCTGTAGTGGGTTATGCAAGCTGGTTTGTGTATTATGTTGTGAAATATATATGAATGAATGATAAGTTAATCAGAAGTTGATTAGGAATTATTTAGAAAGGCTAAGGTACAGTAATACCCCTCTCTGCATGCAGAAACCTGATTCTGTGGCACCCCATTGCTGTTTCGGGTGAGACTGCAACCTGCGCGCAGGTTGTTGCCGAAAGGGCCAACACAGTGGGTCTTTTGTTGGTGCGACGTGAAAAGCATTAACCCGGGTCTGCCCAAGTGCCAACAAATTGGTTCCGTTGCCGGTTGAACTCAGTAACTGCTCGAGGGGGTTACCTGGTACCACAAGGGCTATGTTCTGGAGGCCCTCGGTGCAGGATGTCAGTGATTGGTTCGCTGCGATCTGTCTGCAATTTGCGCAGCAAGAAAATACGCATCCGCGTCGAAGTGCAAGTGACTTTTTACAACGGTATGTTTTTTGTGATACTTATGAAATTTTCTTTGGTCGTTTCCATATAGAATTGCACCAGTGGTTGTCTAGGTTAACGGAAAGAAGGATGAACTTTCAAAATCGACGGATTCATGCGTGGACCCCCGCAAGGGTCAACCTTGTGCAAAACGTAAACAACGAGGTCTCGCGCGCTGTTGACTTCTGGACGACGCGAACGTTGGAGGCCTTTGTGACAGAATTCGCCATTGATACAAGCACTTCCTTCAGTGAAGTTGAACGGCAGTTCGTTACAGGGCCCCGTGGTAAGTTTTTAAATTCCTTAAGCTTAAAGATTAAAATACTATTGGTTGAAAAGGGCATCTTGTTATTTGAGTCAGATTGCTAGTACTAACATATGTTTGCAAGAGAAAATACCTTCGACACGCCAATGGGGTTGCCCCAAAGTGAGCAATGGTCCAAACGCAGTTTTGAATCCTACTCTTCAGAACAGACCACCGCACTTCCCCCTAACAACCCGTCCCAAGCCGACCTCGAAGGACACCCTCCTACTACGCCTCAGCGTCGCTTTGTTACTCCTAAAGTTCGGCCGCAGTGTGCCCGGCAGCCAAGCCCAAGTATCCCAACCAGAGGTCAACCTAACCCTGTAAACCCC